>JANAVB010041326.1:0-62500 GCA_029216955.1 Iris pallida
ATAATATAATAGATATATATAAAGCGAACAACTATTTATTCAATAATGTCGAAAAGGCTAACCTTTACAAGTATACCATGTGGCGCAAAATCGATGCCTGTACACGTATACTGACAAAAGATGAGAAAAACTAGAAACAAAACGGTTAAGCCAGAGGATAGGAGAGAGTTCCATAAAGCCTCCTGGCCATGCTACAGAGGGCTCTTCTTTGTGGCATTGACGAACGGTCTCCCAAATAAGTTGGGTCTGTATTGTACTGGCGGTCTTCGTATCTTGCTTTGTTTCTATATTTCCAAATAACCCACGTGGCGGCTGCAGCGATTATCTAGTGGCCATGGGACGCTGAGGCCCAGCTGGTCATGAGATGGTGAAAGTTGTCGCCTCCGTGAGGTAATCTGCAACGCTGGAAAAGATCTCTCCAGACCTTGACCGAAGGTCCCCCTGATGGAGGATGTGGTTGGCCGTCTCCGATTGTCGATCAGAGCATCATGTGCACGAGAAGGCTGAACCCGATTGTGGTGAGATTATCATCAGTGGGGAGGATATTGCGTAGGGCTCTCAAGATGAGGAAAGAGCACTTCATGGGATGCACATCTGTCAGAATGGGGCAAAGGTAGGGGACGTGGCCACGTCGCCTCGGATAACGCTTCTGGCCGACCTAACCGAGAAGGCTCCGGCTCCGTCGGGCGACTACACGAGCTTATTTGCGTCTGGTCCGATGCTCAAACCGCTACGACGAATTTAATCGGTCGCTTCGGTCCCAGCCCATGACCTGATTTTGATCCAATTCCAGGTGTTATTAGGAGGGTCCCACAGATCCTTGATAGTGTTGTTCCTAGGAGCCGTCGGAGTGTTTGAAAGTAAGAAATTGCCTACCCAGCGCTCTTGGAATGTGGATGCTTCCCCAATGCCCACCTTGAGGCGAATCGCTGGTTCGGCGAGGGACCGCCCGTGAAGGATACGACGCCAGGCTATGGAAGATCTGCTGTTAGCGATGGCCGGTGAATATGCTTGAAGTATCTGGCCTTCATGAATCTGGACCATAAGTTCTTACTGGTGCGAAGCGTCCACCACAATTTCATCGAGAAGGCTTTAACAATGTCGGAAAGTTTGGTAAAACCCAAACCCCCTCCCCCTCCGGTGGGATGAGCCATGGTGTCCCAGCTGGCCCAATGGTGCTTTTCGTGGCCGCCGCTGTGACCCCAGAGAAAATTATTGAAGATGCTTTCGATGTAGGCTAAGACTTTCTTGGGGGGCGAGCACTCAGCTAGGGTATATATGGGCATGGAGGTGAGGATACGATTGATGAGGATAATCTTGCCTCCTGGTGATAGGGTTGCATTGTGCCAGCCCTCGAGCTTCTTTCTGATACGATTGGTAAGGGTTTCGAAGATCCTGGCATTGGATTTCCCGTACACCAGGGGCATCCGAGGTAGATGAAAGGAGGGTGCTTGATGGGGAATGATATGGTGGTTGATATGCTAGCCGTTTGCTCTCTCTATTGTGGTGGGTTGTAGATAACACTCTTGTACGGATTGATCTTCTGCCCAGAGCACTTTTCATAGGTCTGAAGCGTATTGAGGACGGCTTCCATCGATCATGTGTCTCCGGAAGAGAATATGAGGATATCGTTAGCGAAGGCCAGATGGGTGATGATCGGGCAGCCGCTAGCATATGGTAGTACTGGAAATTGGGCGTGGTTGCCATCTTGTTAAGGTTTCTGCTCAACGCATCCATCATAATGATGAAGATGGTGGAGGATAGCAGATCCCCTTGCCTGACCCCACGAGTGGATTTAAAGAAGCCGTCCGCTTGGCCATTAATTACCGTGGAGAACTACGAGTTGTTGATAGATCTCCACGCAACGTGGTCCAGGTTTCGGAGAATTCGAAGGCTCCGAAGACCCAGATCATGAATTGCCAATCAAGACTGTCATAGGCTTTCTCCATGTCTAATTTGATAGCGATGTTACCCCCTCTTGCTGGAAATTTCATGCAGGTAATTCTTGAGCCAGCATGATGTTGTCTTGGATATTTCTCCCCCGAACAAAGCCACTATGCTCCTCCGAGATGATCTTGGGGAGAAGTCCTGCCATACGGGAAGTGATGATCTTGGATATAATCTTGTTGGTAAAGGTACAGAGACTGATGGGGCAGAAGTCTCGGAATGTCTTGGGATTGTCTTTCTTTGGGATGAGAATGAGGTTGGTCCTCGAGATGGCTCTGGGGTAGGTGGCTCCTTGGAGGAAGGCGGTTGCCGCATTGTGGATGTCAATTTTAATGATATCCCAGCAATTGCGGAAGAACACCCCCGAAAATCCGTCTGGCCCTGGGGCACTGTGCTCGTCGAGGGCCCAGACAGCTTCTTTCACTTCTTCCTCCGATGGAGGCTGTTCAAGCAGTAAATTGTCTGTGTCGCTGATAAGGGAGGGAACCCCGTTCAGGAATGAGCCGTCTTTAAGAACCGTCTCCTTGGAAAAAAGTTTGGAATAGAACTTTGCCGGCCTCCTCTTGGATGCCCTTTTGGTCCGTGATGCTGGTGCCGTTGTCGGCGATGATCTGATAGAGAGTGAGTTTTTGTCTCCGCCATTGACGCAGGTGTGGAAGAAACAAGAGTTGTTGTCCCATTTGATCCTCGCTTTCTTCTTCCAAAAATCGATTTTAATTTTTAGCCTGAATTTGAGGATGGCTTTGGTGAGATTCAGTGCCTTCCTGGTGTCAGGCGAACAGTTGGCCATGTATTTCGCTTTAACACGAGTCACGTCGTCTTCTGCCTCGCGAATGGCTTGGAAGATATCTCCATAAGCTTTCTTGCTCCAAGTTGTCAGAGCTTTCCTCGTGGCCCAGAGCTTTATGGCTACTCGATTAAGGGTATCTATGGAGTCCGTACTATTCCACGCTTCCGTGACAACCTCTAAGAATTAGGGGTGTTCGTTCCAGAAGTCCAGGAAGCGAAAGCTCTTTTTGGATTGGTTGAAGGTGCTAGTGATACCAACCAGCAGAGCATGGTCAGATTTAGTGGCGTTAAGGTGAGTGAGTTTGGAGTTGGTTCCCGTATCAAGCCAGTGGGCATTTGTTAACGCCCTATCAAGGCGGGAGTATTACCGCCAGTCGCCTTCGTGCATGTTGTACCAGGTGAATGCGTTGCCGGTGAACGGAAGAGAGGTGAGGTGGGAGTTGAAGATGAAGTTGTTGAACTCTTGCATGGCAGAGAGGGGGGAGGGCGACCTCTAATCTTCTCTTCTCTGCAAGTGATAGCGTTGAAGTCTCCTATGCAGAGCCATGGAAGGTTGCGGTTGTGGTGGTTGGTGTCCAGGAGGTCGTTCCAAAGGTGTTTGCGTTCCAAAATATCACAGCTGCCGTGGACCGCGGAAAGGATGGCGCGGTTGGGGATTAAAGGATGTTCCATCTAGCAAGATAGGACTTGACTGGAATCATGGATGACACCGATTTTGACGACTTTGGAGCAGAGAATCCATATGTCGTGTCTGCTGGCAATGGCCAAGTAAAAGCCTAACTGCAGTTGGATGGATTTGAGTCTCTTGTATGAGATTTTAGGTTCAATGATGATCAAGATGTCGATCTTGTGAGTTTTCTTAAGGCTGGTGATTCTCCACATCGTTGGTTTGTTCGCCAGACCGCGGTCATTCTAGGAAAGAATGTTCAGCATTAATGGAGCTTTGGGAGTTAGGGGTTGGTTAGACCGTTTGCCGCGGACCTGGTGTGCCTGGCCGGGATTTGGGTCCTTTTTTGTTCTCTTTCTGGTGGTGATGTATGGTTCACCTACCTTCTTAGGGGATGTGTCGCGGGACGAGTCCTCGAGGCTCTTGGGGTTTGGCCTTTTCTCTTGCTAAGTCGAGGTCGGGCTGCTCGGGGGGATGAGATGAGGGAGTCGTCGACGCTGCCAATCTGGTCACCTACCGCGTGGAGTGGGAATTCGGCGACGATGACCTGAAGGCCTCTAAAGGCCTGCTCTGGCCCTAGAATGGCTAGAGCATCAATGGTGGAATGGTCGAGCGGAGTATGCAGTTCGACGACAATCGAATGTGCTGGGAGGGACTCTTTCGTTGCCTCAGGGGGGCTCTGGGATCCTCATGGTCCGGTCTGTTGGCCTGGTCGTCGTTAGTATGACAGACCGACTCATGGGGAAGCTGTGGCTTCTGACACGAAGGCGACGAATTGGTTCGACAAGGAGAGGTTGGGTGGGTGGTAGGGGATTACTGTTTTTTCTGCTGAGTTGCCTTTGCTGGATTTGCCTTCACTGGAGTTGAATCTGGTATGGGAGTTCGACGGAGGGAGCAGGGGTGGTTGATCCAATTTGTGAGGTCGAGTTCCACGCATATCTTTGCGTAGTGAGCTTTTATCAGATTGCTGGTTTCGGGTGGTGGCCACGTAAGTCCCGAAGGAGTTTGCAATATGCTTAAGAGCTGCCGGAATGAAACAAATGAGGGAGGTTTGGGTAGGGTGACCCAGTGGCAACCGTCGCTAAGTCAACCTTGGTTAAAGTTGGGTAACCACTTGATAATCTTCATATGGTGGGAGTCTATCCTTCCGGTGCCTTTGGACCACACCGTCCTGTGGTCCATGTCGGATGATAGGTGTAGCAGGATATGCTTCGGGTTTAGGGGGCTACTCCATACTCCGCCGTAAGCTGCCAACTAGCAATAACCTCAGCCACCCCTGGCGAGCTTGGGACAGCCGGCAGAGAATTTGAGGACGAAGGAGTAGGGGAATGAGGTGGCCAGAGACGAGAGCTCCTGGTCGGTGAACGGCACAGTCGGCATGGGAGATGCCAGTGGGTACTCTACATCGGGAAGGGGACGTCCGGGAACAGGAGTCCCGGCTTGGGAGCTCTGTCAGGACGAAGGATGTCGGCGAAGGAAGGGGTCGGGCGATTAAGAGGGCCGGGGGCGGGAAGGGCCGGTAGAGCGCCCGAGGATGGAGTGGCCGGGATGGAGTGGAGGGTGGGTAGCGCCAGAAAGGGGGCAACCGCCCATCAGTCCTGCCGCGTCGGAGAGTAACATCACATTAACGGGTGGGTGGGACTGAGAGGATGAGGGAGGAAGGCCCAGAGCTGGCACAAGCTGGAGAGGGGGGGGGGGGGGGGGGGGGGGGGGGGGGGGGGTAAGCGGGGAGGCCTGCGCTTAACGGGGCCCAATCGGTGGCACAAAAAAAGGAGGGAAAAGGGACGGTTGGGTCGCGCCCACACCTAGCGCAACCGAAGGGAGGGAAGGGTGAGTCGCGCCCAACGGGCCACACGAGAAGCAGTGAAGGAGGAGTAGGCATAAGCTGCGCCAAAAGAGGATGGAGGCCACTACAAGTGGTACCCCAAACAGGGCCGCCGGACGCCAAAGGGGCACCTGACAGGCGCGACCAAGACCGGGTCGACCGTGCCCTAAAGAGGCCGACAAAGGAGAGACCGCGACGATAGGCGTGCCCAAGCCGGGTGGCCAACTGCACCAGTGCAAGAAGCAAACCGGGTTGCACCTAGCGCGGATCCCGAGAGCACAGCCTCATCCCGATAATCGCCAAGTGGGGACAGGGATGGCCACCTAACTGTGCACCCCAAGCAGAAGGTTCAACTGCGCCAACCAGCGCTGGGCCCGAGGGTGCAACGGCACCGGATGAGCGCCAAAAGGCGAGGGCCACCACAAAGGAATGGGCCAGCTGCGACCTGCAGTGCCTGAGCTGGAATGTGGCCATGCGCGCTCCAAGCAGAATGCTCAACTGCGCCAAGCTGCATGGCCCAAGGGAGCAACTGCCTCGGATGTGCGCCAAAAGGCACTGGCCCACCACAAATGAACGGGCCAGCTGTGCCGGCTGTGCTGACGCTGGCACGTGGCCAGGAGGCACGTCGCACCATGCCGTTCCAGAAGCCACCCCCCCCCCCCCCCCATGCGGGCGCGCATACGAGGAGGTCATAAAAATGAAAAATAAAGAAGGGAAGAAGGGCGGGAAGGCTGTGGGGGTTCTGAGGGCGGAGGGGGGTCCGAGGGGTAGGGGCGGAGGGGGATCCGGGGAGGGAGGGAGCTGGGGAGGTTTCGATGAGGAGGAAACGGGAAGAAAGACTTGGGGGGACGGCTCCCGGGGATGGGAATCGGGAGAGGAGGGGGAGGAGGTAGGCAGAGGGAGAAGGGGAGGAGGAGGGGGAGGGGAGGAGGGGGAGGGGAGGGGGGCGGCTGGAAAGGGAGCGGGAGGCGGAAGGGGGGGAGATGGCGATTGCCGGATGCGGAGGAAAGTCAGAGGTGATCCCCATCAAAGAAAGGAGATCCGGTGGAGTGGCCATGGAGGACGGTAGGGGTGGTGGGGGGCCCGAGCACTGCGAGGACCCTCGACGGCGGGCGGGCCGCACTAGATGGGGAGCGACGCGCCCAAAGCTCCCAAGGACAAGAGCAGCTTCATCTTTTTTCTTTATCCATACTTTATATATATATATATATATATATATATATGTATTCCATACTTTTGATTATAACATATATACATCTATGTATAACACTAGAACTCAAAGAGGCCTATCCTAATGAGCAAACCAAGTTATACATGTATAAAACTGAAGAAAAAAGAATTAAATGGCAATTTGTCATTTTGACAAACACTTGATGGTCAAATTTCGTATTTGCCTCCAAATGGACACAAAAGTCTCCCTAACTCTCTCCATGGGTCTCCTATGAACCTAGTTTTTGGTTATATGGGTAGCACTTAGCCATGGGATGGTCACTAGGGGTCTAAACCACCATTCAAATAGGAAATGACAAGAGAAACAAGGGTTTTACCTACTAGGAGATGGATTCCCAATTTATTGCACCAAGGGGACACAATGAAGTAGATTGACCCCTCCTTCTAGCTAGCTCCACACCAAGCTTCCCTCCCCAAGTGCTCTTCTAGCAATGGCAAGCTTCTAGCCTTCTTGGAATGAAAGGGTGAGATTTGGAATGGTGTGCTAGGTTTCTCTTCTAGTTTGGAATGAAGAGAGTTGAACTAAAGGGCTCTTTATGAAGGAGTTTATAAAGTTTCATTAGGGTTAGGGTTTAGTTGCAGGAATAGCTAAGATGTCTTAACGGCCCTTCACCTTTTGTGAATAAAATCTTTAATATTCTCTCCATAACTAAGGTAATAACTAACTAACTTGTCTAATCATGGTTATTCTAATTAATTAAGCCTATGGGTCAAGTCAAATTAAATGGGGTTCACCAAGTCTAATGAATAGGCTAGTCTACTAATAAATACAAACACCACATTTAATTTTAAAAAATATATGCACAAACTAGATAAATATAAAATGACAAAAATACCCCTATTCTAGTAATGTGGTCGTGATAGGTAGAGTGCTAATTCATTGCTTATATAATTTTAGGTGATCGCGTAGGCTCTGTCTATAGCAACCGATCTTTTCTCTCGCCTCAAACAAATCAAGATGAGTACCTGACCCTTCTTCCCTTGACCCTCTTATTTTTGAATCAATCAATAACATCGTTTCAAATAGAATATTAGATGTAAATGTACGGACACAACTACTTATTTCTATAGAACTGGGCATGCTTTACTTAAGTACTCCTTCTATAGAACTGTTACATGTTTTACCTTAAATATATGCCATAGAACTTCAAAGATTGATGCTATGAATGAATGTTGCAACGATAAGACCGAACACATTGGTACTGACTAATTTTCAAAGATTTCGTAGATCATGCTTGAGTAATTAGTTTTAGTCTAGCATTATCATGGATCACATGTGCACATGGTTTCGCATCCTCGAACGGCAACCCGGGGGCCACGGGACCAATTTGGCCTAGGAGGAATGCAAGATAGCTGTGCTGGATGCTAGCACAGGTTATTTGAAACTTTCAGCTGGGCTAGATACCCGCGCTAAATGGGTCGCCTTCTCGACCAGGCTATGCGTCCAGGATGGCTTGAATAGCCATAGACCCCCACCTATATACAGTTTACAAGCTATTGATATAAAACTAACAAAGAAGAATATGGTAAGTTACATAGCAACGGCACACTCTACCGTAGGTAATATTTATCGTAGTTATGTAAAGTTTGCTTATCAAATGCTTACATGGAATTCACTAGGATGGCAAAAACATCATTGATTATATAACATATTTCACATAACTTTTTGAACCAAACACTACAACAAAAAGGCCTATTAATAATACTCGATAAGACGTATTAATGACGCCTGATACCTAAGCGTTATCAAAGTTCGAAATACCTTTTTTCTATGACGGTTTGGGCAAATTCTGGGCTTTTATAACGTTTATAAAACAAAGCGTTATTAATATTTTAGAGCGGTGGTAAACTTGTAATATTTTGCAAACTTATTAATATTAAGCGTTCGAAATATTAGGGTTCGGTCCAGCGTCCTCTTCCTCTTCCTCTGCCCTCCTCCTCTTCCTCTTCCTCCGCTCCTTCCATTTCCCCTCTCCTCTCCCTCTCTTTCCTCGCGGCTCGAAAGTCGAAGACCAGTCCCATACCCATACCTGGCTGCCCCTTCCTTTGTACTGGAACTCCCACACGATGAGCAAGGTCTCCACCGGAGTGGAACGGCGAGCTGCGCCTCCTTGGCCTCGACGAACCCCCTCAGGCGCGTCTTCACCTTCCAGGAGATCATGGACGCGACGAACAAGTTCGACGAGGGCCTGCTCCTCGACGTCGGCGGCTTCGGAAAGGTCTACAAGGGGACGCTCGAGGACGACACCAAGGTGGCCGTCAAATTTGTGAGAAAAAAAAGATCCTAGTGCCTATGCCTCTTATTCTTGTTTTCCTTTTTGTTTAATAAAATTACATATATTTCTCCCTAGCTGTGAAGAATGAGATTGGAGTAAATCCAAATATGTTAGAATTATCAAATAGTAACCCTCTTCCCTCCTTGCTATAACCTACAAAAGCCCTAAAATAAACCTGGAATCGATAAGAGAAAAGAAACATTCTTTGGAGAAAGTTTATTGAATGAATAATTGCCAATTTAATTACAAAAGTCCCTTCATAGCATCGGCCGCTACTGATCTGATACAACCGATACTGATATGGTTTGCCATGTCCCAATCCGATACTGAACGATACCTGATATTGATCGATCCGACATTGGCGGTCTCTTTTCCGATCAATTTGGCAAAGAAAAATGAATGAAAAAAGACCAATCAACAATGGTGTAAAGCATAGTAAGGTTGTAAAAGAAGAAAACTTATCTATCGCATGTAAACCAATCGGCAAAGGGTGAGTACCATTTGCTTCAATTTCAAAAGTACTAAGAAACAAAACTGAAAATACGTATAATTATCTTAAATGTATAAAATATATTTTCTAGAATGTTAGTAATTTATTAATAATTATTTGCTTTCCGATACCAAAAAAAATATGATACTCCGATCCGAAACTGAGATACTGCCGTTACCACGATCCCCATACTCATAGGAATAATCTGATACCGATTTCGATACCGATACTATGAACCTTGCTTCATAGACAAACCTAACCCTAATCGTACTAATTAAATAATTCTAAATAATAAGATACATACTGAGGAAATCATATCCTAAACAAATTAATCTCAGCTAATCCTGCTAGTACTAGCATAATAAACCTGGTCAAATCTAGAAACAACAGAAAAATCCAAATATGACTTGATCCAAATTGTCCTATAGTCAGATTAGGAGGATAAACAGAAAAGAGATGCTAAATCATAAGAGAGTAAGGTTAACAGTATAAAGAAAAGAAATGTTGTCTCATGTTAAGCTTTATGCTCTTGCCTTCAGTTGATGGGGTTGCCATGAGAACTTATACTTTATAGCATTGTATATTTTTATACTAGATGGATGTTCCACGATGTTTTTCACCACTACAGCAATGATATGATGTTGACAGCTATGTATAACTATTCTATTTTATGTTCTTCAAATAGGTGGGAGATCTTATGGTGGTGACGGTCAAGAGGGTCGTGGGCGTGGAGGGCGAGGCCATGGGCGTGGAAGAGGCCGTGGCCGGTATTCTGATTTCGGTTCTTCCCCTGGATGGGGTTCTGGTTCGAGGATGACACAAATTTCATAACCTGCACTGGTTATCTTCAATGTCATCTTAATTATATTAATATTGGTTTTCTTTGTTTCTTATTCATGTTATAGAAGTATTGGCATTAATCATATGAGGTTTTCAAGGTTTGATCATAAATAGCTTAGTTGACTAGCCTTCAATGCATATGCTTTATGAGATACTTTTACCTGGTTTAGGGGACACTGTCATTTAGCTAGTGTTCATGTCATTTTAGTACCATATGCTATATATAGCTACTGACAGTGTAGAAAAACTTTTAAAAGTATATCTCTTCCGCTAATCTAGGGTATAAATCTTTTGAAGAACCCAATTATCATTTCAACCAATACGATTAAAAGAGAATTCTTTTTTTTTTCTTCTCCACATCTTTCTTATGGCTCAGGCAACTTGCATTCTACACTGGTTGCCTGGGGCATATTTGATTTTTGTTTTTATGTTCTTTCTTGATCATTTGAAAAGACTTCATTAGTATGGTTGCTTGGGGCATATTTGATTAACCTGAGACAATGCTCAAGAAGGTAAAAATGTGTATTATTATCTATGGTTTGGTGTGCACAAATACTCATTTCCTTTCTACCTCCGTTTATTGAATTAAATGTGCAAACTTAGTTTCTTCCTCCATTTTTAAAATTATATTGACATATAATTTTATCCAATGTTTTGGCTTGGCTATTTGTTGTATATATGGTCAAAGGAGCTGTGAAGATTGTTGTATATATGGTTAATGAAGGTCTTTCGTTCAGCTGAACTACGACACTTAAATCAACTTCTTCATCCTCAGGTATATATAAAGATTATACGTTGGATTAATAATAGATTGAGTTAATAACTAACCTAAGATTAGAAATATGCTTACTTTTGGATTATCTTGCTCTTAATTATTGCTATGACATATCCGAATTGGTTTCTATTTGTAGCTAATATCTCTTTTTACTGGGCATGTAGAAACCTGTAAACCCTAGGAAGGGATTGATTTAGAAAGGTAATGCCAGTTCCTCAGTTTATGTTTTGGTACATGAGCAATATTACAAAGTATATTGAACCATGTTTTTATCTTTTTCAGGGATTTGCTACACGTGATGTTGACAGTTTTGATGTGCTCAAGTTGAAGCCAAAGTAATTACTTGTTTTGAGGATCCATTTAAGTAGTAGTTGTAAATATATGTATTTGGATACCCTATTTTGAGATAATGTAATGAAGATGGTGATATAACATTTCGATATTTTCTTGTGAATATAGTTCAAAGTGGTTGTTTTAGAATTGAATTGAGAAGTTTTTGGAAAGTAATATATAATGTGCATTATTAAGCGTTATAAATGTGATAAGTTCAGTAATATTGAGTGTTATAAATGTTCTCCATTGAGCTTATACAGATTATCTATTCAGAACGCTTTCAAAATGTCCTGAATTGTGCACTATATATTAACTATTCATAACATTTTTATAGAAACTATTCATAACGGTTTTTTTATAACGCTTTTAAAAAATATTTATAATACTCGTTTTCATAACGGTTGCTTTGAAAAAAAAGTGTCATGGTTCGTCATTAAAGACGCTTTTAGCCGTCATTAAAAGGGTTTTTTGTTGTAGTAAAATAAGAGCACAAAATATAATTAGCCATCCACCAGTACACGACAATGTACTGATCCTCGCTCTCCACGAGTGCTCGGAATCAAGAAAGCATGCCTAGGAACTGAAGGCGACTGTAAAACCCCTAAATTTCTACTATTTTTTTATTTTATTAAATTTGGTACTGATTTAAAATTTTGTATTGTACGTCGCGTAGTCGTATTGTACGTCGCGCACGAAATTTTATTTTTCGTAATTGCTTGACGAGTGCGAATATGTGCGAGCGTACACATTTTTAGAAAAACATTTTTCTTATTTTTATAGTTTCAAGATAATATATGTAATAATTTTTTTTAGCTATCAAAATTTCTAAATTTATGATTTTATTTATGAAAAGCCTTTTATTTAGACAGCTATAATAATAAATAATATTCTTATAAAATGGTATACTAGAAAAGTGTATATTTGTAAATATTATTTGTGCATACGTATATATTTCGTAATTAATCATTAGTTTATTTTTAAATAATAATATAATTTTCGAAATTATTATTAATAGTATTTTTGGAAAACATATTTTGAAATTATTGTGACAATTTAAATCTTGATTTGAATTTTGGATTTATTTAAATTAATATCTACATTTGGAATTTGAATTATCTTATTTTTAAACTAAAGGATGTAAATAAATCAGATTTAAATTGTTTTCGATTTGGATTGATTTAAATTAATAAATGAATTATCTAATTGGGTTTTAAATCTTCCTAATCCTTATCCAACTTGAAATTTCCACATCCTATAAATAGGCAGGTACTCATCCATATATTTTTATTCTCCAAACTCTCCACAACCAAAAATATGTGCATCGTGTCCGTACCCATGTCCCCCTTCCCATCCACTATTCTCTTCTTTTACATATACATTATTTTCGTCCCATGTTCGATAACCCCGACATAGCCATACAATCCAAATCCCATAATTTTTGTGTCGGACACACCCGACATGAACCAGCAAAACCTTAAACCTAAAGTTTGTCCCGACCACAGCCGCCCTTCCCGTCTTCCACCCTATTGTCGACCACCCGATCTCGGCCAGACCCTCGGCCAAATCCCGTCACACAAACGCCACCACCAACACAGCCTCCCGACGACGCCCACCATCACCACAACCATCCCACAGCCATCACCACCACGACCCAAACTCCCATCGTCACCACCAGCATCACCTTCACCATACCCACTCTCCCTCCGCGCCTGCGACCATGTCGCCACCAGATCCATAACCCCCTGGTCGAGCCTATCCCGGCCAAGCTTCGGCCGACCATCCATTTTACCACCCTCAACTCCGGCAACACCAGAAAAGAAAATCAAAAAAACCTAACCCTAGACTAACCTCGCCGGACCGCCGACGCCGCCCTAGCCGCGCCGTGCACCCCCGCCTCCGCCTGACCGAGCTTCCCACGAACTGCCCTGACCTCCCGTGCCGCCTCCTCCTTGGCGTGCAGCGCCTGACCGCCGCCTCCGCGGAGCGCCCCACCACGTGCACCCCGGTCGCCGAATGCGCAGCCGACCGAAGACCCGCACCCTCTCTCCTTCTTCCTCTCCGTCGTACCCGAGCCCCATGTCCTCCGCCTCCACCGCGAGCCAGCGCGCTGCAAATCCCGACTTCCTCTTCTCCGCCCACCGAAAACCCCTCTTCCACCGGCGTTTCTCTCCATTGATCCGCCGCCGTCGAAACCCCTCTCCTCCGCCATGGCCATTCCTCCACCTCTCCTTCGCCGCGAGCCGCCGCCTCTTTTCCCGACCGCTTATCCTCCCCTCCGATTTCCTTCCCCGCAGTCTCTCTCTCTCCCTCTCGTTCTCCCCCTCTCTTCCCTCTCACTATTCCTCTTCTCTGTCCTACTTAATTAATTCTTTCGTTCAGCTGTACTCTCGAATGGAGAGCAGCTCAATGAATTTTTTTACTTTTTTATTATTTATTTATTTAATTCTTTCTTTTTGGTTTGTTTTGTTGTTTAGTACTGTTATTTTTATTATTATTATTATTATTATTATTATTATTATTATCATTCATTATTATTATTAGTATAACAAATTTCTTTTATGTTATTATTATTATTATTATTTCTATTGTTATTATTATTATTATTATATTACTGTTAGTATTATTATTATTACAGTTAGTAGTTTTATCATTATTCTTATTATTATTATTACTACATTAGATTTTTCAATATACAATATGTATACCATTAATTAGTATAGCATTAAATAACAAAATATTATTAAGCTTTTTATTATTAAAAATTTTTTTTACAGTTATTTTAGACTAAACATATATTCTTCTAAAATTTTAATTGTCATAAAATATGTAATACTAGGCTTGGCCTATATTTATTTACAAAATGGATTTCGAAGCGTAGATATATTATTATTTTATTTTTATGGTATTTTAAGAATATGGTTTGGTCTAAAAATTATATTTTCACAAAATTAGTTATAGGCTAAAAATATTTCTAGACTTTTCAAGTATTTCTTTATAGTATTTGGAGAAATAAAAACTTAGTTTAAATATATAATTATTTTCTAAAATACTTTATTTATTTATTCCTACCAATTCTTTTTTAAATATGTAATCTTATTCATGGATAGTCATATCCACATCTTCTTGCAATCTCGGTCTTTCCTATATCATCCCTAACCAATTTGACTATTCCGGACTCAATGACACGATCCGTGCCACCATCAGAGATCACCTTGTGTAGTTGTTACCCGAAGTTGCAGTTCGTGCCACCTTTATCATTACAGTACACCAGGCGCCTTACCAGGCAAGACACCTTGCCATTTGCTGTTTATTTATTTTAGCTCATATTTCATTCATTATTTTCTTTATGCAAATAAGCTGTGATACATGGCATAACCTGTTAGAACTTGCTGTTCATTTATATTTCCTGCTATGTATTATTTTCTTACACATTAAACCTAGATTTAAGGGACCACCTTGTGTGTTGCATTCATAGGACTTGACACATTTATTCCACGTTGTTGTGTGTCACATATAGGACTTGGACAAGCGTGATTGGCTGGCCACCAGTACGTATAAGCCGTGCGTTAGGAAATAACTGCTAATAGAATTGCATGCTAGAAGACTTAGCAGTTATGAGTTGGCATTGGACGGGGAGAACATAATTGGAAGTTGACTACCACCCTATCTATCGTAGACTCGCTCGCTACTGAGGAACGATAGGTAGACTATATGCTATAGACTCGCTCGATGCTGAGGAATAGTATATGGTGTTGTGACTCGCTACTGAGGTACTGTATTGATATTTTCTTGACTTGACCCGGTAGTCATGCGACCATAAACTATTCTTAAAACTGCATTCACTTAGAATGGTTTGGCTACCTTTATCCGTTAGGTACGAGTACTTTTGGTTTGGGTGCTTGTATCTGACCGTGGCTTGGAACAATAACTTGTCGCGGATTAGTTCGTCTAATCTTGTCCTTGTTTGGTTGTAGGTGTGACTTACTACTTCGATGAGAAGGTATTGAACCTTGTGAGGGTCTGGATACCATATTGGGTCATAGCATGGAAAGATACGTCACCGTGAATTAGTTTACCATCTTCTGTCCTTGTTTGGTTGGGAGGATGGTATGCTAGTTCAATAGGTGTGTATTGGACCATGTTATAATTCAATTGACTTATTTATTTGAGCAATATTTATTCAGTTTATATGGCATGATATTATGTGTCTTGTTACGTCCCTCTGAGGACCTGGTTATCACTTCAGGTGTGTGCTCTTGTCTTTTGCAGGTGTTCTAGCTCTAGCCGTGATCATCGTTATTTTTTCGAGGATGATTGCACTTGGATCGTCTTCTCTTCGCTCGCCAAAATTATTTTTTTCCCATGTATTTTTCTTTACTTGTTGGTAGTGGATTTGTCTCTGCCCAACATATTGTATCAAGACAATTCATTATCATTATATATCTTTTATTCTTACAATTTGTGGATGAGATTAGTTAGTTATGGTTCTACTGCATTTTACAGCTTACGTATATTTATTATACGGCTGGCATGTCTACGTTCCTAATCCTACGTATTTTGGGACTGGGGCGTTACAGTGACGCTCGTGACATTTTGAAGCTTTGTTAGCGTGCGAAGGCAATCCCCAACATTTTGAAGATTCCAATCAAGACCGTGCCATACACTACACCAAAAAATGCATTTAGGAACAATTTTTATGTCCCAAATATTTTTTGAAACATATCATAATCGTTCCTAAAAGTGGCCTTGCAAAATTTGGAACGGTTATAAAACATTCCAATATTTAGTCTAGAACGGTTATCAAATGTTCCTAAAACATAATTTTGAAACATACATAATATGTTCCTAAATTTAATTTTGGAATACCCTTGAAATGTTTCTAAATATCATTTTGAAACGCTTTATGCCCGTTCCTAACTATAATTTGCAACACCTGTTCTCGTGGCTAGTTTCGAAACACTTATTAACGATCTTGTATTTTTTTTTAATTTCAATTCGACATTCCAATTTTTAGGTTGAACAACATATCTAACCAAATAAACACAATAAATAATGCACTATTTTTTTCAACATGCCCTGAATCAACATCTTAGAGCTCCATTAAATTAACCAAAACTGCATAATTTAATAAAAAAGACGAATAACATTTTCCAAAAGTTAAATCTTTATAAAATGTCATCAAATGTATATAAAGTAAAAAGTACAAATAATATATAAAATTTAGACTAGACTTTAAAAGGTAATCTATTTATACAATTTCATATTCTTGAAGAAACATTCTTGCATGACTTTATTTTGCATCCTCATCAACCATAACAGTAGAATCCTTAATCCTCTATAAGATGCGTTAATGTGCCTGGTTCATTGGTTTGTAGTTGCTGCTGAAGATGACCCAATAAAAGTTCAGATTCATCATATAGTTACTTCATTCTGAGCTTAATTTGTTCCAGAGTGAGTAGTGAGCTGTGAGTCCATAGATGGCGAACCAACAATATATAGTTCTGCAAGAATGTCACAAAATGCAACCATATTAAGTAAAGTAGTTGGACACAATTAAAGAAATTAAATTAAATACATGATTCTGAAATCAATGGGTGATTTTGTTAGGGTAGTACAAATGATACCGTTTGAAACAAAAGATTGAACCATATTTATTTTGATGGCTGCAATTACAGGTACTTAAATTTTTTACCAACAACTAAAGCTTCAAGTTAAGGATCTAGAATAGGCAGGTGCTTCGCATTTATAGAATGTTAAAGCTTGTAATTGAAAAAAACCAAGAGAACCCTTTAGTGAAGAAGAGACGACAAATGTCTACTTTCTAAACTGCTGATTACAATTTTGATCAGAACTGGTCCAAAGTGGGTTTCTTATTTTATTTGTAGCTGTGTGACAATTGACTTTTGGGCCTAGGGTTTGGGGGATTTTTTGAGTTTCGGGTTAGAGTTTGGGTTTACCAAACATGCCTTCAACCAAGCTGATTGATGAAATGATACAAGTAGCCAAACCGAAAAAGATTGGGATAAGGCTTGTGTTGTTGTTTTTACAGAAGAGAAAAGCAGATAACTTACTATAATTTTTTATAAGTACAATTATGTCCCATCTGTAGTGATCTAATATGACCTTTCTGTTTCTAGAACATTGTAAAGATTTGGAAAGTTTATAACGCGTTCTTGGTTGAATTTCCTTTGTGCTTTGGCTACTGGAAGAAATATGTCAATCATGAGGGTCGCTTGGAAAGCGTTGACAAGGTTGTGGAGGTCTATGAATGGGCTATTTTAGTAGTGACTTATTCTGTAGAGATTTGGTTACATTATTGTGTGTTCACCATATCAACATTTGAAGATTCAAATATCATTAGAAGGTAACAATCATTTTCTGTACTAAATTTTGGCATTCCCTTTGTGATGACTGTACAGTATTTTTGATTCGTGTATTGTTTCTAACCTTATTTGGCATGCGTGCAACAGTGGTACTTGGACGAGGTTTGTTGGGACATACTCTAAAAAATATTTTCTATTGTGTGATCCCTTTGTTGAGTTTTCTTTGTACAACTTATTTCCATTATTTAGTTATTACTTATGTTGGTGTGGTCTGATTGTATTCCATGTATCGTGTTGCTTCAAGAAGTCCCTATACTAGTCTTGTAGTTCTTGAGTTAACTGCTACTTTAACTATGACACTGTTGAGGATATCATGGGTGCACCAATATACACATCGTTGTTGGAAAGATCATGCTTAGTTTTGGGCTAACATGCCACTTATGCTCTCCTTTATATCAGGAAGGTAACTGCAGTGCGCTTGTGCCTAACTTTGGATGTGTCGTATGCTATTAGTGCTATTTTTCTACCCCATTTAACTCACTGAGCATCTTCCTGTCATGTATGGTTTCAGAGTTGCTTTCGAGCAAAATCTATTTACCATACTCTCTTTGCATGTTTTATTGTGTTTCAGACTTTTTGAGAGAGGTTTAGCATATGTTGGGACATATTATCTTTCATTCCTTCTTTGGAATGAGTACATCAGATATGAAGAGGCACACCAGGCGTGGAGTCACTTGGAAATGATTTATATGCGGATACTCGAGAATCCTACTCTACAACTGGATCGTTATTTTAATCGGTTATAAATCTTCTCATCTCGTTGCTTATACATTTTAACTTCGTGTTTGACCATATAGGCAGCACCAAAAATTGCCACCTCAAAAACTTTTGATACAACTATATATTCTTTTTTGTTGGTGTTAAGGGTTTTTTTAATATTATAACAGTATATACAGCTGACCCCAAAAATTTGGGATAAATGCGTTGTTGTTGTAAATTTTAAAATAGTATATCATTCTTACAAACGATTCTGACAAAGTTTAGACTTTTTATTGAATTGATATTTGACTTACTATTTAGAACTATATTTCTTGCTCATCTTTTATTTAAGATGCACTCTTTGTACTCTCATAGGTCAATAAAAAGGTCAGGGAAATGTCAACAAGGGTCAAATGATTTGCTATTGGACAGTACGTTATAAATTGTAATGAGTACTCATTTTGGTACAAAATTGTAATCGATCGAGTTAAAACTGGCATATGTGACAAAAAGGTGAGCTACTAATCACTACAATGTCTTTGGTAAGATGCATTGCAGAACAAAATCTGTTAGGTTGGACAAGATGCATGAATTATGCAAGTTGGGGCTATTACTAGGAAACAAGCAAGAATACAAGCAATGAACTGTACAAAAATGAAGTCCCTATAAATAAACTAAACGCAAGGTCATCATATACCTTCTTCATGTCTTCCAGTTTGCTCGTGTACACCATATCATTTTCATCATCCCCATCTTCATAAAGCAATTCTTCGATTTCTTGCAGATTTCATGATTATCCCTTCCTTTTCAGATTCAGATGCAAAGCTCCGGTACCTCTCAAAAAACTAAGAATACATCAATATTTCATCCATCTATCAAAAATAAAACTTTTTAACAGAGAAGACTATTTTATTTGGCATTATCTTGTTGCGAACTTCATAAACAAAAGCTTCTGATGCACTTTTTGTCTTTTGTTTGTTCCATAAATTTGTCCTGATAAGCTAGTTGTTCGAGTTCTTGAGCTTGCAGTATGTCAGCCTCTCTCTCTGCACCGTATGTATTCTCAGTAACATGTCGTTCATGCCTTCCAGAGGATCTCTATATTCTTGCTCCCTCTGCCTACAATCATTATTATGCTGCTAACACTACCCGGATTGACGGGACAACAAGTTTAGTGAAGAATCTTTTAGACTATGAAATAATTTGTGATAAGCTCATGTGTTACTAGCAGGCATCAAAGCCATAAATGCATCTTAAGGAAAGGCCTAAGTACTTAAGTTTACTTAGGTTAGAATGATATATTCAATCTTTAGGTGAAAATAATGCCTAGTAATAGCCCAAACTTTAAGATCATGCAACCATGGACCGATCTCCAAATAACGGTTATGAGTGGACATAATCATGCAATATACAAGAAAACATCATAATAATTAAAATACAGAAGGATTACAAGATATACGGTTGGGATAGAGGGAAGTGCAGGTTAAAATAAACTGTATAGAAAGCATGAGATAAAAAATTTCAAGGATAAGTAGATCAAATGTGTTGTTTATTTTGCTTCTTCATACTTTCTCAGTTGCAGCCTTTAATTTATAACATGATCATATGAACTCTTCAAACTCTATTTTCAAAAGTCTTTTTCTTTACATCTGAAATTTGTTATTACTTATAAGTATCATCTATTTATGGAGTCGGATGGGTCCAGAGTCAACAGAAAAAAAAGTTTTCGTTGTGAAAATTTTAGACTAAAGCACATCGCATATAGCAAGGACCACAATAACTAAAGCACATAGCAAGTTGTTGGCATTTTTTCAATAACTTCGCCAATGGTAAACACTAAAGCACATAGCAAGGAATAAAATTTAATAACTAAAGTGGTGATACCAATATTACTGATATGGCATTTAGATGTGAAAGTTGAGCATCTTGGCTGACCATTTTGCGATGGTTGTGGAGAATAAGATCTCACTTATCCTAGCCAATTTTCTTAAACCAGATAGTCAGCTAGATGCACAGTAGTTAAATATGGGTAATGGCATCTAGCAGTCGAAAGTTGATCCCTGTCTATATTTTTAGATGCAATTCCCTCTATGCCAGATCCTCTAGGTCCTGGATGTCTGGAATGATATGCAAGAGAATAGAGTGACTCATTATAACCTAAAAACAATCATATATCCATGATATAACCCACTCAAGAATCAGTACACCATGGAAAGAAAATAAGTTAATGCCCATCATGAATCATATATTGATCTAGCATTCTCAAATAAAAAATCTTCCATTTTGTCAGGCAATGCTTCTTGCTTCTAAAGTATAATATTGTAAAAAATAGCATGTACTATAGATTTTGAATATTGGAACTACACCTGGTAAAGAAGACTTGTGGGCAAGGAAACTGTAGGATGACCCAAGCAACATAATCATATCTAATGCTTTCCGTTAGACTAACTATCCAACTACAACATTAAGCAAAGTGGATGAAGAAGGAATTGTGCACAAAATATATCGCTCCTAAGTAGAAAGATTTACTAATTCATAAGGACTTCGGAGCTGGCCAAGGAGCAGAGAAAAATGACAATAATTATTGAGGAGCATATAATAAGGTAGGTCTTATGAAAAGCCGCATGAAACATTAACATGCCAAAAATTAACAATCATCATTGATGACTGGACAATCTAGTACAACAAAGGCAGGTCTTAAGAAATGTAAAACAATACATTTTTTAAACACTAGAAATACAAGATAAAATATACATACAAGCATAATTATCACTCTGTTTGGTAGTTGTTGGGGCATGCTATTTGGAATCTGTGGTAGTTGTTGGGGGCATGTTATTTGGAATCATTGTACCATGTATGGACCTGAGATTCAAACCACTCGTCAAAACTACCACAAATATATACAATATATTAAGATAATAAAGAAAATAAATTAATTGCAAGCTAGAACAAATTACTTGGAGAAAAGATGCTTGTTGATAGGGAACCCCTTGTAGAAAAGGATTTCCAAAGCTGGAGCTTTGTATTAACGGTTAAGGACCATAAATATTTGGAAATGATGTATGGATAGGTGCCATAGATGTTAAATTTATTGAGAAAAATGAACAATGGATCTATAGGAGGTAGGATTACTACTAGATCTAGAGGGGAGAAAAGATGCTGATGATTCAAAATTAGGGCTAGGGTTTTGTTTGAACGATCAAAACTCGTGCGGTTGTGTGCGAATTGTGTCATGTTCACATTCGTGTTGGTGCTCACATTGGAGGCATTGATACCATCAATAGCGATGCTGGACTTGTCATTATTGAAGTGGTAGGCATCACTGACATTCTTCACCGTCAACGACAGAACGCCTTGGACATCTCAGACCTAAAGGTGACTAATTTCAAAAAGAGGTAGAAAACCCTAACCTTGGTGGTGGAGGAGGAGGATGTTATTGTGGCTTGAGATGCATGAAACTGCCGTAGGAAAACAGAGAGAAGGATCCACCATCGAATTGATTTTGTAAACTCTTCCAAAACCATAACACTAGTTTCTTGTCAAAAGAGGGAGTGGAAGAGGGAGATGGAGGTAGAATAAGAGAGGAGGAGTTTGTCTGGAACATTTTTCTTATCAATCACGTGAGCAGGTATGTGGTTTTGAAAACAAATTAAAACAGTTACTAGTTGTTTCAAAAATTTAATAAGAGTATAATTATAGGAAAAATAATTTTAGGAACATTTATCCATATTGAAACAAATAAAATACGTTCGAACACTTAGAGCAACATTAGTAGTTGGGACACTCCAATGCAATTTGGAGCCCAAAATTTCAAAAAAAGGTAAATATAGAATGGGTTGGGTTTGTATGAGAATAGAAGGAAATGATAAAGTGAGCTCCGATCCCAAAAATTGTGTGGTCAAAAATTAATGTAGGAAAAAAATAATATAAAGTTTAGAATCTAGAAAATTGGGCTCCAAATTGGAACTTACTATTCTACAAAACGAGTTTCTACAATCTAGAATCTAGAAATTGGGAGGCCCAACCCTTAGCACCCATGGATGGGTTGGGACCGAAATTGTAGAAATTGGGACTAGGGATGGGACTTATTATTCTACAAAATGAGCTCCTACATTCTAAATCTAGAATCTAGAAAATGGGATGGGCCTTACTAATGATGCTCTTAGGAATGCTTATATACTGTTTCAAAGTCTAAAATGCAAAAAAGTTTCTAATTGTCTTTTTTGGTGTAGTGATGTCTCATCAACTCTCTTCGATCCCAGGTCTAAGAGAGTATTTTGTGCTTATGTATAAAGGGATGTAAATGTATGAAATGACTAACTAATCTGAGTCAGTTTGTAAGGACGTACGACATCTTTTGTAATAGAGTCTTGTAAGTTTATTATCAATGAAAAACAAGTTTTTCTGTTCCAAATGTGTTGTTCAATTTCTGTATACTCTGTTTAATGTTGTGTTTTGGATAACCTTATGAATATGCCTTGTGCAAGCTGAACCTAGGCTCATACGACATCATGCCCGGGGGACGAATATCGATTCTATCGAATCCGACCGTGACAAAATGGTATCAGAGCACGGCTCTATGTCATTTGGCCTTCCATTTTGAGTCTCAAACATTTGACCTCGTGTTGATGAGATGAGTTATTCCATACAATGAGTCCGTAATATTTTTTGAGGCTAATATGAGTTGCCTTCTAATTCCAGAAGTTGGAGAAGTTGCGACCGTGAACGAAAAGAGTGCTTCGAGCGGCTCGAGTAGATCAAGGGCTGAACCCTCAAATGCGCCCATGGAATGGATGCTGCGCATGTTGGAGGTGCAACAATGTCAAGTCGAGGCAAACTAACACCAGAATGTGCATCACCAATGGCATGTCAAAAATTACCAGAGACAAGCTAAGGCACGATAGACTCAGTTCGAGAATTGATTCGAGGCACAATTCAAGTTGCAGCAGAAGTAGCTTGATACTCTCCAACAGATTGTCCAGATAGTTGTAGCAAACAACAACTCTGCGTCGATACATGCCGTAACCGCCTATGGCCCGAATGATTGAAGTCGAACCGGAGGAGCCTGAGCGCCAACCTACAGCATCAATAAGTTTCAACTTTGAGGTATCAAAATTCAAGAAAAATTGTCATACTTCCTTCAACGGTACCGATGATCCTTCTCTGGCGATCGACTGGTTATAGGAGCTGGAAAACTACTTCAAACTTCTGGGCATCGAAGAGTCCAAGAAAGTCGCATGCACTCAACTTCAACTCCGATTGAATGCGCACGGTGGGCCATGCAAAAGCAAGCAATCCGATGCAACAATAAGACAACATCGATTTCTTAGGCTATATTTAAAAAGGCATTCAAAGTCGAGTACCTTTCCGTAGACATTCGAAGTCGAGTACCTTTCCGTAGCCATTCAACAAGAAAAAAATTTATGCAGTAGAGGCAAAGGAACATGAAAGTACAGCTGTACGCGACATAATTCAATAAATTAGCCAAATTTGTTGGGTCATTCGTGCCTACTATAGAGAGTCACGCTCGACGATTCGAAGTGGGTCTGCGGCGCTCTATCTCTGCCCATGTATCGGTTCCGGAGTATAAAATGATGGGTGAGTCCTTTAGTCATGCTCTTTACCTTGAGTGCCAATACCCTCCAACCGCTATCGATACTGTGCATACCTACAATCACAAATGCCCTAGCCATGCGGAAGGAAACAACGTGACCAAACATTCAAACAATGGCCACCAGGGTCGATACCAAGGGTAGAACCCAAGAACTCGTTGTACCAAATATAATAACTTCGGACACAAGGCCACCGATTGCCATTTCTCTGAAGGCGGATGCTAGTACTATGGTAAGACGCATGGGAACTACTCGACAAGAAGGTCTAGCACAACGATGTCTCAACATCAGCAATATCGTCCAGGGAATCATGACCAGCGTCCCGAGCTCCTCAACCTGTACCACAAAATATCCAAGATTATCGTCCCAATGACCAAGGACGCGTCTATGCCATAACACAAGATGAGGCATTTACCTCAGATACAGTAGTGACATGTATATTACTTTTCCATAATATGCCTGCTCGTGTACTGTTTGATTCCGGTGATATCGACCGACTTTGTCGCATAACATAAATTTTCTATGACACTGCTAGGCCTTAACCTTAGTGTTAGCATACCATCGGGAATGCAACTACCTACACACTTCGGTTGTAGAGATCGAATCATCTGTATTAGAGGTAAAAAGGTGTATCCTGATGCGATAGTTCTAGATATTTAGGAGTACAACATCATACTGGGAATGGATTAGCTCGGCGCTTGCAATGCCACCATTGAACATCTCAGAGAAATTTGTTAGTCTCATAAAATATATATGGGCTTATTGTATGGAACATCTCATTTCGGGACATTTAAAACCAAAGTTTTTCAAGAAGCAATAAAGCTTGTGTCATTTTCGAAATCTTAAAACCAAGAAATTCCCAAGGAAGTAAAGCCGTGCTCTGATACCAAACTGTCACGCCCCGATTCAGGGAATTGTTCGCCTCCACTTTGATTCACGCCGAATCATTCGTCCTCGCTAAGGCGTGATGCCGTACAAGTCTGGAATTGCACTTGTACAAGGCATGCTCGTGTTCCTTTCATAAAAGAGACATTTTGAATATAGATTTGCAGTAAGTTCACAAAGAAGTTAGACAATACAGATATGATCTGAAATAATATCTTTATTGATATCTTTGAAATATAAAACATAAGGCTCTCAAACAGCCGAGATGAAATGCCAAACTTGGCTACAACTTGCAGAATATTGAAATGAGATACAACTTGTTCCGTACATCATATTGCTTTATTAATAATACGACAAAAACCACCTTCAGCAAAATGCCTTCTTCTTCAAGTGGAAACTTAAACGAAGTGTGAAGCTTCTAAAGAGTCGGACAACAAGCCTTCAGCATCTAAGATGATCCACTAGGTTCCCGGCACTTGTGGATACGAGGGTCAGTACATTGCCACATATGTACTGGTGAGCGGTCGTAGCCAATCTCACTATAAATCAACAGTAGTAAATTATTTGAACGTACACTATTGATTTGTGATCTTTCTATCTTGCCTTAGGGTCCAATAACAATTCATATTGATAGGAAACATAAGAAGCATACATCGATGTTAGAAACATAAGCAATTCATATTGTTCTAACATAATCAATTCATATCGTTCACCAATTTAGTGAATCTTACCCACGGTCGACAGCCATCCCTGTATATTTATGAGTAACACTTACTCTTACCTATATAAGATATTGTTAGCTATGCCGCATGTCTATATGATGGTCACTGACTACACACCATCTTGGACATCGTGGTCAGACGGCTTCCCTTCAGTGGTGGGTAGTTAGCCCAACCAGAAGGTTTCTGAAAGACCGTGCTACTACTTCAGCACTGTGCTATTACTTCAGCACTATTGTTCCTCCTAGGCTGAATCGGTTCCGTGGCCTCGGAGTACCGTTCGAGGAACTATACCTTGTATATAAGTTGTCCATGACCATGCATGTGAATGCAACTTAACTAAATAAGAAACATACATGCATGATAATAGAATTCAAGTATGTAAGCCACAGTTCTCATTCATCTTGCCATCTTGCTTCTTACCATCTCACCATCTCGCCTTGAGCCATAAGCTCGCATAGTCGTTTATCCAACCAAGGGACTATTCATTTGTGTTATCATTCTTTCGAAACGAAGTTCGATATGCTTACCGCCCAGTGTTTGGGACTTTGCATCACCTGTTCAATAATTCATATTGCAACATACAAGCATCATTTGATTTGCAACATAAGCCTAGCCATGTTATAATTTATCTTTTATTATCTTTCTGAGTTATTACTAGGCATCTTTTATTAAGCATCGAACGCAATAACAAGTCTACCATTGTTACACGGGAAGATTAAGGATCGTCGAAGGATCAAAGCCACTCACTTGTTGGTGAATTGCCGAGAGAAAGAGGTCTTCCACTCACTTGTTTGGTCAGCATACTTCTTCTCTTTCTCTCAGTGATTTGATAGGAAATGCCTCGACAATGAAAGTAAATCCATGAAAACATTCTTCGAAAACAAGCAGAAAAATGCACACAAAAGCCAACAGCAAAAGCGACATCGAAAACAAGCAGGACAACGGTCTCGGAGCAAGCGACTCTTATATAGAACTCTTTCTCCAAGACGCGTGCCACTGCATCTTGGGCATTATTTCAAAAGAGTCCAATCCATAATGAGGAAAGGATCTTAATTCATTATCCCGCGATCCTGGTAAAGTTTACCCCAGTAAAGTTCCCCAATTCTTATCTGACTCGGCCATTTGGCCGCTAGCCTGATCCGTGCTCCACAACGGGATTCAGGGCATTACATATTAATATACTAACAAAAAGTTTCATCCCCGAAACCTAAACACAAACCCACCTAGATCGAATAACGAAGGAAACTTTTCCTTCATATCCACTTCAAGTTCCCAAGTCGACTCCTCGATGGAATGATTTCGCCAAAGCACTCAAACCAAAGGAACAACTCGATTCCGCAAAACTTTATCCTTTCTATCCAAAATCTGCACGGGCTTCTCCACATAAGACAAGTCAGCTTTTAGTCCTAACTGACCGAAGTCTACCACATGGCTTGTATCATGCATATACTTTCGTAGTTGGGAAACATGAAAGATATCGTGCACTCCATCCAATGCCGGTAGTAACGTGATCTAATAGGCAACTGGGCTGACTCGCTTAAGGATTTCAAATGGGCCAACAAATCTCGAACTTAACTTCCCCTTTGCACCGAATCGCATAACTCTGTGCATCGGTGACACTTTCAGAAATATGTGATCGCCACCACAAATTCCAATGATCGTCGATAAGTATCCGCATAACTCTTCTGTCGACTTTGTGCCACAAGTAACTTCTCCCGAATCATGCGGACCTTCTCGACGGCCTGCTCCACCATCTCCAGACCATGTACTTGTCATTCACCGACTTTATCCCAACAAATCGGAGACCGACACTTTTGCTCGTATAATGCTTTATATTGAGCCATCTGTATAATCGACTGGTAACTGTTGTTATAGGCAAATTCTACTAGCGACAAGTGAGTGTCCCAACTAGTTTTCAGATCAATTGCACAAAGTCGTAGCATGTCCTCAAGTATCTGAATCACCCTCTCAGTCTGGCCATCGATTTGTGGATGATATGCAGAACTGAATTTCAATTGCATTCCCATGGCCGAATGTAAACTGCCCTAAAAATACTATACAAATCTTATATCCCGATCCGATACTATTGATGCCCCCATGTAATCAAACAATTTCATCCAAGTATAGCTGAGCTAACCGATCGACGCTCCATGTGGTTTTTATTGCGATGAAATGTGTAGATTTGGTTAATCGATCAACGATGAGCCAAATTGCATCATTTCTCCTCTGCTTCTTCGGCAAGCCAACTATAAAATCCATGGTTATATGATCCCACTTCTACACTACCAAAATACAGGCACATAGCGACTGAAAATTAGCGACAGCGTAATCAGTCGCCAATTAGCGACCGACAAGCGACTTACGGGCGATGAATTTTTTACTTAAATTTTTTATAAGTTTAGCGACAAATCAACAACCATTTAGCGACGGAATATGTCAACCGACTGATTAGCGACAGATATATACGTCGCTAAGCTGCTGTAAATGTCGAAACGGAAGGATTAATTTTTATTCTAAATTTTTTTCATAAAGGTAGCGACTAACGAGCGACTATTTAGTGACATTTCCATGTAGCGACGGGGTAGCGACAAAAAATTACCGTCGCTAATTTGCGGTAAAAATTCGAAAGTTACTTAAATTTCAAAAATTTTCCAATCTCTCTCTCACTCTCAAAATCCTTCTATCCTTCCCCCCGACCGGCGATCACCCCCCCCGACTGCGGCCCCCTTCGGCGGCCCCCCTCCGGCGCCCTCCACCACTCCGGCCCCCTCCCTCTTTTCTTCCTCAGATCGAACCCCTTAACCACCCCTCTTCTCCTTCTCCGTCGAGCCCCCACCTCCGACGACCACCTCCTTCCGGCGTGCTCCCCCACTCCATCCCCCCTCTTCTCCTTCTTCGAAACCCCGTACACCCTCCCTCTTCTCCTCCTCTGTCGTGCCCCCCTCCGGCGACCCTCCCCCCTCCGCCGACCACCCCCTCTGGCGTCCCCCCCTCCGGCGCCCCCCCTCCTACGTCCTCCTTCTCCGAGATCCTCTCCGTGACCAACCTCTTCAACGTCCGAAATCTTAAACCCTAATTTGCATTTATTTTTATTTATGCTTTGTTTGTGTTTTCTCAACATGTTCTAGGATTTCAATTTCAATTTTGTGTTTGAAATTTATCGGTATAGTAGTGGGTATAGTAGATAAATAGAAATTTATCGGTATAATAGTTTTAGAAATTTGACGGGACACGGACACGAAATAAATACGTGTAGTAGTTTTAGATTACTAAGGTAATTGATTGATCAATGCGATATATACTTGAGTATCAATTTGATACTTGAGTATCAACGTGATACCTAATTATACTAGGTTTGTTTTATGAGTGAATGTACGTGAGGGGTACCAAGTTATACTAGGTTTGTTTCATGATACCAAGTGATATATAGCATCTTAATTCTTGGTGCAGAATCATTCACGTGGATTAGAACAATAAGTCTATACTTACTTGACCGTTCGTGGATGTACAATCAGTAACATAAGAGTATTATTGGCTTGACGGACGATTTCAAGGCGGACGTCGAGCAATTTCTCATATATGCAAGTAGCCTTGCCGATTTCATGGACGGAAGGCACATAAAGTGCCCTTGTGTCAAATGTAAGAATATACCATTTAGAGAGGGGTCACTCGTGAGTGAGCACCTTTACAAGAAGAGTTTCATGCCGAACTACAATGTGTGGATTAATCAAGGAGAATCTTCGGCTTCGCAATCTCAGTCCTGCTTCAATACCGAGGTGAGAGATTCTACTCTCGGAGACCAATTTGAATATCGGTAACCAACAAACTTGGCATGTGAGATGGTATTAGATTTTGCTGTGGCACGTGAGGATCCGAATCCTGATGCAAAGGAGTTCTACGATATGTTCAAGCATGCTGATACTCCGTTATATCTGGGTTGTGATTCTCATTCTGTATTATCGGTGGTGATGCGGCTGTTGAAACTTAAATCTGATTTTAACTTACCACAAGAATGCTATGACCGGATAATTCAGCTTGTAAGAGAGTTATTGCCAAAATGATCAAATGATTCGCCTGAAAGCTTCTACAAGTCGAAGAGATGATGCAGAAACTCAGATTGGGCTACCAGAAGATAGACTGCTGTCAAAATGGTTGCATGAGATACTACAAGGAGAACAGTGATAAAGACAAATGCATTTTCTCTGACGAGGACCGGTACAAGCCAATCCGGGGCAAAAGAAAATTAATTGTCCGGACGTTGATGCGTCCATACATGTGCATACAGTTCTTGCCAATCACAAAGAGGCTGCAGAGGATGTATATGTCTATAAATACTGCACAACACAGGACATGGCATAACAAAGAACGAAAGATGGATGAAGGACAATTATCTTATATCCTGCCGATGGAGAAGCATGAAAGCATTTTGATCGGTGTCATCCTGATTTTGCTGCGGAGCCTAGGAATGTTCGATTGGCTTTATGTTATGATGGATTCACTCTATTCAGACAGTCGGGGATGCAATACTCATGTTGGCCGATGATTTTGAGCCCGTACAATCTACCACCGTGGATGTGCCTGAAACTCCTTACATGTTCCTCACACTTATCATACCCGGTCCAAGAAATCCAAAGAAGAACATCGATATCTACTTGCAATCGTTGGTGGACGAGTTGAAACAATTATGGTAGTTTAACGTCCAGATGTTTGATATATCGATGGAGCAGAACTTTAAGATGAGGGTGATGCTCATGTGGACCATCAACGATTTTCCAGATTACGGGATGTTATCGGGGTAGAGTACTCATGGTATTATGTCATGTCCGATATGTATAGGGAAGAGTAAGGCATTCCGCCTTCAGAATGGAAGAAAGACGTATTTTTTTGATTGCCACCGCCAGTTTCTTCCTTCGTCACATTCGTGGAGAAAGGAACGGAGATGACTTCAGGGCTGGTAAACAGGAAATATCTCTTCCCCCGTTGAGATTAACGGAAGATGTAGTTTGGGAAGAGGTTCGAGATTTACCGACTGTCATAAAAAATTCGGGATCAGGCCATTACATTGAAGGCTTCGGACAACATCACAATTGGATGAAACGGAGTATCTTTTGGGATTTGTCTTATTGACCGGACAATCTCATAAGAAACAATCTTGATGTCATGCATATTGAAAAAAAAATATTTGACAACATATTTAATACTGTGATGGATATTAAGGAAAAGACGAAAGGCAATATTAAAGCAATGAAGGACTTAAAAATTATTTGCAAGCGCCCAGAGTTGCATCTATTGCAAAGGTCCAATGGTAACTGGGTGAAGCCTCCAGCACCATTTACATTGAGTAGAGATAATAAACTGATAATATGTAAATGGATTTCAAAGTTGAGATTTTCTGACGGTTACGTATCGAATCTGGCGAGATGTGTCGATCTCAACGAACACAGGTTGATAGGGATGAAGAGTCATGTGTGTCACATTTTCATGGAGCGATTACTTCCTATCGCTTTTAGAGAGATGCTACCTTCTCATGTGTGGATTCCGCTGGCCGAGTTATCTATCTTCTTTAGAGATTTGTGTTCAAGTAAGTTGACGGTGCAACAAATGCTAGAACTTGAGGAGAAAGTTGTAGTGACGTTGTGCAAGTTAGAAAGGGTGTTCCCTCCCGGCTTCTTTGATAGTATGGAACATTTGCCGATTCATATTGCATACGAAGCACGTGTCGGTGCTCCCGTCCATTATCGATGGATGTACCCATTTGAGAGGTATAAAATAATCTTCTAATTTGAAATTTTTTTATTTAAATAATTCTAATATTCAATATATTTCTTATAGATATCTAGGTCACCTGAAGAAAAAAGTGGGCAATAAGTCTCATGTAGAAGCTTCAATATGCGAAGCGTACATCATTGAGGAGGTTTCTAACTTCTGCTCGATCTACTTCGATACTCATGTCCGAATAAATCGACCGAGGAATGATGAAGGTGATATCAATGCACTGAACGAAAGGATCCGTACAATCTTTAATGTGGAGGGCAAGCCGACAAGTGCGACTAAATTACAATGGTTAGATGACGATGAGTTTGAAGCCGCACATCGGTATATATGCCTCAATAGCGGTATCCAAGAGATGGAAGATATTGAAAAGTAAGCGACCCCATTTAGTCATTCTAAATTCGATATTTAGAAGCGTGCTAACATTTCTCCCTATTATTACAGTACTTTTAGAGCTGAGATTAGAATGGAAAGACCTGATATTGATGATGATGATCTTGCTAGAGAGGTCGATATGAAGTTTCCGTCGTGGTTCTGAAATTATGTAAGGATTATAATCATTAGCCATTCTAAATTTGATATGTTACTACCCACACTTTGTCGAATGACTTTTCTGATACTACCCACACTAGGTCTTCCGTCATGGTACACAGTTGCAGAACAAAGGGTTAAGAGCAATTGCTGTTGGACCGAGCAAGAAGGCAAAGTGTTGGAGCGGATGTACAATCAATGGCTTTAACTTTATAACTACTAATAAGCCTATCAATCATTTATTTGTCGATGAGGAGGCTAATTATACCAAAAATTCGAGAGTTTGTGTGAGAGCCTCAGTCTACGATGCCGATCCCGAATTCGACTACTACGGTATTTTAAGAGATATCGTAGAGATTGAATATTCTGTTGATACGAAAATTATACTTTTTAAATGTCGTTGGTTCGACACAACACCCAAGCAAGGATGGAAGATTGACAAACAATTTGGCTTTGTTGATATAAAACATGGAAAAAGATATGTAGGTTTTGAACCATTTGTGTTGGCTAGTCAAACCATTCAAGTATACTATACGAGTTATTCTAGCCGACGGCGCAGTACCCTGGATTGGTGGGCTGTATGCAAAACTAAAGTAAGAAATACATATAATGTTGGGGATGTAGCCTACCAAGAGGAAGAGATGGTCAAGCCTCAACCAACATATATAAGTTTGGCTGGTGTTAAGGAAGAGGATTTAGAAGATATGGAGGTTGCGGTAGATGACGTTTTGGAGGTTAACGTTGATGAAGAATTGAAAGATGTTGAGGAAGAAGTATTGGAAGATGAAGATGAAGATCATAGTGATAGTGAAAATAAAGAAGCAGAAGAAGACACTTTCAAATCAAGTGATGATTCAGAAGACTCTTGGGAAGATGAATCAGACTAGTACGTACGTTTTAATTTAATATACGAGTTCCATTAGTATAATGACATGACAGTAGTTTTTATTTTTAACACATCATCACTTATTATTTCTTTCAAATTTTTCTATGGCACCGAGAGGTCGACGTTCACGTTTGCAGCTTGGATCTTCATTAAGTCCGCCGAGAGGTCTTCATCATGCCTGCCGAGAGGTTTCCATCATGCCCGACGACCTAGATTTACTGTACCAGTACTTTCTTGTATTAAAACATTTTGGATATGTGTATTAATATTTCTTATATTAAAATATTATTCGTATGTGTGTATGAAGCTAATTTTGGATATATATGTATGTGTTGTATTAAAACATTTGGGATACATGTGCATGAAACTGAGAATTTGTAGGAAACACAAATACTGATACGTGTGCCTATTGTAAAACTGTCGACAGGGATAAGGACTGCTGGAAACACGAATACTGATATTGTATTTGGAAACTGTTTATATGACTGTATATTGTGTGTGTAACTGTCGACAGGGATGTGGAGTGCAGGAAACACAAATACTGACATGCAATATTGTATTTAGCGATGGAATGGCGACAGAACAGCGACAAAAAACCTAGAACATTGCAGGCTAGCGACGGAACAGCGACAATTTTTCCATCGCTACATGCCTGGAAAATTTACTTTGCAGGCTACTGACGGAATAGCGACTGTAGTTTCCGTTGCTAAGGTTCTGGAAAATATTATATTCCAGTATAGCGACTGAATAGTGACGTAAATTTTACTTACTATTCCGTCGCTATGTTCCTGTCCAACACCAAAAGTGTATCGGAAACATCTTAGCGATGTAATTTTTTGTCGCTACTCTCATGCTGAATTACGCCATTGCGACGTCGGTAGTTCGTCGGTAACTATAGCGACAGAGTTTCCGTCGCTATTATGTTGTATTTTCTAATAAATAGCGTGTCGCTAAATGCGTCACTAATCAGTCGCTATTTTTGACAAACTAGCGACTGATTTAAATTAGCGACACGTGTTCTCGACAAACCATTTCCGCCGCTGATATGTCGCTATTTGGCTTTAGCGACGGAAAAACGACTTCTAGCGATGGATCCCGCCGTCGCTAAAAGCCTTTTTTTGTAGTGCTATTCTGGGATCGCGAGGTTTTGCATCTCCCTGCCGGGCCTCTGGTGTTCCACCTTGACTCGTTGACAAGCTAAGCATCGCGAGACGAAGAGGGCCACATCTCGTTTTATACCATGCCACTAGAAGGTCGTACGCAAATCTTTATAAAATTTTGTACTTCCCGGGTGCAACGAATACTTGGCATAATGAGCCTCCGTCAAGATTTTTTTTCGGAGTTCTTTATCCTTCGGGACACATAGCCTCCCCTTAAGTCGCAACGATCCGTCCTCGTGCCTGGTGAAGTGCTTGCTTCACCATTTTCTATCATTCTGCCAATCTTAATCAAGAACTCATCCGCCCTCTGTGCAGTCTTAATCTTTTCTGACAAAGTCGGCTCAAGTTGAAGTTGAGCCAGTTGTGCATTTCGGCCATGAATCTGGAGCTCAATTCTCATGCTCTCTAATTCCTCCAATATTTGTTTGTCAATACTGATCGATCCCACAAAGTTTCGATTCAACGCGTTCGCCACCATTGCCTTTTCCTGGGGTGTACGCGATCGTCCAGTCGTAATCTTTTATAAGCTCCAACCAACATCTTTGTCGCAAATTTAAAACCTTTTGAGTAAAGATGTACTTCAGGCTCTTATGATCGGTGAATATCTCGTAAGCCACTCCATACAAGTAATGCCGCCATAATTTTAATACAAACACTATTGCTGCCAATTCCAAATCGTGCGTCAGATAATTTTTTTCGTGTGGCTTAAGATGTCTTGAGGCATACGAATCACTTTCCCTCTCTGAGTCAATACACATCCCAAATTCAATCCGGATGTGTTACTGTATATCTGAAATCCCTCAAAACCGTCTGGAAGTACAAGGATTGGCGCTAACACGAGACGTTGCTTCAAATTTTGAAAGCTAGCCTCGTACTAATTAGTCCAATCAAATGCAACTCCCTTCTGGGTTAATCGAGTTAAAGGCGCTGCCACTTTTAAGAAATCTTTGACAAACTTCCTGTAGTAGCCTGCCAAGCCGAGAAAGCTTCGGATCTTGCTCGTCGACGTGGGTTGCTTCCAATCCACTACGGCTTCAATTTTCTTTGAGTCAACGAACACACCTTCTGTCGAGATAACGTGCCCTAGAAATGACATGCTACTCATCCAAAATTTATATTTGCTCAATATGGCATAGAGCTGATTTTTTCGTAGAGTCTGTAACACTGTTCTCAAATGCTGGGCATGGTCTTCTCTGCTTTTCGAGTAGATTAGGATATCATCGATGAACACGACCGCAAATTTATCCAAGAAGGGCCGGAAGACTCTGTTCATCATATCCATGAAAGTGGCAGGGGCGTTGGTCAGTCCGAAGGGCATGACCAAGAATTCATAGTATCCATATCTGGTTCGGAATGCGAACTTAGGAACATCATCTGGTTTGATCTTCAACTGATGATAGCTTGAGCGAAGATCAATATTTGAAAATACAAATACCCCTTACAACTGATCGAAGAGGTCGTCTATTCGAGGCAATGGGTACTTATTCCGAATTGTAACTTTGTTTAGCTCGCGATAGTCGATGCACAGCCGCATCGATCCATCTTTCTTCTTTACAAATAGCACCAGAGCACCCCATAAAGAAACATTGGGTCTGATATACCCCCTATCCAACAATTCTTGTAACTTTACCTTGAGTTACTTTAATTCAGCAGGCGCCATCCTGTAAGGAGCCCTTGAGATCGGACGAGCATTTGGAAATGTATTGATAGTGAATTCAATCTCTCGGTCTGGAGGCATTCCGGGTATCTTGTCAAGAAACACATCAGGAAATTCTACCATGACTTCAGTGTTAGCTGAGTCTGCACCATTCTTGCGTGTGTCTCGCACAGAAATAAGGTACACTTCGCAGATAGAATGTAACGTTCGTCGGGCCGTAGTAGCTGAAATCACCATCGATGTCTTCGCCGATGAACCGACCGAGTAAGAGAATTCTGTTTCTCCAGTTAGACGAAACATAACTCGCTACCTCGTATAGTCTATCATCACACAACATGCACTTAACCAATCTATTTCCAAAATGATATCTTATTCCTTGATATCAAGTACGATTACATCCAACGATAGCTCTTGTCTCCGATACATATGTAACCATCCTTACATATCATGTTAGTAGGCACCTCCACTCCTGATGGAGTTCTAACACTAAGATATACATTCAACATTGTCATTTTGATTTCATGTTCCCTAGCATAATCTTCAGATATAAAACTATGCATAGCACCAGAATCAAATAAAGTACATACAGGAATGCCATTAAATAACAATATACCTGTCACGACAGTATCTGATGTGAGTGCTTCCTCTTGAGTCAGTACAAAGACTCAGCCCTGAGCACCGGGCCTCTGATTCTGTGGCAACTGTGGGGGTCGTCGTGCCTGTCCATGATTCTTTTGATACTGGTGGTGATGCTGCTGCCTCGGAGGGTTCTGATTGCCCCTCCCTTGACAGTCTCTGAATCCGTGGCCCATACGACCACATTTGAAGCATCTACCGTCTAGCACCTGACATTAATTAGCAAAGTGCCCTCTGTTGCGGCACTTGTTGCATAATGGTCCACCCTGGTTGGGTCGTTGATAGCCACGGTGATTCTGGCACTTTAGCGCCTCATACCTACCACCACTGTTCGGTCTCTTATTATGCATACTCTGTGCCGACGCTTGCATTGGCGCCATCGCAAAAAAGTATGGGTCCAATTCCTTTGCGTGTTCATAAGACTTCTGGAATGTCTTGTACTTCTGGACTACAACTTGAACCTCCAGAGCAGGCCTCAAGCCCTGCTCAAACCTACGAGCCTTGGACGCTTCGTCAGTAAACTTCGTAATAGCATATTAAGACAGTCTTGAGAATTCTGCCTTATACTGTTTCACCATCAAGTTTCCCTGCTCGAGGTTTTGGAACTCTAATTTCTTATCTCGTTGCTCAGTCGAAGAGAAATTCTGAGCCATAAAGGCCTCCTGGAACATATGCCAAGTAATTTTGTTGTCCCATTCACCCCCGTAAGGATCCTTATCTGACCTTGCCACCAGTAGTGTATGTTAGAAACCAGCAGTAGTTTTACACACAATACCCTCTTGGATCCAGTAATACCCAAGGCTTCCAGATGGTCCTCCACTTCAATTAGCCAATCCATAACAATGGCGGCTTCCTCCATCCCTTTGAAATCCTTATTGCAGATTTTCTTGAACTTTGTAATGTTGGTCAAAGCAGTTGTTTTCTTAGTCGCTTAGGGTTCTTCTGCTTCCACAATCTTGCTCTCCCTTAAGACTGGTGTGCCTTAAGCTCCATTGTTCACTACTAATCGGACCAACTGTTGCAGGGTATCTAGCTGCATTTGATGTGCTTCAAATTGCTTTACGTTTTACCTCTGCTGGCTTTCCATCATAGCCAGCATCCTCTCCATCGGTTCGGTTGAGGCTACCGCCCTTGAGCTACTCGCATTGTTCGTGGTACCGGCCTTCGTCATCTCTGCAACACAGAGAAATTTGTTAGTCTCATAAAATACTTATGGACTTATTGTATGGAATATTTTATTTTGGGACATTTAAAACCAAAGTTTTTCAAGAAGCAATAAAGCTTGTGTCATTTTTAAAATCTTAAAACCAAGAAATTCCCAAGGAAGTAAAGCCGTGCTCTGATACTAAACTGTCACGCCCCGATTCGGAGAATCGTTCGCCTCCACTTTGATTCATGCCGAATCGTTCGTCCTCGCTAAGGCGTGATACCGTACAAGTCTGGAATTGCACTTGTACAAGGCGTGCTTGTGTTCCTTTTATAAAAGAAACATTTTGAATATAGATTCACAGCAAGTTCACAAAGAAGTTGGACAACACAGATATGATCTGCAATAAGCTCTTTATTGATATCTTTGAAATAGAAAACATAAGGCTCTCAAACAGCCGAGATAAAATGCCAAACTTGGCTACAACTTGCAGAATATTGAAATGAGATACAACTTGATCCATACATCATATCCCTTTATTAATAATGCAGCAAAAACTACCTTCAGCAAAATACCTTCTTCTTCAAGTGGAAACTTCAAGGAAGTGTGAAGCTTCTAAAGAGTCGGACAATAAGCTTTCAGTGTCTAAGATGATCCACTAGGTTCCCGGCACCTGTGGAGACGAGCGTCAGTACATTGCCACATACGTACTGGTGAGCGGCCGTAACCAATCTCACCATAAATCAACAGTAGTAAATTATGTGAATGTACACTATTGATTTATGATCTTTCTATCTTGCCTTAGGGTCCATTAACAATTTATATTGATTGAAAACATAAGAAGCATACATCGATGTTAGAAACATAAATAATTCATATTGTTCTAATATAATCAATTTATATCATTCAACAATTTAGTGAATCTTGTCCACGGTCGACAACCATCCCTGTATATTTATGAGTAACACTTACTCTTACCTGCATAAGACATTGTTAGCTATGCCACCTGTCTATATGAAGGTCACTGACTACACGCCATCTTGGACATCGTGGTCAGATGGCTCCCCTTCAGTCTTGGACAGCTTACCCAACTGGAAGGTTCCCGAAAGACCGTGCTACTACTTCAGCACTGTGCTACTACTTCAACACTATTGTTCCTCCTAGGCTGAATTGGTTCTGTGGCGTCAGAGTACCATTTGAGAAACTATACCTTGTATACAAGTTGTCAATGACCATGCATGTGAATGCAACTTAACTAAATAAGAAACATACATGCATGATAAAAGAATTCAAGTACGTAAGCCACAGTTTTCATTCATCTTTCCATCTTGCCATCTTACCATCTTACAATCTCGCCTTGAGCCATAAGCTGGCATACTCGTTTATCCAACCAAGGAACTATTCATTTGTGTTATCATTCTTTCGAACCGAAGTCCGATATACTTACCGCCCAGTGTTTGGGACTTTGCATCACTTGTTCAACAATTCATATTGCAACATACAAGCATCATTTGATTTGCAACATAAACCTAGCCATGTGATAATTTATCTTTCATTATTTTTTCGAGTTATTACTATGCATCTTTTCTTAAGCACCGAACGCAATAACAAGTCTACCATTATTACGTGCAAAGATTAAGGATCGTCGAAGGATCAAAGCAACTCACTTGTTGGTGAATTGTCGAGAGAATGAGGTCTTCCATACAATGTCAAACTCTGTTCACTGCATTAGCACCTGTATTGGCACCAACGTCTGGTCAGCATACTTCTTCTCTTTCTCCAAGTGATTCGATATGAAATGCATCGACAGTGAAAGTAAATCCATGAAAACATTCATCGAAAACAGTCACGAAAATACACAAAAGCCAACAGCAAAAGTGACATCAAAAACCAGCAGGGCAACGGTCTCGGGACAAGTGACTCTTATATAGAACTCTTCCCCCAAGACGTGTGTCACTCCATCTTGGGCATCATTTCAAAAGAATCCAATCCATAACGAGAAAAGAATCTCAATTCATTATCCCGCGATCCTGGTAAAGTTTCCCCAAATAAAGTTTCCCAATTCTCATCTGACTCGGCCATTCGGCCGCTAGCCCGATCCATGCTCCACAACGGGATTAAGGGCATTACACCTTTTGTACTCGATATAGCCATTATAAGTTCCTGGTAATGCCGTTTGACCTAACAAACGCTCCCGCTGCCATTTACACTCAACGAGTTCATAGTAGTTTTAATCGACAATATTCTTCTCTACTCGAAGGACAAGGTGCAACATGCGAAACATCTGTAGAACGTACTCTAAACTCTTCAAAATAATCAATTGTATGCAAAGCAGCGCAAGTGCAAATTCTGGCCGAGCAGAGTGTCATTTCTTGGGGACATTATTTCCGCAGAAGGCATTGCAGTTGATCCAAAAAAGTTATAGCTGTTGTTGATTGGAAGCTAGTAAGATTCGAAGCTTTCTTGGCTTGGCGAGATAATATAGACGATTCGTGAAGGACTTCCCGAAGATTGTATCGCCCTTGACTCGCCTCACTCAAAAGGGAGTCGCGAGTGATCAGACGACTATAAAGCTACCTTTCAGGAACTAAAGCAGGGACTCGTTTTGGCCCCTATACTCGCACTTCTAGAAAGGGTAGAGGGTTTTCAAATCTTCAGCGATGCTTCAGGCCAGGGCTTGGGATGTGTGCTCATGCAGCGAGACAAGGTGATATCTTTTGCCTCAAGATAGTTGAAGCCATACGAGAAGAACTATCCTACGTATGACTTGGAGTTAGCGGCAATCGTGTTCTTCATGGTACATATATCCATAATAGCAGGAAGCTATATGGAAGAACTTGGCTTCGACTGCACAGGAACATGCAATAATCTTCGTATAACTAGCAATATTGCACTTGCTCTGCTTGGTCGATGTCTAGTGGCATTTGAGCTAGCTTAAAACTTTTCCTATTTCTCTCAGGGAGTGAGTTATTTTGTTTAAAGTCATGTTATGGCAGAAATTTATTTTGGATTTGGGAACTTGTTCTTTTGTTTACACTTGAGACATATTGTTCAAAGTTTATTTATTTTTTATCCAGATACCCTTGTGTCTATCAGTCTATTGGTAGCAAAGTGTATCAAACCTAGTTAGTTAAGTGCCATGGTTAGAACAAAATGAATGTTCTAAACAAACTTTTGTTGGTCAGACTGCATCATTCCGTTAGTGTCCAGTTCTAAAATTAATTTTTTTTCAATTTTTTAAATATACTAACGGCCTATTTCCATTAGTATTAAATTCTAAAATTATTATTTTTCCATATTTTTAAATATACTAACGGTTATAGCCCGTTAGTATTCAATTATATATATATATATATATATATATATATATATATATATATATATATATATATATATATATATAAATGCTTATTAGAAAAATAATCAGTAACGGCTACAGCCGTTAGAATAGTTGAAATACTAACGGACATGGTCCGTTAGAAGGGCACTTACTAATATTACCCACGCTTATATACTCAATGAATTTACCCTTTGGAATTAATTTTTGTAACATGTTTAGACCGTTACAATACATGTGTTTTGGTGTATTAGTGGCCACATCTTCTTGCAAGTCGAGTAAACATGGCTCCACGTGGCATCCTCTTCTTTAGCCCTGCGTGAATGTGAGCTAACCAACTCTTCAAGAAGTCTACAGTCACAGGACAGTGATTCCTGTGAATTCTCATTGCCCAAAGGATGGTGTTTTTCGTGGGACTTCAGTAGTAACCAACAGTAACCATTTTATTGAGACTTTTATTAACTATAAATAGTCTCAATTTTTGTGCTTCCAAGGGACAGAGTATACACAACATTTAACTACCTCGTAATCAATAATCTAAGCTTTTCCTTTTGAGAATCCTCTGTCCAACAATGCTTGTGCGCATCGAAAAGCTTTTGAAAGTTTGTCAGTTCGTCAACGGAGTAAAGAAATGACACGTCGATTCGATATCCACTACATCATTCTCCAGAATCTCAAATCATACTTAGAATCGCTTGCATCCGTTGTAATCAGAATCCTATGTAATAAACAAGGTATAATTTTTTAGAAGAATAACATTTATTTTTTGTCCAAAAATATTCGATTGTTGATAGTATTATAGCAGTTTTTTACTTCTGATGTTTTAATCTCCCAGGTATACTTGTTGTTGGCCCATCTGGTCACAGTAATTTGGCTTTCGATAATTAACTTGAACTACGAGTCGATACATGGAAATAGAAGAATGAATCAACAAGCTAGCAACAACATGGAAGCTGTTTCATCGCAAAATGTCTTTGGTCATTTATTATGTATTTTTATTTCTTGAGTAGCTGCTATTTCAATAGTTGATTTAGTATAGAACAAGAGTTCACGGGATTGGACTAGTCCTCCACGAGGGATATCAATATAAAATCTTGGTGTTAGTGTATTCCTCTTCTATAGTCTTACTTGTCTTATATTTCTATATTATTGCTAGTTGATAACTGCCTTTACCTTGCCTTAATTTTTAATTGGGTATATTTATTTCTGCTACACTCTATTCACCCCCTCTATAATTGGTATACGATCCGACAAATGGTATCAGAACATATTATTCTTTTATAACAGTCTAGAATATTGTTATGGCAACTATGAAACCCATTTACACCACCATGGTGAAGGCCAGTCCTCAAATATGTCACCCCTGTTTGATGGTACCAACTACACATATTGGAAGACATGCATGAGTTTTAATCTTAAATCTCTTAATTTTGATTTATGGTTAATTGTTATAGATGGTTATAAGAAACCATATAGAATAGTTATAGATGGTAGTCTGGTAAAAAACCCCCATGGTAGATACACTAACCATGAGAAAAAGCAGGCCATTCTTGATGCCAAGGCTATTAATGCTTTATTTTGTGCAGTAGAGTTAAGTAGAGTCTCTACATGTGCCACGTTTCACGAGGTTTAGAAACTTCTTGAGGTAACTCATGAAGGAACTTCACAGATGAAGGAATTCAAAGTCTCAAAACTAACACAAGAATATAAGACATTCAAAATGAAACCTAATGAGAGTATCACTAATATGTTTACACATTTCCTAAATATTGTTAATCATTTATCTTCTCTTGAAAAATAATACAGTAACCATGATAAGATTCGCAATATGCTTCGAGGGATCACCAAGAATTGGAATCCCAAAGCAACTTCAATTATTGAAGAAAATGATCTCACAATGATGACTCTCGAGATGCTCATGGGCAAGCTTATGACACATGAGCTGGGTCTAAAAGAGTTTGAAGAGTCAACGCTAAAGGAGAAGACCATTGCATTCAAACCACAACAAAAGATGGCCTCTGACGATAAAAGTTAGAATAATAGTTCTGACAATGAGCAAATGGCCTTGATGACCCAGAACTTCAGAAAAATTTTAAAGTATGAAAGATCGATTCGAAAGAAGATGGACTCAAAAGATGATAAAGAACCAGTGTGTTACAATTGCAAGAAAACATGCCACATCAAGAAAGACTGTCGTACTATGAGGAAAGAAAGTCGCTACGAGCATTCAAACATAAAATCTTCATCAAGGAACTACGCCAACACAAGCATATGGTGCAAAAGTGAGGCAAGTAACTCTGAAGAAGAAGAGAATCCTCTCACCACTACAAACCTATGTTTTATGGCAACTGTTGCTAAGGTAACTACTAATCCCTTATATGAATATCTTACTTTTGATGAGCTATCAGATGCATATAGTGACTTATTCGATGATCATAAGAAAATCAAACATATGTATAAGACTGTGTAACTGCCTAAATTCGGGAGAGGGATATTTTTATCAATTTATATTATATATTATTGTGCCTAATTATTTATTTCATGTTGTGTATATTTATTTATTAATATTGTGTTAGTTATTACGGTTAGTGGTTAGCCTATTGGTTAGACTTGTGTTAGTGAACCCATTAGACTAGACACTAGTTAGAGCCCAACAATTAGCATGACATGACTCATGGGCCAACTCATTTTACTAGGCCTAATTAGACTCATTAGTCATGACCATTTAATAAAAATAAGGATTAGACTATTTACCGAAATAGATTTAAACCCTTCCATGTAGTAATTAGCCTTCATGACAACATTTGGAGGGCACGTAGGACATTCTAGGTTAGCTAAACCTAGCCCTATATGGCCAGCCATGTATGGAGAGAGAGCCTTCATTCTTCATTTTATTCCATAGTCCCACTTCTCTTATTTTGGTATTATCTTCCAAGTAGAGCCATTCCTCCCCCATATTTTCCTAAATCTCACTCAATCTCTCATCCATTCCTCTCATTCTCCATACTAGAGAGAGCCTAGAAGGTTGGAGACTAGGAGCACAAAAAAGGGAGTCCATTGCTATGAGCTACATGTTCGGATCGTGTCCATTTGGCTTTTTATTGGGAATCCATCTCCCAATAGGTTTACACCTCAATTTTCTTGTTATTTAGACTCTATTTGTGTTTTTGAACCCTTAAGAATTTATCCATGGACTAGGATTACCCATAGGATGAGTTTTGAGACTAATGAATCTCTATTTGGAAGCTATATTGAGTTTTGTGCCATTTTTAAAGGAATTCCGAGAATGGTACAACAAGTATTTTTCATTAGGTTTCTTAGATCTATTTAGTGTAGATTTGTTGTGTGTTTCTAGATTCGTATAAAAAAAAAGGATACGTGTAGGTCGTGTCATGATAAGGTAGGACACAGGGTCAATTTTGGGATTTTTGGCCACTTACACTTGTGATGTCCATGTCCTATTACACATGACACTTGACACTAGCCTTGATATGCTCTAATTATATATATATATATATATATATATATATATATATATATATATATATATATATATATATATATATAAGTTTGGTAGGATTCGGACAAGGTTTAGTATAGGTATCTTAGGCGTATCAAGCTTGTGCACCAAGTGTTCGATACGTGTCCCTAAAGAAATTTTTTTGTCATTTTCGAATCAAAATTGGGTGTACGTGTCCTAAATAGGATACATGGTGTGGTGTCATGGTATCTCATGATACGCACGGGTAGAATTGAGGTTTTCTTGTATTTAATGCTTTCTAATATCATATTTTACATATAATGCCAAATATGATGTTTATATATGTTTTAATTTGTATGAGATGTATATATCTATATATACATATGGATAGTTATAGATTCACATTCATATGAGTTTGTATTCAATTGGTTATGTTTAAGCTAGGTGTTTGGTCTATATGGATTGGAGCTTAGATTTTGGGTGACAGTTGGAATGTTTTGCATAATGGACTGTCATGGGGTATTACCCGAGTTTGAGTACTGCTATTTTAGAGTATCATGTGTTGGTGGGTTGTAGAGTCCGGTATTTGAACTAAGTTCAGTTCATATTAAGAGGAGCATACATATATGTATGTATATGATCTGTGTACTAATGAGATTTGGGAGGACAGTCAGTACATGGATTTAAGGGTACATCGGTTCCAGTGCAGGCTACCTCTTGCACAAGTTTGGGTAGCATATGCGGGTGTCTTGTATTGTGAGTGTTTATTGAGGGTAATAGAGTGTGTCAGTGATGTGAATAGTATCTTGTGTGTGTCTATATATTTTTACATGTGACTAATGCTCTCTGGATATGTAAATGTATATGAGTGTGTTATAACTTCGTGTGTGTGTGTGTGTTTGAGATGTAGGAAAGGGGGTGTGCATGTAGGGAAAGGAAAGCAGTGCACACCTGTGCACAAAGCAGTGCACAGGCAGGTGTGCACTTGCACCCAGGTAAGCAGTAGGTAGCAGGACAGGGTGCTCCTACCTCTTATTTGCAGTACAACTTGTGCACCAGTGTTCATAAGAAAAACATGATGGACTTGGGGATCTCCCTATACAGCAGTGAGTGTGTATGCAAGTGCACATCAGTGCACTTGCATACTAAGTTGCACTTAGCAGCATGTGTGCACAATTACACATGTGTGTGCATATGTATAGGTAATATGTAGGGGTGGTTTTCCTGTGCAGTACAATAGAGGAAATAGGGAGGAAGCGGTTGTGCTTAGTAGTAGTAGTGGGCTTACTACTTGTACAGCATGCAAGGAGTGAGCAGTGTGCTCTACACACTGGTTTGGGGGCAGGTCTTGTGCGTGTTTCATAGCAGCAGAGAGGGAGTGTTGCCCTTCCTACAGTAGTCAGTCATAGGGGGGAAATTTTGTAGGCAAAATAACAGCAGCGTGTTGCTCTGTGCACTAGGATAGCAGGAGAGGGGCAGGCTTCCTCGCACTGGGAGCATACAGCAGTAGCAAGCCTTTGCTTGCTGCAGAGGCTTGGCATCAGTCACTGCTGGTTGTAACCGTAGATTACCTGTGTGTTGTGCACATAGGTGTATGTTGGCAAGGGAGTTAGATAGGTTATTAGCAAGTAAGATAAATAGGTAGTTAGTGAAAGGGAAGAAGTGATGGAGGATGAGTCCCTGTGCACTAGGCACAGGTACAAAGCAAGGCTTACTGCCCTTGCAATAGCAAGAAGCATGGGTAGATTCAGTAGTAGTAACAGCTAGGTAGAGTAGAGTGGCAGGTAGCATTGGTAGTAGGTAATGTTTAGAATATTGGTATGGGATAGGTAATTGTTAGGATAGTAATACCTATATGAAATAAGGTAGGCTAACTAGTATGTGAGAGTATTTGTGTGTTTGTGTGAAGGTTACCTAGGGGATATGTCTAAGTAATGGGAGTATGAGTAAATGGATGAGTATATGGATATTCCTATACATGTGATGGTTTAGGTAGTGTAGGTAAGGAGCATACCTATGGGTATGTATATGTAAGTGTACTTGGCATAGGTAGGACACATATGAATTGGTAATAGGTAATGTGATATGGTATGGGTATAGGATAGGGTTAATGTATTGAGTTTTACCTTTGTGTTAAGGTATAAGGGTAATACATAAGGTAATGAGGTAAAGGTTAGGTTATTGCATTTTAGAGCCTATATATGTACATTATAAGGGACATGACCTAGTATAGACTATAATACCTTGGTAAGGCAAGGTATGATCCTAGAAACCTAGGTTGACCTAGTTTGACCAAGTTTAGCAAGGTATTGACTGGTTGACCTAGTTTGACCAAGTTTAGCAAGATATTAACCCGTTTTACCTAGTTTGACCTAGAAATGACTTGGAGACCTAGATTTGACCTTGTATTGCATATTTATGATTCCAAAATACCAATTGACATTGATATTCCATATTTAGGTCTTCGAGGAAATGTTCCGTCTACTGTTGGTATTTCACACTGGAAATCAAGCGAGTACATTCTTTGATAATTTTTCGTCCATCATATCCTCTATGTTTTTTGTATTTAGTGTAGGTATCCTTAATTTTTTGACACATTGGTTACACGGATTTGTATTTCCTAGATCCCGTCATGAGATGTTATTCCATGTATCTCTTGGTATACCCTGTGCAAGCCCCGTTGTTGTTCTTGGGTATTGTATAAGCACCGATTTTTGCGAAGGCTCGAAACCTTCTCTGAGAATCCCGTGTCGTAAGGTACCATGGTTGGATCCACTGTACCAGCCAGAGGCGGGGAGTAGTAGTATAGATATGTGATCATACCCTTCCCGTGCAAGATATTTTTTCCTGTGTGTATTAATCATACACCGCACGTATGATTAACCAGACCATATATTCCTATGCAAGTTCCTAAGCCGATCACATGTTGAACTAGTACTCACTTACATAGATAGTACTTCATGATTACTGTACAAGATGATTCCTATTTTTCCTGTTTACATATAGTACTTCCATACATGTTATATTCATGTACATGTTTACCATATCATATATATTCTCTCTATTTATTGTTACATAGTCTTTATCATTTACTAAAACTGTTATTAGAGATGTACTTCACTCCAATACTAACTGGATATATTTTTCAGACGACACGATGACGGTTGTCCTACCTATTACGGCCCACAGGACGTGGTAGGCATAGATCGGGAGACTCTGATTCAGGATGGTCTAGCTCCGGCTGATGAGGCTTATTTAGCTACTCAGGCTAGATTTGTACTGGATTTGTCACCAATTGATGACTCATGGCCTGTTATTGTTTTAGACTTGTATTTGAGATTTGTTGACTCTTAGACTATCTGGACTTATGCTATTTTTTATGATAGTCTTTCTCTAGATTTTTATTTTATGTCACTATCTTTTATCGTGCCATTTATTTTCCATATAGACTTGTGATTGAGTATGATCATATCATTATTTTTCCTCCGTCCGGAGATGATTATCTTGACAGGTTATGATATACATTGCTAGTTAGCATTGTAGACCTAGACTACATTCTACCGTCGATGATTGGGTGTAGGCTGGGCATCGTTTTACACTTGTGCCCCTATACCGGGTGTGGGCCGTGACGTATTTTTGTGGTGGCCCATACAGGCCAGGTTTCGCAATTAGAGCGATATAGTGGTAGTACAACGATTTAGTTGTACTAATTAGAGCGTGCGATAGAATATAGAAAACATGCTATTCGGATGAGAGAATACTCAATCACAATTAAGATTCCTTAAGAGATTCCTGGATGACCCCTAAAAATCTCATTATAAACTCCATCCCAAAACTTATTTCCACTTGTCTCCGTCTACTCTTCCTTATCATTGTTGAATTTTATTCTTAGTGATCGTTGTTGAAATTCGTTCTTGGAGTTCGTTGGTGACTTTGATTTTTATATCATATGAATTTTATGGACTAAGTTAAGGTATATTCTGATGACCTATTCGATGAGGGCAGTGTGAGAGGTAAATGTCTGTCTTGGTTATAGAGCCTAGAGTTTATTGCAGCTATACTAGTTGGCGTGGCAAAGACATAGAGCTAACTTTGAATATACTTATATTAATTATAGAATTTAGAGTTTCTCGCAGCCATACCAGTTGGCGTGGTGAGAATTCTATATGACATGATTATAGGGGTATATACCTCAGTTATGAGCTCTATTGTTTATCGCTGCTATGCTTACTGACGTGGCAAGGATTCTGGATAACATGATTACGGATAGACGTATATGATTATCAGGTTGTATCTTAAATTAGTTCCTGACATATCATCTCTAACATCCCATTCTGTTATAACAGAATTTATTTCCATCCCCTTCTATAGCTCAAGAATATGGACATCCCTAGCTCCTCTAGTCCAATTCCTTATAAAGTTTAATTTTATTATTTCTGAGGTTCCTTAGATGGTGTTGTAGCTTGGTAGCTTGCAGATAGGTTTGTGCCCTTGAGTATCAGTGTTGGTTTTTAGGAGTATAACTTGTGGGTTTGTGAGTGGTTCCTGGTTTGGCATGTGAGCTATATGCAACAATCTAGAGATGATTCAGTGTAGTACCTTGGTAGAAATAGTTCTATGGTTACTGTCAGTATAGTAGTGTAAGTACCAAGGATAGAGGGTGCTATATATAATTATATTGTCGAGGTTCGGATAAGTATCCTAAGGTGATTGTTATGTGACAGCATATTGGTTAGCATTAGGATACCAAAATAGGAGGAGCAAACCTCTAGTACCAAAAGCATTCAAGATATGAGTAACCTAGTGGTTGGTGTAATAAATATAGGCCAGATCCTTGAAGTACCTTAGTAAGAGTGTACCTCGTGAGTGTCAAGCATAGGAGCTAGTACCATGTGATAAATATTATCAAAAACTAAAGAAGGTATCCTGCAAATAGTAAATTACAAGTCTTAGTATGACATCTCCAGTGGTACGCACTAGTGAATTAAGGATGATGCTTGGTATCAGGTATTTTAGTTAGATTGATGTGATAGAATAACTAGAGTGAGTATCAAAGGTGGGTAAGGAGTCTAGCTTGGCCACTTATGGCACTGCAAATTATCTTACACCAGCATAGGAAGACACCCTAGCAGTGTAGGGCGTTTGCAGTGACGGTCAGGGAGGCTGATACTGCAGGTGATGAGTTAGCAAGTTCCATTCCTTTCCTTTCTGTCTGTTAACCTATTTGATCATTGGACCTTGTGTTTACATCATAATTACTATAAGTTAAACCCATATAAAGGCTGCAAGATCTTGCCTAGTTAAGTCCATAACCATGCATATTTGTTCTCTCAATAGGAATGTGTGATTTAGATAGGACTTTCTTGGACCGTGATTGCTGGGGGTTTGACCTAGAGAAGAGTACAACCAACTCAAATTTCGAGGATAAAATTTTTCTAGGGGTACGATTGTAACTACCTAAATCCAGGAGATGAGTATTTTTATCAATTTACCATATATATATATATATATATATATATATATATATATATATATTATTGTGCCTAATTATTTATTTCATGTTGTGTATATTTTTTATTAATATTTTCTTAGTTATTACGATTAGTGGTAAGATACTAGTTAGACTTGTTAGTGAACCCATTAGACCAGACACTAGAATAGAGCCCAACAATTAGCATGACATGACTCATGGTACAACTCATTTGACTAGGCCTAATTAGACTCATTATTCATGACCATTTAATAAAAATAGGGATTAGACTATTTACTGAAATAGGTTTAAACCCTTTCATCTAGTAATTAGCCTTCATGACAACATTTAGAAAGCATGTACGACATTCTAGATTAGCTAAACATAGCCCTATATGGCCAGCCATGTATGGAGAGAGAGCCTCCATTCTTTATTTCATTTCATAGTCCCATTTCTCACATTTAGATGTTCTCTTCCAAGTTGTAAGACATCTAAAATTTTGACATATTATATATATATATATTTTTATATATATTATTTGAATTATATATCGGTTAATATATATTTTCTAACTTTTATTCATGATTATAAAATACACTCTTCTGTAGCTTTGATTTTTGGAGCACAAGAAATACCAAACTCTAGAAACTTCCTTCATGAGTTTTGACCTAGACAAGCTAATCTTTGGTTTGGTATATCATGTCCCACTCAAATATGTCTTCTGGTATTCTATTTGTTTTGCACAACTTTGGGGTTAATTTAGGCCAAAAAGTTGTCTACCGTGAGATTTGTTGTAACTTCCAACTTAAATTTTGGACTCGATTGTAAAACCCCTAAATTTTGGTAAGTTTGAACTTTATTAGTTCGATTAATAATGTTAAAAAAACTTTTATTCTAATATATGTTGTAATTTAATATTTTTTAGAATGATTGCAATTTATAAAGAAATAAATATTTATAAGTAATTGGTGAGTTAGGAGAATTTAGAATTTATAAAATATTTTTTTGGGAGTTACTGATACCCATATGCATATATAGGTTGCATACATATTTGAGTATGTAGGTTTGAATATATAAATGTATATATGAGTAAAGAAGAACTAAATAAAATAAAATAGATGATAAAACATAGCCTGGCCGCTACTGTAGCTGCGGCTACAGTACTAAACACAGCCCGACCCCTAGCTTGCACGAATAGAACTCCAAAAGAGGGAGGATTTAAATCAAATCTTCATCAATTTTTGGCCAAATCTTTCCAAGATTGGTGGGATCTGATCTTTAAATCCCTATGATTGATCCAAATCTAAGCCTACAATTCCTAAACCAAAAAGTATCAGGCCAATTCCTCTTTTAATCGGATTCGTAATACCGAGTATATGTATACCTAGAACCGAGTATCGAGAGAAACCCCATGGCTCTACCCATTCGAGAACCTTTTCCAACTCCTCTCTGACCTTCTGCACGTCCGCCCCGTCGCCTAGAGACCGTCGCCGATGATCGTATCGCTAGGAACCCCATCAAAAATCGACAAGAAACAAGACACCCTATTTTCGAACTCCATCTAGGTACACGTATTCTTCATTGTTTTTTTCATTATACTCGATCAAATTTTGATCTGCGACTTTCTACGTATAGACAACATAACCCTCTTTAAACCCTAGTAATTAGATTCAGTGGTAGCTAACTCTATTGCCCGCGAAGGCAACCCAGAGTTGAGAGAAAATTCTGTTCGAGAACAGAGTTTAGGGCTGTCCAGAACCCTGACTTGGAAGGGTAAACCCGACCCACACACTTAGAATTTTTGAAACACCAATTTAAAACAGTTAAAGGCAACATATAGGAGATCAAAACCTCTGTTGTAGATTCATTTTTCATGCACCATATAGAAAGATATCGTCGTTGAAAAACCAATAAAAACTGCTTTCAAAAACTGTGAAATTTTTAGAAACTTGACCAATACGACGTGCGTCCCGATAGACCGGGCAACGTGGTCGTGCACTATACGTATCGAAAGGCGCGTATGGATGTTGCCGACGTGTGGGAACTGACGGAACTCGATTTTGCTGCCTATGTGCGACGATATCAGTACGTATCTGTCAAGATACCCCCGTATCGACCTTTTGCAAACTTGGCCCTAACTGCGTGTATGCTCGTCGTATCGAGACGAAACTTGTGCCAACAGGATCGTATCAAAATTTTGGTCATGTGTGCCAAGTTTGGTCAGATTCTGAGAAGGTCGATCGGAACACCTATTTGGCGGGCCCGTGACCCGATCCAACGGGCAAAATTGTACACGGCCCGCCAGAATCCAACTTTGGACATATGGTTGGATTCGTCTCCTCAAATCGGACCCGTAGACATTTAGTTTAAAGACTTTAGAGACCATAGACATTAGCACGCACTTTAGTACAAAATGGGTCCAACAACGGACATCGTTTTAACCCAAAATTATGATTTTGCCCATGTTCTAGAATTTAACCTTTGGACAGGCGTTTTCCAGATATATATATTTTACACCGAGAACGTTCTTGATGTTTGTTTCAGCATCCGGAGACGTTCGTGGATTTTGACTTTTTATTGCTGACGTGGTTGACTGTTGGAGTTGCCATTCCCGCACTACCTGGCAAGATACCTTGCCACCTTACTCTGTGATTTGCTTATTTTTATTTTCAGTTATTTATATTCAACATTTCTTATTTATTGTTAGGATTATATGACTGTGCGTCCAAGTCATACTTGGGTGCAAGCGACTCCATCGGTCGTTATTATTGTTTTTGGTTTTATTCTCTTACATTGGCTTATCCTAGTGACCACCCAGTTATGATGAGGTATTGGTATACCTCATACGGCCTTGACACATGATCATCATGAGTTGTAGTCACTTGTAGGACATGTACTCGCGTAGTCGACTGGCCACAGATACGTATGAGACGTGCGACGGTTAGGAGTAACTGCCAAGGACCGGAGTTGTAACCCTTCACCTGAATAGAAACCTGTCTCAAATACTATTGGTACAGTGAAGACAATAAACGAAGAAACGACACAGAACTGCTCCGGGATCCAGGTTACAACCCTTAAACCAAATAAGGACCGGGGTTGTAACCCTTCGCCTAAACAGAACTGGACCCCTGATCTTTATTGTTAAGGCCAATATAAATAATTAATCATGCTGTTGAAGTAATGTAAAATATGACGAGCATGGCATGGGGTGCAATAAGACAATTAACGAAGAGAGGACACAGAACTGCTCCGGAAGCCAGGTTACAACCCTTAAACCAAACAAGGACCGGGGTTGTAACCCTCCGCTTGAACAGAACTGGACCCCTGATCGTTATTGTTAAGACGAGCACAATTAATCATATCATGTCACAATCTTGTACAGGATCAGAACAAAACTAAGCTGGGATAAACTCCATCTAATCAATCACGGCCAATCAAGAGTACGGCTTGATACTTTTAACTAACTAGGGTTATCACAGGCCTAGTTACTAGCAAAATACAATGAGATTATCTCAACAGCCACAAGCCCTACAGACCATCCGGTTATCCAGGTCGAATGTCCGTTTATGAAGAATGCAACACGTGACTGTGTGCTGGAAATGTGCCATACTCGTCGGTAGGCTACAAGTCCACTTAATGCGCCCAGATAACGGGAATGCCTGTAGCTAGAAATCTCTTCATGTCTACTGAATTATTCTAGTTTATTATCCTTAGTCAATTACTGTAGGTATCCCTGACCGTGGTACTCAGGGATCCCTATCCTAGACATGATGCAAGACAGTACTGGTTTATTTGTACAAACACAATCACCCACGGTGTCCAGGCCATTCAATTCTGTCAAGACAATGCTAGCCGTCGCAACAGAATTCGAGATATATATCATATCAAATTCACTGCCAAGAGTGCGCCACGACAGGTCACTATTATGTCATGGAACATATTTAAAATTAACATTTAACCTGGTATAAGCATATATGCAATAACTAAATAAAAACAGGGTACAAGAGTTGTGGAAGAATCATGCGGCTCAGGGGAGACGGGGCACAACTTCCACATACGAACTCAAAATGAGGTGCTCCAGGAATATTCGGAAAGGCAAGACAAGGATCTAAAACTTTTATGTTTTAAGTTTTTCGAAATTCTGGCTAGAAAATAGCTAAACTTGGCAAAAACAGTCATTCTGTGCACTTTTTATGCCAAAAATCCAATTTTGCGTAAAATACGTAAAAGGGGAGGGTTCCAGCGTAAAATTTCACATTATGGGTACTATCCAGCGTAAAATACGCAATTTCAGGGTTCCCTGCGTAAAATCTTACATTCTGGATGCTATCCAGCGTAAAATACGCAATTCCAGGGTCTCTAGCGTAAAGCTTACATTCTGGATGATATCCAGCGTAAAATACGCAATTTCAGGGTCCCTAGCGTAAAATCTTACATTCTGGATGATATTCAGCGTAAAATATGCAAATTCCAGGGTCCCTAGCGTAAAATTTCACTCAGCTGACATGAAAAATCCAGAAAACTTATTTTGGCCATAAAAACTTCATTTTAACTCGAAATGAGGTGAATCAAAAACCAAATTCACACGAAATTTCGTGCTCTTGCTCATGGAACTATTAGTTTTCGAAAATAACAAGTTTTAGTAGATCAAAACCAAGAAAACTCCATGCTAAAAGTTATAAAGTAGATCTAGAAGAATCTATCCATCAAAATTAAAAACTCCAAGTTCTAAAGAGGCTTATAATCATGTAAAGAAGAGAATGGAAAAATAAAACTTGAGATCCATCATGAAGCAAAATTGCACTTGCCTAGGGCTCTTGGGTTTTGGTGGAGAGTAATGGTGAGGAAGAAGAAGAGTGAATGAGGAGAGAGAAAGAGTTGGGCTAATAAATGGGGATGGTGGTGGTAGGTAAGGGTTCTCCCCCTTGGTTCATGATGAACTAATAAGCAACCCAAGCCGAACCAAGCCAAACCAAACAAGCCGAACCAAGTCAGGAGTCAAGCAATACGTGTCAGATTACGTACACGTATTCCAAAATACGTAATACGAACAATATGCATTACAACTCTCCCCACCTTAAAAGAATTCCGTCCTCGAAATTTAATCAAGAGGCTAGAGATGCAAGGACAAGCTATACTAATCACAGGCAAGCTATACTAGTCAAGCAATCAAGCAATTATTTATGCAAGCAAGGAATCGAAGGCATGAGGCATAAGAAAGATATTATACCTCACGAGTCAAACAGGTCGGGATATCGCGATCGGATATCATCCTCACGCTCCCACGTTGACTCGCCCAAAGAGTGATGACCCCAAGGAACACGGACTAACTTGATAGTCTTGTTCTTGAGTATCTTCTCTCTCTGATCCAATATGGACACGGGCCTCTCCTCATACGAAAGGTTGGTACCAACAACCAATTCCGAATGATCCAGGATATGGCTCGGGTTCGGGATATACCGTCGTAGTTAGGATACATGGAACACGTCATGCACCTCACTCAGAGACGGCGGAAGAGCAAGACGATAGGACACATCTCCTACTCGCTCCAGGATATCGAACGGCCCTATATACCTAGGACTAAGCTTTCCCCGTACGTAGAAACGAATGACGCCACGGTTAGGCGAGATCCTCAGGAATATATGGTCGCCGACAGAAAATTCAAGGGGACGCCGATGAGAATCGGCCCAATGGCGCTGACGATCTTGTGCAACGTGAAGATGATCTCTGACTCTCCTGACCACCTCAACTGTCTGAGTGATCATCTCGGGACCAAGCATCTGCCTTTCTCCAACATCGTCCCATGCTAGTGGGGATCTGCACTTCGTACCATACAGTGCCTCGAACGGTGCCATCTGGATGCTAACTTGGAAACTGTTGTTGTACGAGAACTCCACCAGGTGCAGGTGATCTTTCCACGAACCGTCGAAGTCGAGTGTACAAGATCTCAACATATCTTCGAGAGACTGGATCGTGTGTTCTAACTGGCCATCTGTATGTGGGTGATATGCTGAGCTGAACTGGAGGCGAGTCCCCAAACTCTCTTGCAGACTATGCCAAAATGCGATATAAATCTGGAATCTCTGTCCGAGGTGATACTGACTGGTACACCGTACAATCTGACAATCTGCCAGAGATACATCTCTGCTAGCTGAGCCGTCGACTGACCAATTCTGAACGGGAGAATGTGAGCCACCTTCGTGAGCCTGTCAACTATCACCCAGATAGCATCTCTACCAGCTGGGGATCTAGGCAATCCAGTCACAAAATCTATGGTTATATGCTCCCACTTCCATTCTAGAATTGGCAAGGGCTGAAGTAGTCCAGCTGGCCTCTGATGTTCAGCTTTAACTTGTTGGCAAACCAAACATCGAGAGACAAACCGGGCTATCTCCCTCTTCATGCCATTCCACCAAAATTGCTGACGGATATCTCGGTACATCTTCGTGCCACCGGGATGAATCGAATACTGAGAACTGTGAGCTTCGTTCATGACTTCCTGTCTGATATCTCCACTGGGTACACAAAGACGCTTACCATGTCGAAGTGTACCATCCTCATGAATGCATAATTCTGGTCTTCGCCCTGCTACACATTCTGTCCTAAACCGCTGAAGCTTAGAATCGGAGGACTGAGCTATCTTGATTCTCTCAACTATACTGGACTAAACTTGCATGCTGGCCATCAATGCCACGCTGGTAGGAAGGACAACTTCTATACCCATCTTCTGAAGATCTGCTAACAATTCTGGTTGCGCTGTCAGAAAGTAAACTCTGGCTCTCCTGCTCAATGCATCTGCAACAACGTTGGCCTTCCCAGGATGGTACTGCAGGTTGACATCATAATCCACAAGCAGCTCTAGCCATCTCCTCTGACGCATGTTAAGATCCTTCTGAGTGAACACATACTTCAGGCTCTTGTGATCGATGAAAATCTCCACCCTATCTCCATACAATTAGTGTCTCCAAAGCTTTAGCGCAAACACCACGGCTGCCAGCTCCAAGTCGTGGGTTGGGTAATTCCTCTCATGATCACGAAGTTGTCGTGACGCATAAGCTATTACCTTCCCATGTTGCATCAAAACACATCCTAAACCTCGGCCTGAAGCATTATAATACACTGAGAATCCTCCGATCCCATCTGGAAGTGTGAGAATGGGTGCCGTCATCAAGCCTCGCTTCAACTTCTCAAAAGAATCCTGACATTCTAATGTCCAAGCAAATTGCACATCCTTGTGGGTTAACTGCGTCCGTGGTGCTGAAATCTGAGCAAAGTTCGAAACAAATCGCCGGTAGTAGCCGGCCAATCCAAGAAAACTGTGAAATTCTGCAACTGTGCTGGATACTGGCCACGTTTCGATAGCCACGATCTTCTGGGAATCTACTTCTACTCCTCCTCTGGTGATGATATGACCTAAGTATGAAATGCGATCGAGCCCGAACTCGCATTTACTGAACTTGGCATACAACTGGTGCTTTCGGAGAAGCTGGAGGACAACCCTGAGATGTTGCTCATGCTCCACATCACTCTTGCTATAGACCAGGATGTCGTCTATGAACACAATCACAAACTGATCCAAATAAGGCATGAATATGCGATTCATGAGGTCCATGAATACAGCCGGCACATTGGTTGCTCTAAATGGCATAACAAGGAACTCCCAATATCCATATCTAGATTTGAATGCCGTCTTCAGGATGTCCTGCTCTCTGACTCTGATCTGGTGGTACCCTGACCGCAAATCTATCTTCGAAAATACTTCTGCTCCTCTGAGTTGATCAAACAAGTCATCTATCCTTGGGAGAGGATATATGTTCTTGATTGTTACTGAGTTCAAGGTACGATAGTCAACACATAATCTGGACGTACCATCCTTCTTTTTCACAAGAAGTATCGAGGCTCCCCAAGGCGATCCACTAGCACGAATGAATCCCTTGGTCCTGAGTTCTTCAATCATTTTGTACAATATCTCCAATTCTGACGGCGCCGTCCTGTAGACTCTCTCTGACACAGGTGCGGTCCCGGGGATCAAGTCTATGGTGAACTCAATCTCTCGCTCTGGCGGCATTCCTGGAAGCTCTTCTGGAAAAACATCTGAAAACTCCTCGACGATCCGGGGTAACTGCACTGCTGCTACTGCCATCCGTAATACGGGAGGAGAAGGTTCAACTTTACCTCAGAAAAAGAAAAACTCCGGCTCGCCTGGGATGCTAAAAACAACCCTGCCAATATGGCAATCTATCCTGGCATACTGGTCCCTCAACCAATCCATCCCTAAGACCACATCATAATCGGCCATCGAGAATTTTATTAACCTAGCGAAAAACTCTCTACCGCTAACTACGACCCGACACGAGGAAAACACTCTATCTACTCCCACAAGACCGTTACCAGTAAGTATATTGAGCCTTACTGATAATGACTCGGGTTCCAGTCCTATCCGTGTCGCGAATCATGTAGACATAAATGAATGCGAGGCACCAGAATCAAATAATACTGAAGCTGGAAAGGTGTTGACGAGAATAGTACCTGCCACTACCTCACCGGGTGCTATTCCTTCCTCTGCCATGGTCAAGGCCAGCACTTGACCATGTCCTCTGGGTACGGGTCCCCTCTGCTGAAAATTCCTCTGCTTGCTCTGGACCAGGGCTTGGGCTTGGGCATACTTCTGTGGTCTCTGCTGCTGGAATGCCTGGGCCTGTGTCGGCAATGGCCTCGGGAATGGGTACTGCAGCTGCTGTTGCTGCTGGACTGGTGCTGGTCCTCTAACTGAAGGACTAGGGAAGGCCGATGAACTCCCCCTGTTCGGGCAGTTCACAACCCTGTGGTCTGGGGCACCATAAACCAAGCACAAACCCTTTGCTCTGCGACACTCTGATACCACGTGCCCCGGCTTCCCGCAGTATGAACATCCCACTGCGGAAGACTGCTTCTGCTTCTGCTGCTGAGGGTACGTCGGGGTGGAATGCAGAACCGACGTCACTGAGGTCGCCCGCCTCGGAGCTCTAATGGTCAAAGTCCTGGCTGTCGGGGCTGGGGCTGATGACTGATTCATTTGGCCGTGAGATCGCTTTTGACCTCCGGTCCTGTCCACAATCCTCTATGAGGTATACTCATGCCTCCGGGCTGCCCTCAGTACTGCATCAAAGGTCTGATGCTCAAACTGCTCCACTGCCAACAAAATCTCTAGGTGGAGCCCCTACTGGAACCGCTGGGCTCTATCAAACTCGGTTGCTACCAAGGTGGGAGCAAACCGACTAAGCCTGGAGAACTCGGCCGCATATCCATCGACCGTCCTGTCCATTGTTTCAAATTGGTGAACCTCGTCTGTAGATCATATCGAGCTACAACATCAAAATACTTGGTCTGGAATTTCTTCCTGAATACTGCCCATGAAATAGAGGCCACTAATCCATCGGCCTGTGCTGCCCACCAGCTGCGGGCAAGATCTAGTAACTGCAGGCGCACTACGGCCACTTTCTCTGCTTCTGGGGTCCTGGCTGCTTCTAGAATCACCTCCGTATCCTGAAGCCAAGCATCTGCAGCGATCGCATCTTCACTGCCGTCGAAGAATAGAGGGTTCAGGCGCTTGAAGCTGTTGGCCGTGCTGTTACCCTGATGACCTCCTCCGGTCAAAGCGTCTGCCACCGCCTGGTACAAGGTATCTCTCCGACGATCCTGGGAAGCTAATAACGACCTGATGAGAACCATCAAAGTGCCATCATCAGGCTCTACAAGCTGGAGGGCTGAACTGGTGGCTCTCCTCCAGTAGGCATGACTCTGGAGGCTACCACTGAATATTGGGCTTGATCTCCAGGTTACGGCTGGTCCACGGAAGGTGCTCCGTCTTGCTGATCGGCAGGCCCAGGAACAATGCCGCTGAAGAAGACGACATAGGGAACAATAAAGAAGGACCAGGACAGATCAACGATACAAGCATGTGATCAGGTCAAGAATCTTAAGGATTAAAAGATACGGGCAGAGATCAAGGACGAGTGCTGATTGAGACATCTATTCGGTAAACCCTCACACATCTTGATTTACAAGACCTGCATGGGCCACCACTAAAACCATGTAACGCCCCAGAACCAGAATACTGGAGAGCGGGAGCGTACATAGCCAACTACGTATATTGAAGTGCAACCCACCTCGCTATACGGTCACGGCTGTCTAGATACATGAGGGTTTAACTACAAGCCAACAGTCTCCTATGGTCATGAACAAGCCTATTATCTCAATCTCAAGCAAGCCATAATAGTTACAAGATGTCAGAGCACCAAATATATAATAGCAAGGCGTCCCATACATTACATATTGGATGATCATGAAGCTAGTCGTACAAAATGTTAAGACTAGCAAGAGTTCAGTCGTACATGATCAACCCTAGGATCTGTCAATCATGTTACAGCCCGTAGGCAGATAGTAAATAACGATGCAATACGAGCTAACACGTGCTTGCCGGCTAAACGCATCAGAAGAATAATTTTTACAATAAAGTGGGAGGACAAAAAGAAACCCACTCGTTGCCAGGGTTACGCCTGGTTGTCACCATCTGGCTGGAAGACAGGTGGATCCTCTGGTGCTGCTCCGTTATCTGGCCACACAAAACCAGCTGGGTCAGACCCCAGAAAGAGCAAGTGCCACAAAGGAGGCTTCACTTAGGAACTAAAACCAGCATATCATAATAGAATATTAAAGATAGTAAATAAAGAATTGATAATAATAGAGATAACAACAATAAACTGAGTATGAGGAAACCATTCAAGTAGCCAGGTTACAACCCTTAAACCAGACAAGGACCGGAGTTGTAACCCTTCACCTGAATAGAAACCTGTCTCAAATACTATTGGTACAGTAAAGACAATAAACGAAGAAAGGACACAGAACTGCTCCGGGAGCCAGGTTACAACCCTTAAACCAAACAAGGACCGGGGTTGTAACCCTTCGCCTGAACAAAACTGGACCCCTGATCTTTATTGTTAAGGCCAATATAAATAATTAATAATGCTGTTGAAGTAATGTAAAATATGACGAGCATGGCATGGGGTACAATAAGACAATAAACGAAGAGAGGACACAGAACTACTCCGGGAGCCAGGTTACAACCCTTAAACCAAACAAGGACCGGGGTTGTAACCGTTCGCCTGAACAGAACTGGACCCATGATCGTTATTGTTAAGACAAGCACAATTAATCATGTCATGTCACAATCTTGTACAGGATCGGAAAAAGACTAAGCTGGGATAAACTCCATCTAATCAATCACGGCCAATCAAGAGTACGGCTTGATACTTTTAACTAACTAGGGTTATCACAGGCCTAGTTACTTGCAAAATGTAATAAGATTATCCCAACAGCCACAAGCCCTACAGACCATCCGGTTATCCAGGTCGAATGTCCGTTTATGAAGAATGCAACACGTGACTGTGTGCTGAAAATGTGCCCTACTCGTCGGTAGGCTATATGTCCACTTAATGCGCCCAGATAGCGGGATTGCTTGTAGCTGGAAATATCTTCATGTCTACTGAATTATTCTAGTTTATTAGCCTTAGTCAATTACTGTAGGTATCCCTGACCGTGGTACTCAGGGATCCCTATCCTAGACATGATGCAAGACAGTACTGGTTTATTTGTACAAACACAATCACCCACGGTGTCCAGGCCATTCAATTCTGTCAAGACAATGCTAGCCGTCGCAACAGCATTCGAGATATATCATGTCAAATTTACTGCCAAGTGTGCGCCACGACAGGTCACCATTATGTCATGGAACGTATTTAAAATTAACATTTAACCTGGTATAAGCATATATGGAATAACTAAATATAAATAAGGTGCAAGAGTTGTGGAGGAATCATGCGGCTCAGGGGAGACGGGGCACAACTTCCACATACGAACTCAAAATGAGGTGCTCCAGGAATATTCGGAATGGCAAAACAAGGATCTAAAACTTTTATGCTTTAAGTTTTTCGAAATTCTGGCTAGAAAATAGCTAAACTTGGCAAAAACAGTCATTCTGTGCACTTTTTATGCCAAAAATCCAATTCTGCGTAAAATACGTAAAAGGGGAGGGTTCCAGCGTAAAATATGCAATTTCAGGGTTCCCTGCATAAAATCTTACATTCTGGATGCTATCCAGCGTAAAATACGCAATTCCAGGGTCCCTAGCGTAAAATCTTACATTCTTGATGATATCCAGCATAAAATACACAATTTCAGGGTCCCTAGCGTAAAATCTTACATTCTGGATGATATCCAGCGTAAAATACGCAAATTCCAGGGTCCCTAGCATAAAATTTCAGTCAGCCGACCTGAAAAATCCAGAAAACTTGTTTTGGCCATAAAAACTTCATTTTAACTCGAAATGAGGTGAATCAAAAACCAAATTCACACGAAAATTCGTGCTCTTGCTCATGGAACTATTAGTTTTCGAAAATAACAAGTTTTAGTAGATCAAAACCAAGAAAACTCTATGAACTAAAAGTTATAAAGTAGATCTAGAAGAATCTATCCATCAAAATTAAAAACTCCAAGTTCTAAAGAGGCTTATAATCATGTAAAGAAGAGAATGGAACAATAAAACTTGAGATCCATCATGAAGCAAAATTGTACTTGCCTAGGGCTCTTGGGTGTAGGTGGAGAGTAATGGTGAGGAAGAAGAAGAGTGAATGAGGAGAGAGAAAGAGTTGGGCTAATAAATGGGGATGGTGGTGGTAGGTAAGGGTTCTCCCCCTTCGTTCATGATGAACCAATAAGCAACCCAAGCCGAACCAAGCCAACCCAAACAAGCCGAACCAAGTCAGGAGTCAAGCAATACGAGTCAGATTACGTACACGTATTCCAAAATACGTAATACGAACAATAGATATTACATGCACATTACGTTTGTTGCCAGGGTGGCATCATGCCTAGGGTCCGACATTAAATACATTGAGCCGTCTCCTCCTTAA
>JANAVB010041326.1:67500-69998 GCA_029216955.1 Iris pallida
TCTGGGTTAAACTAGGTCAATTGGTCACATCTAGACTCAATGTTGACTTTTAGTCAAACAGTCAACCACGGTCAAACGGGGTCAACCCTAAGTCAATACCCTATTCCTAACCATTACCAACCAAGCTATCCTAATTTTAGCTATATCTTATTATGTTATCTACAATATCTTAGTTATAAGGTATTACCTTAACCCTTGCTCCATTACCTTAGCCTCTACCTTACCTTAATCCTCTTCATGAGACTCTAGTACCTTACTAGGGTACTTTAGCCACTTACCCTCGTATCTCGATACTGTAACTTGGTATCTTGATACCTCTCCTAGGTAATAAGGTTAACTATCTATTTACCTTGAAGGTAAAGGTAAATACACTATTACCTTATCATGATAACTTGGTATCATGAGATACCAAAAATCAACTTCTAACTAAACCTATCTATACAATATCTAACTAAACATCTCAATACTCTAACTCTAACTAGTACCTAATACTAACATATTAACATATAACCTCAATACCTCATTCTAACATAAAACCTTATCCTCATCATATCCAAATACCTTACTAACATGGACTCAAACATGCACACTAACATGTCACTAACATAGACTAACATTAAACTTATTCGTATCCGAACATAAACTTATTCCCTTTTGAACCTCACTCTAAGACACCCACATACACACACATATAACCATATACATAGGGGTATATATAGTGGCTAATGGGGGTCAAGTGGGGGTTGAAATGGGCTGTCATGCAGGGCAGCAACTGTTGCCACTGCTGCTGAGAATGACAATAGCTACTGCTGCTGTGAAGGGCATGGCAGCTCCCTGCTGCTCAAGAAAACCAAAGGCCCAATGCCCAACACCTATCTTCTCTATCCTCAGTCACACACCCAGACATATGTGCACTCAAGGTACCAAACCCAGCCCAAACAGTAACCCAGGAATTTGAATGTTGATTCCAACATCAACACAAAACTCAAATTCCCAAATAATCAACCCAAACAAAACCAACATCAACTCAACAACTCAAAGCATAACTCAGGATATATCAACTCTAATATTAAACTCAAGGTAACCCTAAGTACCTTACTGATATCACCATGAATATTTACATAGATACATACATGAACTAAATGAACTTCACACACACACACACACATATATATATATATATATATATATATATATATATATATATATATATATATATATATATATATATATGCAAGCCCCAAACAAAAAACTAGCCTCTCCTATATATATGAAACCTGAATACCATATCAACATGCAGGGGGGTCAAGAGGGTGTGCACAGGGGTATATAGGAGTGTGTCCAGTGGTGTCGAAGGTGTTTCAGTGAGCAGTTTGTGTAATGTGACAGGGATTCAATAGGGACAGTGGTGCTATCGGGCTAGGGTGCTCTTGTGTGAACATGAGTCACATATATGTGTGTGTGTGGTATGTGTTATCAGTAATTCAGTGAATACTTCAGTCAACAATGTCCCTAAGCAAATTCGAACCAACTATCCCATGCCACATTGACCTTAACATGTGGCTAATCTCAGATGCATATGGGATTTATTCTCGAAATGTGATGATATATGCACATACAACCCAAATCAATCATCCCAATGATCGCACATAAACACGTTTTAAACACTATCAAATTGTTATTAATTAGCAATTTTCATTATCATTTCAAAACTCAGAAATGTTCTTCAGTGAATCACAGTATCAGAAAATTTGGTAAACCCTAAATCAACATTCGAAATCCATACAAAGCCAAATTAGTGCGTGGTAATAATTCGTGCACATGTATTTGTGTTACACAAGTTGTCTCGTGTCCATACAATAGGACACGAGGTGTCCAAATAGTCAACAGCACACACGGACATGCACAGACTGTACTGTCTCGTACGGCTGGTACACGAGCTCGCGGATACGACACGAGACATGACACGACTCGTGCTCGTATCCACGTGTTGGCCCCATATAGGGCTACACTCGTGTCGCCCTGTACTGTGTCCAAGTGAACCATGGTGTCGTGTCGAACTGCGTATTAGTGGCTCGAAAGTGCGCGTGTGTGCATGTGGTCGAGATAGTGCGGTCGGGATTTCTCCCAATCCGCTCAACGAAATCATCTCAAATTTTGTGTGTACAGGGTCAGTGATTGCCCGCATGTTTCCACCAAAAATCATGACCTGAGTCACCGTTTCGTGTCCTTGTCGACCCCGAGCAGCAGGTACTCGACCACAGTATCATACAGCGTGTTCGTGTCCATTTTGGACACAGACACGACTCTAAAACCTGCTCAGTGTGATAGATTTGTGACCAGTATGCCAAGGGCTACACAAATGTACAATTAGTTTTGCAAAATACTAAAAGCTATTTCTATGTAGCATTTCATCGAACACGTATTTTAATACACCGATACGTGTCCGATACGGACACGAAATGGACACGAATTCCTACCAAACTTGGGCTACACCT
>JANAVB010041327.1:0-50992 GCA_029216955.1 Iris pallida
ATGTATTCCCTTATAAGCCGTATAAGAGAGTACTTATCTTTTCAGGTAAATTTTTACTAATAAATTGGTTTAGAAGAGTCTGAATCACGCAAGTTGACATGTATAACTTTGTCTTTAGTAGGTAGTTCTTGCTGTTCTAATCTCATTTCCTATTGCGATCCAAGTTGTTGAGCCCAAGGATCCATCTCAAAAAAGCTATGCAGGTTGTTCTACTCATCAAATTGATCCACTAACACCATATTGACTGACTAATGCCTGTTTGAAGACCTCTCGAAGACTATTATCTGAATCCCAGGTGAAGATCAGAGGAATGAGAATGAGTCTCACTTTCCTCTTATGAGACTTAGGAGGAGTTGGAGGATTTATATATTCCAACCCACATCGGGCCATGATAATAATAATCTTCAGGTTTCCTTTTTAGAGAAATAAGGCATACTGCAAACGCTTGCCTTTGCCAAAGTTAAGGACTTTTGGCTATTTAAAACATGGCCCATTCTTTGAATGATGTTCTAATCTTGAGGAGTATAATATAATGTTTGTTTTTTACCATTATCAGTTCTGGGTCTTCAAGTAGAGACTACTTAGAACTTCAGCATGGTCGAATATGATTGGTGCATCGCCTATTCGCCTTACTGGAACTTTGAAATATTAATCCTTTTAGGAAGACGTAGGGTGCTCCTTCACAAAAAGATGATACGGGCATGGACTGCTTCATATCTTTTATAAATGAATGTAAGAGTTGACAGACATTTGACTAGACTTAGAAACACATAATAATCAAAGTAAACCTCTTTCATTAGGTATTAGACTATTTCTTCTTCTGGATTATATCCTCAGGAAGCTTGATACAAGGAGGTCTATTTCCAACTTACGCTCTGGCTGCCAGTGGCACAAGTCAGATTGATCACCAGTGGTGGTTTATGTGAGTAGGGCGGTTGTTATGACGAGGTTGGTCACCAATTGTTCTTCCTTCTTTGTTGTCATCAGAAGAATCACCAAGATGTTTCTGCTAACCAGGCGGTTTGTCTTATGAAGGTCGATCATCAGTGGTTCTTCCTTCTTTGTAGACCTCAGATCTATCACCAAAGGTGTAGTAGATTTTTTGTCTGTGGCCTTCCGAAGTTCAATAACAAAAGGATCACTCCTCTTTTGAGCTTCTAGTAGTGGACGATTAGACTTGTTCTTGCTAGGAAGTTTGGCAAGATTGATGACCAAAGTTTCCTAAGCAGGTTTCTTCAATATAGGATCCTTCATATGTATACCCAAAGGTTCCTCAGTGGTCGGCTTTCTAGCCGTTTCTTCCCTCTTCTCATCAGCATCATTTCCATTATCTTGAGCGATGTCATATGATGTTGCTTCTTCAAGGGACCTCTGATCTGATGGTTTATACAAGATTGAATCAAAGAGTATACTTTGACCCCTTTGAAGGATCGCATTTATGAATTCAGTACAGACTACCCCTCAATATTTACATACTTCAAGCATTGATGAAGAGTAGACGGTACCGAAGATTTTGGTGTATCCAAGGCGGACCCAGTAGAACATTGTAGGAATACATAGTGTCAATAATGTAACATGTAACCTATGTTCGAAGGTTACTGATATAACAGTTGAGGCAAATCTTCCCCGAAGGATGGCTTCATCTAGCGTTGAAGCCAATGATAGTAGTTTTAGTGGCCGACAACTTGTGGATTAGGATACCTAGTATTTAAGCAATCTTCGAGGATGTTGCTGATGAGGAACTAGGATCAATGAATTCGATCCACTATACAAGCTCCAACATACTCGATATAATGCAGGGCTGTCATGTCCGATTAATTTTTAGCAACATATATTCCCAGGAGAAGGTGACACTAGAAATCTTCTCAGTCACACTGTGGCAGTAGAGGCAATACATAAGATTATCGGTAGCCCTATGATGTAGGACAGGTACGAGTCAGCATGCTGCAATGCCTCACTCAATGCATCCAGTGTCTCTTTAGAGAGACGAAGTAGCTCGAAATAGACAATAGAGCTAGAGTGTTAGCAAGCTGTGCCAGAATGTTGAAATTGTAAGGCTGTCAAGCCCTTGAGAATTTGGTTTCTTCAAGGACATACCAGACCTTACTTCTTTCTACTTTCCTTCGTCCCTTGTTGTTGGCTTCAACGGACTTGGTTCAGGTGCCGTCGGGACAGCAAGAGGAGCAGGAGCAGAAGGCGCAGGAAGAGAAGTGTTTTCTTGTTCTTGATCATATACCCGCAAATACGTCTTTTTGGATCGTCCCCCCAGTCATGGTCCATTAGCCATGTTGCATGGCTTGTTCTTCTTTTCTCTTCTTTTGAAGCATAGAAATAGAAGAAGTTATCCTTGGTTCCATGTCTTTAAGGATGTCAGATTGACCTATATTACTTCATATACTGAGTATTTAGTGGTACTAGTAATGTTTTTTATCATGAGCTGGTGAAGATTGACAACTTGCATAGTTGCCCTCAGTATCGGAACAACACCAACTTGAACTTGTGTGGGGGGAAGTCACCAAACTGAAGAAAAACCCGGTTTGTAGTACTACTTCTCATCAGTATGGATTGTGATGGCTTTCGAGCAAAAAAGCTGCTAGATGTGGTTCTGCAATATGTAGCAATCCCTAGTAGGATGACATACATATTGTTGGTAGAAGCAATATTTAGGATCGTTAGTCCGTCCCACCTCATCTAGCTTGCGTGGATCAGGGAGCTTCAACTTGATGCTTTTCATCATGACATGGAAGATGTCCAATACATGATCCTCATTGAAAGAGTACTGAGGTTTAGCTTCAGAGCAGTCAAGCCTTCTATTTAGATTCGGAAGCTGCTGTTGATATATCCACGATAAAGGATATCTTCCCTTTGTTGATTTTCCCAGAAGTATTGCTACTCCCGGGATGCGTATCATTGTCATCGGATATCTTGAGACCCATCAATTGCAAGCACTCAACAGATTCTTCTGCCTTTTCTGCTCCAGCAATGAAGGAAGATCAATCATTGTATGATGCATTTTTCTAGACAAAATCTGACAGGAGATAAGAAGTTGTGCCTGTAGTTGTCGATTAACACCGGTTGAGGAGTCCTAGGATGAAAATTCATAGCTAATCTCCAAAAAGCTCGATAAAATATCGAGCTGACACTTTATTATTTGTTTTTTTGAAATATTTTTTGACATAGAGACATCACTGATCCCCTCATAGAATCTGATAAGGAACAACATATCCAGATCCTTGAAACTTTTGATGCAATCATCAGGCAACAAAATCATTCGAAGGCCACACCCTTCAACGTACCAATGAACAACTTGGAACAAAGTGCATGATGCTTCGGTATATGTAATGTCTGAGAATAGAAGAACGTCAGATGTCATGGCGACCTTGTTCCTTCATAAGGAATAAGAGACTGAGGTTTATATTTTAGAGAAAAAACCATGTCATCCCATTCCGGAGGATATGGTTGGAAGTCTTTGTAGCTCTTCCTTTGAACTCATGAATCTAATCGAGCATTGACATCCCTAATAGAATCTTGAGTATCGACAGCTTGATGTGAATAAGTCGATTGAATGATAGTTGGTCGTGTCTGCTGCATCACTAGAATAGAAACACTTCCAAGCATTAAGAACCGACTTGGTTTGCAACCGTCCTAATATTATCTTTGACAACAGGTGCTGGAACAGTATTTAAGGTTGAAGCATCATCACTTGATTAATTATCATAGCATGTATCTGCTGCATCATTCTCATGACTCCATGCAACATATTCTCAAGTGCTTCTAGCCGTTGTCGATCACTGTTTCTTCCTTCCTCATTACTTGTCGCATAAGCGAAAGCTGTATGCGGGTTACTAGAAGGAGAATTATTTAGTGAAACTTCACTAGAATCAGTACTGCTAGTGGTAATCGAAGGGACCCACCACCTCGTGGTGCACCCGAAACACTATTCCCTGAATTCTGAGGTACACTATCCCCAGTTTGGGAAGTAGAATCATAAAATACTGGGATATTCCTACCCCTAGTCAATGGAACAACACTGCTATGACCTGGGTTCTGAGGGTACTACTTCTGCGATGTGGTGCATCAATATCGAAAGGGTTCCTGGACCAAGAGAGAGTTTCTTGATAGACTCCTTAGGTGAAGAGGCTCGCTGACCTCCTCTGGATGCAGAGGATGAAGAAACCTGATCACCCCCCCCCCAAATTGACGTTGTATACATTGAGGTTAAAGGTAATTTGTCTTTATCGTCTGAAATTTTATGTCCAAGATACTGTTGGTTCAGCAAGTTTGGTTGCCGTCTTTGAAATACAAAATACCTGACTGGGTCATCAACTACTTTTGTGCAACAGTAGATGATAATGATCTACACACATGAGTGCCTTAGTGGGGACTCTACTATGGTAGAAGAATTTTGTTAGATTTACGTTTGTAATAAAGTACATTACGCAAATTATTTGAAGAAAATTCAGCCTCCACTCCTTTGGTACGCGCATAAATATTGTCGACACATAGGAATGTTGGCTTTTGAACTCGTGGACCTATTTATTTACATGGAAACCCCCAGTACTTAGGTCTTGAGCATAAGACACACCCATTTTGTGTACATTAGGAAGCAATGTACATGGGTGTACTGTCTGTGAAGGAGAGACGCATGCATAAGTGGGGTGCATAGACTCCATTTTTTTATAGTTTGCCATCTTCTGCGCACGTAATATGAAGGGGCACATAATCCTGAGAAATTATTTTATGTGTATCTGACTTTTTCATAGTTGGCGCATGATGTTGAGCTTCCCAAGGCTGCACATATGGTAGCAGGGAAAGAAAGTCTGTTGAAGATAGATTCCTTCTTTTGTGCCATGCGCGTAGAGTCCCTTGGTTGGAGGGTGGAATTATTTTGTCAACCAAAATAGGAAAGGAGTTCCAACACACAAGTCCTTGGCATCGTAGTATTTTTCTAAGCTAACACTCGAATGTTTTGAATTCCTTTTCCTAGACTTGGGGTAAGTGTCTTTGCGAAGAATTGTAGCAGAGTTGATATTAGGCGAGTGGGAGTGCTTATGCACCTTTTCGTTGCTCTTCTTCTTGTGGGGCATAAGACTTATTGGACGGCTTACTAGTAGAGCCCATCTTAGATGCATGATCTGAGCTATGTGCCTCAGTAGCAAAAACTTATATAGAAGCAGCAATGGCTAACACTGAGCCATGCGCCTCTAATTTATTGTTCTAGCTAGAATTGGCCATAACTTTCCTCTTGCCATCAACGATGTTTGGAAGATCAGAGAGAGACTTTGAGACCCAAGATTTGCACATGCTTGGGTTTATGTCTTAGCAGCAGGAACAAAGTCGTTGCCTGAAAGCATCGCTTCATATGCTTGTTGATCAAATTGAACGACTAATATCTTTTCAGTAGAGCCAATCTTCGTGGCGTTGGATTGCACCACCATATTTATGTCAGTAAAGAAAGTCGTCCCTAGCAGATTCACTATTTTTGTTCCGATAGAAAAATTCATTGAAATGGAACTTTTTTGTATTAAAGAAGAAAGAGTACAATAGGAATTATGAGTACAAATAAATATGGGACTGACGATGCGATGCAAAGATTATCGAAGCTTGCTACTCCGGCTCACTGGCAGAACCTAGACGGCAAATAGTTCTCTTTCACTAAAATCTCTCTCTCGAGATTTGTGGCAAATGTAGCATACGTAGCATGCTCCTAAGAGGAAGACACTATCATCTATATATAGCTTTTCTTTATTGGAACAACTATGCATGCATAGGCATAAATATATTATCTTCTATCTCAGAGGTGCATGGAGATGAGTAGGTGCATGGATATGAGTAAGCGCATAGGCACCTGAAGTTAGTGGGGATGAATGTGCACAAGAATCACGCAAGGCCCGCCATGTGGCATGAGATGGACTGCATGAAACACAGCTATATATGTTAGCATACGACCTCTTCATAGGAATGGCTATGCGCCTGATCATATTGCGCATAGTGTCCTCAGTTGCATATGCAAACTAGAAGCTACATAAGACTTAGCCGAATAAAAATAGTCATGTATAGTTGTAAAGTTGAATGATCACGATGACGTAATCACTAACATCTCCTCGCAATCTATTTGCATACTTCCCAAGAATCAACTTCATGTTAGATAAGATGGCTATGCGCCCTTGATGTCATACGCCTTTGGTGCTATGCGTCTTTCACTTAGAAGTTCACTGCTTCGAGATATAGTTTCCTAGGCTGTATGTTGATCGAGTCATGAAATATGGCAACTAGCTAGGCACATAAGGCAGACTATGCGCATAGTTGAGTATGCACCTTTTTCATGCTTCTACATACATTTTCTCTTTGCATAATCCTATGAACATTATCTAGTCAAAATTGTGGAAAGTATATTATATTCGTAAAGTCTATACATTAGGATATAAGCTCTGATAGGTAAATTAATAAAAAAATACATAGATAACTTTTAAAAAATAGGATATGATACGACGAAATGCAAGTAGATAAATGTTACACTAAAAAATCTGGTATACAGGTCAAACTCAAGGTAAGTTATCCATGTGTGTACAATGTTTATTAGAATACTGATGTTCTGCATATGGACAACCATAGGATATCAGGTAGTCAAGTATGTGGTGTATGAGTCCTATTCACAGTTTAAGTAATAAAAGGTTTGTAAAATTCCCATGATGACATGCATATGTAAGATCTGTTGTCTTGGAATTTGAAAAAAAAAATTCATGATATTTTATTTATAAATTAAACTAGGTCAGTAGAAATAGATAATTAAATAATTAAAAGTATTTGTTCAAAAGGAATAAAATGTAACAATAAAAATATTTGTTCAAAAGTACTTTATCGGGTTGGGTTGGGTTAGGTTGGGTCGAATTGAGCAAATTAAAGGTTTGACACCAGTCATGGGTGTTTAAGGAGTTTTCCTCAAAAGTTGTCAACAAAATTGTCAATGATAACAACATAAGCTCTAGTTTGAAATGGGAAGAACCTAATCCTTCAAGTGCTTTACGAAAATAATCCCGTATGTTCGATATTCAAAAAAAAAAGTTTTTGTCATATTATAGCTAGCTAAGTTTGGAAACAAATAATTTGGGAGTCATTCATTAAATTGGTGCCCATGCTCTTTGAAAAGGCTAGCATCCCTGTACCATAATCATGAAAATTTTGACCATGTGTAGGATGATAGTATTCTAAGCTCAATTGTGGAGTTTGATAAACTATAATGTTATCAATATTACCTTGGGCGATTACTAAGGCATGTGTCCCTATTTGGAAGTCTTCTCTACGATTAGAAAAAAAAAAAAAGCTTGAGGATATTGTGTAGTGTATAAAAGTAGGTTTATCATAATATCTAAAAATTTGATAAAACAAGATATCATAATAGTTAAACAGCCAATCGACCCAAAGTTTGCAAGAAATAAATACCTACTAGCAATACTCAATTGGTTTTCTCTAAAGGGAACAAGCAACATTTGAAGTCTAGCGTATTATCAACAAAGTGAGAAGGGCACTAGGTAACTTTTGGATTTGATTCATAAATTAATATTTATTGAGATTTTGTTAACCTAAGTGTAAATAAAAATATAGAAATAAACAAAGATTTAACCTTTAGGGTTTGGTTTTGTACATGAAGAAGATCTTAGGTGTTTTGTTTGGAAATTTCCAAGAAATTATAGGTTTCAATTATTAATATATTATTTTTAATAGCCTATTCCACATTTAATTAATATATATCTAATTTTATTCCAATCTAATATATCAAAGAATAAAATAATTAAATAAATTTAAAAATAAGACGTTTATCCAATGAAATATCTAATTAAGAACATAATAAATTTCAAGAAAAAATATAACAAAACGTAAACCATTTTTTTAAACTGACTAAATCTATAATTTTGAAAATAACTAATCTACAATTTAAAAGATAACAAATATTATTATTTATCTTTTTTTAAGTTATTTCTATTAAAATAGTCTTATCTTCAAATATAATAAAGTTGCAAGATGAATGTTATGTACATGAAGTGAAAAAGAGAAAAATGTGTATGGATGATTTTATCAAAATAATTTAATTATTATATAAATTTTTGTTAATGTACTTTTTTTCTTTCTTTGCAATAATAAGAAGGCTCTTTGATTGATTTTGTCAATACCTTACAATTTCTTTTTGCACATAATGTCTGCAAAAATTAAGTGTTGATTTTTCTACAAATTAATATTTTTCTAGGACATCGAAACCAAGACCAAATGGGACATGGAGATGTCATAACCTTTAATATCTAAAAATAAATTAGTAAAAAAAAGTATGCATCCTTGACCATACTCTTTCTTAAGTGAAACATATTCAACGCACATTCCGAGAACTGAAAAATAGAAACGAGTCATTAAATTGCAACCTAACTATATGAAACTACTTATTTTCTTCTTATTTTAGAATCATTGTATCTTCATCAAACCATTCATTCATTAAGGGAAAAATCAGTTAAGGGGAGAATCATCAAGAAAAAGTTGAACAATCAAAAAAAATTGTTGCTCCTATTTTTTTCCTTGCTTGTTGGTCGGAGGGCTGCATTTCGTATCATGCAGAAGGACATACACATAAGGGCTGCATTACGGATGAAGAAGGACTTACCACTTGTCCTTGTATACATGAAACGTGGAGTTAAGTTTGGAAGAATATAAAAAGAAACTTTTGATGTATTGTTACATTCAAACGAATTCCACCTCCACAACAATATTATCTTAATAATGTAAATCAAGAAGATAAAATTCTCGGTTGCTAGAATAAATTTTTGGAGCAATAAAGCAAATACAACAAACAACCTGTAGTATTTTTTTCTCCCTTTTGTCATATATGAGTCTTTCTTGATGTATAACTATGTTGTTTATGGTTATTGAGATCCAAATAAACAGTTGCTATCGAGGAAACATAGTCATGCCACAAGTTCTTTCTTTCACCAACAATCAGGTAACAAGTCTCTTCAATTGCTTTCGTCATGGCTATTTGGGTAGTAGCAATTTCAAATCAATGAGAAAAATTTGTCACAACCCTCTCCTAAATATTGTGTACTAGTATGGGACTACGTCCTTCATTTTTGCAGCATTGACAGTAGTAAACTGTCTATAGCTAATGACTCTTTATCTAGTAGTAAACAAAGATCACAATATCAATACTCTAGTAAGCTCATCAACAGGAAACACAAAATTATAAACATAAATGATAAGATAACTAGTAAATAAATATATGTCGAATAAATAAAAGGAATTTTATATTATAGGAACAAACCCACTATATACATATATACATCTGGGACAGAGAATTTATCCAACCAATTAACTACTAAGTATCTCTTGCAATCTCATCCAACAGTAACTATAATATGTAGTGATGTCCACATCACCTTGATATGAGCCATAATGAGTAGGCTACATTTCCTCTTCGCATAAAACTATGAACATTATCTAGTCAGAATTGAGGAAAGTATAGTATATCCGTAAAGTCTATACAATAGGCTATATGCTAAGGTAGATAAAATAGTAAAAAGAAATACATATATAACTTTTTCAAAAATAGGATATGATACAATTAAATGCAACCAGATAAATGTTACACTATAAAATCTACTATACATGTCAAACTCAAGGTAAGCTATCCATATATGTACAATGTTTATTAGAATATTGATGTTATGCATAATAGTCATATTCACGTAGAGGCTATGCTTCTGGACATCATAGAGGCTGTGCTTTCAGGAACGTCTTAGATATTGTACTTCTTGGACGTCTTGGAGACTGCACTTTCTAGAGTGTCGAAGTGGCTAAGCTTTATGGGGGTGCATTGGAGGCCGTGCTCTCTGTCAATTGACATCTATCATCTGACATCTGACTTATGCCATCTGATAGCTGCCATTTGATAGTTGTCTCTGACTTTTGTGCTAGTATGTCATAAATGCTGAAGTAATGGCCCAGGGTTGGTGTTGCATCCTCAACTGCATCTCAAGTGCTGCACTTTTGGATATTTCCACGGTGCTATGCTTTTGTGGATCCGGGGTGCTGCGCTTTTGAGGCCCCGGACTACTGCACTTTTTAAGGTGTTTTGAGTCAATGACTCCTTAATTTTTGCCACTTTGTGGGGATCGAGAAGTGATGACTAAAGACTCAGTCAAAAAATTTCATTAAATGAGATTTATTGTGATGAATACTATGTTCATCCAATTAACTCGGAGCCTTTGATTATCTGCCACTTGGCGTATGGGTTTGACTATACACAGCCTATAAATTCAAGCATTTTAGGGCATAACTCATTCATGCACCTTTTTCTCTCACTTTCTGTCGGAGACCATATTGTACTGTTATCAGTCTTTTTCCTGGCGAGCTTGGCAAAACTTGTGCCAGTCAGGGGCTAGGATTGTAGAACTCTTTATTGACAGAAGTAGCAAACATGATGAAGGGGTCTTTGAGATGAACTCAGCTGACTATGGAAGGAGTTTCCCCTGTTTACGCAGCATGCTAGATGTGCTTTGGTTCGAGATGTCACCGAGTGCCAAGATGTTGAACGATAGGTTTGGATTGATTGCCAGCCCACATTTTTCTTAATAACTGCTTCATTCAAAAGTGATGCACCTGAGCTAAGATGATGAAGTGATGCGCTTCTGACGAGGAAGTGATTCTATCTGCGCCTTTATATACTGCATTTTTTGTATCCTACACTTTTGTACACGCTTATTAGACTATGTGCTGCATTTTTGAACGCTGGGTAGATAGCTTAAGCGGTGGAGGAGCGACGACGACGAGGTCACCAGGGGGCGAGGGGGGGTCGCCGGGCAGGGGACGAGGGGGAAGGGGCCGGAGGGAGGGGTCGCCGGAGGGAGCCCTCGCCGGAGGGAAGGAGCTCGTCGGGGGGAGCGGTCACCGGAGACGAAAGGGGGAGGGGGAGAGAGATTTGGGGCTCGAGACGGGAGATCGAAAATTTGGGTGAATTAAAATAAAATCGATCGGGTTCCCAGAACCCTATATGAAAGTTTTTAGTGAAGTCTGAGAGAGACGTCGCTAGACGTCGCTGTTCAGTAATAGGATAGCGACGGACTTGATTAAATGTCGCTAAACGTCGCTGAATAAAATAAATCAGCGATATTTTGCGACTAAATAGCGACTTGTTCTTTCCAAACCATAATTCTAGTCACTATTAGTCGCTAAACGTCGCTGATAGTGACGTTTAGTGACGTCATTTTCATACGTCGCTAAATACACAAAACATAGCGACGTTTTTAACTGGAGTCGCAAATCTCGTCGCTAATTTGACATATTTTGGTAGTACATTATGTGTAATCATAAACATGAAGAATCTGTAGTAGACTTTTGTAATCATGACTATCTTAATAAGAATCTCTTTCATGAAATTTTGCCTTGTGCTTTTCTCGATATTGTTTTTTGAGGTGCGCAGCAATTCTGTGTCATTTGACTGCGCTTATAGACACTGTGCTTTCATGCTTCTACAAGACCCCCTTCAATGTTTTCAAATTTGGATAAGTTTGAAATACTTTGAAAAGAAGCATGAAAAATGACCCGTGGTGTAGGAAGTGCAGCATGTTACTGATAGGTTGTCATCATTAAGAGAGCTTTAGTAACCGTCAACAATTAGTTCTTTAGCCGTCATTTCATTAAATGGTAATGACTCCACGTTTTTCGGAAGAGATCAAAATGATTTTATTCCACCATTGCATGCGTTTTGAAACATTTCCATCCCCCCGAAGCTTTTTTTTAATCTCATCTGCTGACACGTGTCTTCTCCATAAAAATAAGGGTTTTTTTAGAAGAGAGAGAACTTGACTCTACTCATTTGCTTCCTCAATGTAAAACCCCTCAAATTCCTATATATTTTTTATTATTGTTATTATTTTCTAATTATTATTTAAAGAATTTATATAAGGTTAAAAAGAGTTTGTAAGCAAAAGATTATGTATTTCATGCGATAAATAAATTTCTATATACGTGGCCTATAATGTGAGGATATGTACAATAAAGATTTTTGTTAATCTTGGATTTTATTGGAGCTCTTATGTATTTTACTATAAGTGAAATATTTAAAGATTTTATTTAAATATTAAATTTAGGAATCAAAATTTACTTTTATTTATATTAAGGAGTAAGTGTATAAAATAGTATGTAAAATAATTGTAGAGTTAGTTTGGGATTTTTTATATAAATATTTTATAGAGTATTGGCCTAGAAAAATAACATAAAAGAAAAGAATAGGAAAAAAAACAAAGGAAACAATTTCTCGCGAGATCCGAAGATCTCGCGAGTTGCCCAACCAGGATAACCCACGACCCTAGTCCTCATCTGACAACAGGGAAGAGCGCCTATATATATTTATAGAGGACACCCCAAACCAACCTACAAAACCCTAAACCCTAGACCTGTCGCCACCTTCCCGACCCCAGGGTGTCTTTTCGACGCACGCACCGCCGCCCGGAGCAGTCACGGCCACCGTGCGCACAACGGCCATTGTTGTTGTTGGTGTTTTTGCCTTTGGACTAGAAAAGATAGTCCCACATCGGCTACACCAAATGGTGAGTATCTCAATATAATGCATTGCTTGTGTTGAGGTGTGCACATGAGGTGTAGTGGGGCACAAGTTTGTGCCATGTGGAAGTATTTCTCTAGAAGGAAAAAGGATTAAATCCAACAAGGATGAAAGTTAATTTTTGTTGTGCGGACTCGGACTCGGACACGGACTCCAGGATGTCTCGTGCATGCACGGGAGTGTTCGGGGGGTAGGCGTGGACTAGCACACTTCTATGCTGATTGTGGGATGATCTAAAATATCAAACTCTATTTTTGAGTATTGGTATTTTAGTCCCACATCGGATAGGAGAAGAGGTGAAGTCTCAACTCCACTCTATAAATAGAGCCCCTTGGCCTCCTTTGAAAGATGCACCAAGAAGAGAGAAAAGGGAGTCTGTAAAGTCCAGGAAGCCCGTTCAAGTCTCAAATATTGACTTACGAGCGTTCCAGAAGTTCTCCTGAACTTGCTGGTTCCTGGGAGCTTATCCGTACTGCGGGTATAGCTTTGAGCGCCGGTTTCTACACCCCAGCGAGATCCGTTCTTCTTCTTCCTCCCTCTTTCTGTTGCCTTCGAGAATCTGAGACTCAACTGTTGTTGATCATCTCTTGTTGCCTTCGAGAATACCGTCGCTTCTCTTTAGAAGTTACACGGTTCGGTTGCCTTCGAGAAATATTACGAAATAATCTTTTTAGATTCTCGTAATACAACATCACCTTCTTTAGGGTGTTGTTGCCGGAAACATTGTCTTTACAATTTTCTGAATTCGTGTTTTTCCATCGATTGTTCGTCAAGGGACTAACAATCTCAAAGCTATACGATTCGATGGAAAATACTCGTGCTTCGCTTGTCGATACCGGCTTTAACAAGTTGGAGAAATTCGACGGTGAACACTTTCAGATCTGGAAGCGAAAGGTGACTCTGAACCTTCAACTCGTGGATGTTGATCACGTGTTGGATGAGGAAGAACCAATCGTTCCAGCAACAGGATCTGCTGCTGTTCTAGCCGCTGCTACGAGCAAGCAGACGAAGTGGAAAAAGGATAACAGCATATGCAGGCTGCTGATCCTGAATTCCATGGAAGACTCTCTGGCCGAGTCCTACACAAAGAAGACTTCTGCCAAAGAGATCTGGGAGTCCATGGGGAAGCTGTATGACGACGACGAGGCCCGGTCGAAGATGTTCATGGTTGAAAAATACCACAAATGGGTCTTTGAAGACGAAACCATGCTGCCCCAAGTGAAAGAGTTCCTGAAGCTGCGCCAGAAACTGGAGGACGATAGCATGCCCCTCGTCGACAAGTTCGTCGTTGGAGGGATCGTGGCAAAACTTCCTCCAGGATGGAGCAACATCTATGCAAGGATGCATAGGAAGAAGATGGAGATTAGCCTGGATAATCTCCTCAGCGAGATTCATGTTGAGGACGAGATGCGCTCTCAACAGAAGTTGGACGCCCTATACAAGCAACTAGCAACGGCGAATCTGGTTCAAGCCACCAGAGAGAACAAAGGGAAGCAGGCACTTCTCACCACAAGAAGAAGGACTTCTCGAATCTGAAAGTGAAGGGTCCAGGATTCAAGCAACAGAAGTCCAAGTCCCATGTGACTTGCTTCAACTGTGGCAAGAAGGGTCCTATAAAAGTGAATGCAAGTCCAAGCCCAAAGAGCAGTGAGCCGAACAAGGTTTCTTTGGTTACTAATCAGGTTGCCATGATAGCACAGGTTGCAACTGTGGGGGCAGACTTGGACTGGTGGATAGACACTGGCGCGACTTGTCATGTCTGTTCAGACAAGGACTGGTTCGTCTCCTATGAGCCTACTTCCGAGAAAGTCATGATGGCGAACCAGGCACAAGCTGAAGTACTGGGGATCGGGACGGTGGAGCTGAAGCTTACATCGGAGAACATTCTGACGCTTCAAGGTGTGAAGCATGTTCCTGCAATCGCTAAGAACCTGATCTCTGGGAGCCTGCTCTGCAACGCAGGCTTAGGATGGACATCAATGCTGGCCAAATGGTGATGTCCAAGAAGGGTACTTTCTTCGGGAAAGCTTTTCAGACTGAAGGAATGTACAAAATTCAGCTTGTTGTAACCCAGCATAATAATGTTAATGCTATCACTAGTTTGAATTACTCTCTTGAATTGTGGCATAATAGACTAGGACATGTTCATTGTAAGCGAATAAACAAAATGTCTAGTCTAGGACTTATCTCCATGTGTGGGGGTAAGGTAGAGAAATGTGAGTATGTGCTCAGACGAAGATCACTAGGAAACCCTTCCACAGGGTCCATCGAAGCACAGATCTTCTGGAGTTGGTCCCTCAGATATCTGTGACTTCAAACAATTCTCTACAAAGGCCGGGATGAAGTATTTCATTACTTTCATCGATGACTTCTCAAAGTATGCTTTCGTCTACTTGCTAAAGTCTAAAGACGAAGCATTCGAGAAGTTCAAGGAGTTCAGGGCCGAGGCTGAGCGGCAAACTGGACAACACCAAGAGGTTAAGGAGTGATCGAGGCGGAGTATCGGTCTCATGAATTCTTATCATTCTGCAAAGAACATGGAATCATCATGAGACGACGGCTCCGTATTCTCCACAATCTAACGGAGTAGCAGAAAGGAAGAACAAACGTTGACAGAGATGATGAACTCCATGCTGTTGACTGCGGGTCTTCCAAAGTGTTACTGGGGAGAAGCTGTACTAACGGCAACGTTCATTCTGAACAGAGTGCCATATGCAACTTCCGACATAACTCCTCATGAACTCTGGTTCAAAGTCAGACCTAACTTGAATGTCATTCGAGTGTGGGGGTGTCTGGCTTATGTGAAGCTCCCGGATCTAAAGATTCAGAAGCTGGGGACAAGGACTACTAAGGCGATCTTCTTGGGGTATGCCGAAAAGAGTGATGCTCGGAGATCCTTGATATCGAGTCAAATCATATCATCGAATCTCGCGATGCTGAATATTTTGAAGAAAAGTTTGCAAGGCACAAGAACATTGTTCTCGCGGACATTCCGGAGAATAATGAGGTGCGAAGCAGACAGAGGTCTTTATCAAACCAGTAGTCCAAGATGGAGCTGTTGTCGAGGAGACACCAGCTGAACCAGAACTCGCTGAGCCGTCAACTAAGCGAATGAGGAGGCCGAAAGACTTCGGAGATGACTTCATCACCTATCATGTGGAAGCAGATCTGCTTACCTATGATGAGGCAATGAAGACCAGAGATGCTGTATTCTGAAGGAGGCGATAGACAACGAGATTGACTCAATCACCTCCAACAACACATGGGTATTGGTTGACCTGCCAGAAGGAGCAAGACCCATCGGATGCAAATAGATCTTCAAGAAGAAGATGAAAGCAGATGGAACCATTGTCAAGTTTAAGGCCAGGCTAGTGGCCAAAGGGTTTGCTCAGAAGCAGGGGATCGACTACTTTGACACTTATGCTCCAGTAGCTCGGATGACAACAATCAGATTGTTAATTGCTTTAGCAGCAATACACAAGCTGGTGATACATCGATGGATGTAAAAACGGCATTCCTTAATGGCGCTGACCGAAGAGATCTACATGCAACACCAGAAGTTTTTCGTCAGAGGTCTGGAAGACAAAGTCTGCAAGTTTGAAGTCTCTGTATGGTTTGAAATAAGCTCCCAAAATGTGGCATGAGAAGTTTGACAAGGTGATAAGGTCAAATGGCTACAGGTCATGCAACAGACAAGTGTGTCTATACGAAGTTTGCTGACGGAAGAGGAGTAATCGTTTGTCTTTACGTGGACGACGTGCTAATCCTAGTACGGATTTAAGCTGCGTCACAGAGACAAAGAAATTTCTCTCGACCAAGTTCAGTATGAAGGACTTGGGGGATGCCGACGTAATCTTGGGGCTCAAGATCATCCGACAAGCACTGGAATAGCGCTGTCACAATCTCATTATATTGAGAAAATGCTCACTCGCTACGGGTATCAAGATCTTCCTTTTATTGATACACCCGTACCGGAGTGATCATAAGCTGGAGCCAGATTTGAGGGAAAGCGTCAGGCAGTTGGAGTACGCTAGCATCATCGGAAGCTTGATGTACGCTACTACTGGCCACAAGGCCTGACATAGCTTTTGCAGTGGGAATGCTGAGTCGGTTCACTAGCAATCCAGGCGTTGAGCACTGGAAAGCTGTGAAGCGTGTTATGAGATATCTCAAGAAAACTCAGACATATGCACTTTTCTACAGCGGAGATCCGTTAGTAGTGGAAGGCTTCAGTGATGCTAGCTGCTGTTCAGATATGGAGAGCGAGTATTCCACAGGTGGATTCGTATTCGCCATGGGCGAGCTGCTATATCGTGGAAGTCGAAGAAGCAGACTATGTTATCTCGCTCCTCCATGGAATCTGAATTCTTTGCATTGGATGCTGCTGCAGATGAAGCAGTGGCTTCGGGAGCTCATGTATGATCTTCCGGTGGTTGGGGCTCAGATACCGGCAATACCGATAACTGTGACAACCAGGCGCAGCAGCAGTGGCATCAAATGAACTCTTCAACGGAAGAAGAGGACTGTGCGGTTGAAGCATAGAGCAGTGAACGATCTCATCAAAAAGAGGCGTCATTGCAGTGATTGATGTTCGGAGTCAGGAGAACCTGGCGGATCCGTTCACCAAGGGCCTCAAGCGCCAGCTGGTCGATGACACAGCTTTAAAATGGGCTTGAAGGCATTCTGATATTGTGTTATTACATTCCTACCATAAATTTTATGCTATTAGTTCAAAGAGAAATCTACTAGGCATCTAGCTTTTGTTCAAGGAGGACTATTAATCAGAAGAATCAGAACGGTGGGTACTTGTCCTATGTGACATGGAGAGGTTATGGACCTACAACCACTGTTTCTACTATTGTTTTCTGCGGAAAACGGATCCTGTAGGAAGTTGGCTTAAACGCCTTAATGAGTTCTCAGGCAGAGTGAATGCCTGGTGTGCTTTACAGGAAGCACGGTAGAGCAGCACTACAAGGAGTGAAACTCCATGCTATAGTGGGGTGACTCCACCATGAGGTTCCCAGGTAGGGATAATGCTTCGCTTTGCAAGCTAAGTCACAGCGGAGTAGCACCGCAAATAGGCAGGTAGCCTAATGCTGTATGATAATCGTAATAAAGAGGTAGACAGCACTACAAAGAGGACGATGTCCTCATGTTACAGTGGCATGACACCACGAAGAGGTACCAGGTAGGGTAAAGCCTCGGCTTCGCAAGCCATGTCATAGCGGCATAACACCGCACGGAAGCGCAAGGCTTCATGCTGGGTAGTTTGGCACTACAAAGGGGCTTGTGACCTCATGCTACAGTAGTATGACACTACGATGAGGTACCCAGGTAGGGTAAAGCCTCGGCTTTAAGCCATGTCATAGCGGCGTAGCACCGCAAAGAAGCGCAATGCTTCATGCCATGACTCTTTATAAAGAACTCACCTATAGTGTATGGAAAGAGATATCAGGCCGTCTCTTGAGGGTAAGCTTGTAGACGCCCAAAATTATACACTGAAACCAGGCTGGCACAAGGCCTTCAATGTGCAGCCAGAAGCACAGTTGATGTCATTATGTTAGTAGAAAGAATTGCAGTTATGGTGCAGAATTTAAGGCTTAGTCCATTCTTGTATCATGCTGTTATTTAACCTATGCGGAAAGATTCAAGTCGTAGCGACATCTCTCCTAATGCATGATGGACAATCACTGTGGGGAACGCTCAACCCATATATTGAGATATGTGGGGGATTGTTGGTGTTTTTTTGCCTTTGGACTAGAAAAGATAGTCCCACATCGGCTACACCAAATGGTGAGTATCTCAATATAATGCATTGCTTGTGTTGAGGTGCACATGAGGTGTAGTGGGGCACAAGTTTGTGCCATGTGGAAGTATTTCTCTAGAAGAAAAAGGATTAAATCCAACAAGGATGAAAGTTAATTTTGTTGTGCGGACTCGGACTCGGACACGGACTCCAAGATGTCTCGTGCATGCACGGGAGTTTCGGGGGTAGGCGTGGACTAGCACACTTCTATCTATGCTGATTGTGGATGATCTAAAATATCAAACTCTATTTTTGAGTATTGGTATTTTAGTCCCACGATAGGAGAAGAGGTGAAGTCTCAACTCCACTCTATAAATAGAGCCCCTTGGCCTCCTTTGAAAGATGCACCAAGAAGAGAGAAAAGGGAGTCTGTAAAGTCCAGGAAGCCCGTTCAAGTCTCAAATATTGACTTACGAGCGTTCCAGAAGTTCTCCTGAACTTGCTGGTTCCTGGGAGCTTATCCGTACTGCGGGTATAGCTTTGAGCGCCGGTGTTCTACACCCCAGCGAGATCCGTTCTTCTTCTTCCTCCCTCTTTCTGTTGCCTTCAAGAATCTGAGACTCAACTGTTGTTGATCATCTCTTGTTGCCTTCGAGAATACCGTCGCTTCTCTTTAGAAGTTACACGGTTCGGTTGCCTTCGAGAAATATTACGAAATAATCTTTTTAGATTCTCGTATACAACATCACCTTCTTTAGGGTGTTGTTGCCGGAAATATTGTCTTTACAATTGTTTCTGAATTCGTGTTTTTCCATCGATTGTTCGTCAAGGGACTAACAGTTGTCGTCGCAAAACAGAAATATCCAGTTACGTCTGTTAGACACAGTTTTTCTTCGCAATTACTAAATCGTTTTCGACCTCGTAATTACTATGGACAGTCCATATAACCACCTAGGAACCCATCCAACTAGTCCATATAGAAATGATATAGATTCGAGGAGAATTGAATCGAAATCAGTGCAGAACTATGATTTTTCGAAAAATATGGCAACAACAAACTGTCCAGAGCATGGTTTTGGAAAAATTTCTAGCCTATTGTGGTGGCCCATACAGGTCAGTTTGTCACTTCGGTTACGTAATTGTACCGATGTGAGCCTGCAACATAGGATTAAAATCTAGGAATCTCATCCATACAGCTTGACCTCTTCCCTTGGCTTCAAATTCCGAACTCTAGTTCGACTTCCTTGAATTGCATCTTGCTTGATTCCTTTCTACCGTTGATTCTTATTTCCGTGCTTAGTGTCAACTAGGAAGATGACTACACTAGTATATGCTCATAGGTCAAACACATGGCTATAATGGTTATATTGGCAATTGGAATACATTTAAGATTCTAATTGAGTTAAAGGGTTTTTTAGTGTGATTTAATGATTGTAATTGGTAAAGTAGGGTATTACCACGAAAAGTTTTAACCCTGAGATTTTAAATAGTAAACACCAGAGGATTTATAGAATTTCATACTTGGTTTAAGAAATTGATTGATTTTCAAGATTTGATATTTATTGGTTTATAATTATACATCCTTGCCCAAGTATAAAATTTATTTGCTTTTCGAGTTGTAATATTTATGAGTTTTGGGTGATAGATATAAATCTTTGAACAAATATAAAATTTATTTTAATTTTCGAGTTTTGATGTTTATTATGTTATAGTTATATACCTTTGAACATTATAAATTTGGTTTGAAAATGATCTTAGCTTTTAAAAATGGCCATAGGAATTATTTAAATTTGCGTTGTACAACTTGCGATTTCATGTTTAGTAATTTTGAATTTTAAGTGGAAGTAATGATGGCGAATTTTTGGTTTAAATATTTGAAAGCTATGAAAACACTTTCGAGAACTTTTCTTTATTATCTCCTATGATTGAGGATTTACAAATCTATTTAGATTTTGGCAAAAAAAAAAATTTGATTGATAAGATTATTTAAAAATTTAGTTTGATGTGGGATTGCTAATATTAAAACTTTTTGGAGAATTTTGAAGGATGTGATGGAAAGTTATTTTGATTGATTAAAGGAAGTTACCATTTAAAAGTTGAGATTTTGTTGGAATACTTAGCATGAATAGAAGTTAAAATTTACGAGAGCATTAAGCTAAATTTTAATATTGCTTTTAATATGCTAAGAGTTTTATTATGAGTTATTTGGAAAATTTTAGAGTGTTAAATTTTTGATTGGTTGTGAATTTTTTTGGATTCTTAATTATGAACTCTTGAGTTAAATAGTTGAATTTAAACGTTAATTTTGGAAAAGGTTAGTAGTAACGTGATAAAATTTTGCTTTGAGATTTATGAGAGTGATTTAAATTTTTATGATAAATTTGAACGACTTGGAGTGAATACAAATTTTGGTGGTTTATTTTTGAAAGTTTATTTTTGAAACTTTTTGGAAACTGGAGTTAAATTTTAATGGTAGGCCATCAAGACAGCTCTAATGGATAATGTACTCCACACTAATAGCCATGTCACCTATGACCATGAGGGTAGTATATACACAAATGTTGTTAGTCATCTATCCAGCTATGTGACTGTATTTCCACCTCGACTTGCTCGATCTTCCTTCAATTCTAGATCTTTTAATTGTGACCTTCTAACCCATTTGCATTTGACTAATGAGTTAGGGTTCCTTAACTGTATTCATCTAATAGACTATCTTCTCTCTAAAACTATGTCCCTAAATGATTTTATTGGATTTCTAATTAATTTTATTTCATGCTTTAACTTAATCTTCTTTATTTTGTGCATTAATTATCATCTCGTGAACTCCCACTTTCTATTTTAGATCTTTTGGCATCCCTTACTGTGACTTAGATGATTGGAGTACAACCCTAGACTTTTTCCTCCAACAAATTTCATATGTAAGACCTAGACGAGCCTACCTTCATGTAGATATATCATATCCCACCAAAACACTCTCCTTGTACATCATTTTCTTAATATGACCTTCTGGTCGAAATGTCTAAACCAAAACCTTTACCATGATACCAATATATTTTTGACCACGGATAGGGATTCCATCTCGACTCAATTCTTTCGACCGATATGTGATTTGTTCTACTTAATTCCGTAATGCTCAAATTTGTGCTTTATCTTGATTGCTTAACCCATTGTCCCATCCCATTACTAGTTTAACTCTGTAAGTTGGGTAGAATACCTCACGGCCCAACAAAGCCTTTGTCCTGTGACCCATGTTGATAAGTTCACTTAGACACTGAATTTAGAGGACCTTACCTTATCCAGACCACCAACCGTAAGTGAAGAAAAGTAGGACAGCTGTAAAGGCCCACACTTCGGGCAAGACTTGATTTTAAAAGATCCTTGACTATTTAAAATTTCTTTCATCATACCACCCACCCTTGCTCATATTTTGGCTATCATATGCTGCTAATGTAGCTTCAGTTTTGCAAGCTTATTTCGTTATCAAGCTTGATCATGACATATTTTATTGGGTGCACCCACTAACATATTGTCTAATCATAACCGGTGCATAATGGTCTGATCAGCCTATTGCACTTTGGTTCGCTTTTCTTGTATTATTTTACGTGGATGAAGACATAGTTAAACTTGCCTTAGAGCCTCATCCACGACAGCCTTGCAATTCCCTTTTGAATTATTTTGTCACCTATGAACCTCGTATTTCGTACTCGTAGCATCGTCTTTGAACTCCTTACAGTTTTGTCTTTCACTTATTTTTGAAAGATAAGACACTGTATTTGATAGATATACACAAGAATCACCTTTATTTTTCCTATCAGTTATTTTTTCACACGAATTTAGATAGCCACCGACAAACCCATGTGGCTATATCCTCTCCTTTGACAAACTCTTCCTATCCCTCAACCCTAATCTACCCTATTATCCTAAATTTCGAGGACGAAATTCTTGTAAGTTGGGTAGATGTAAAACCCCTATTTTTATTATTATATTTTTTTTTTTTAGATTCAAATAATTTATTCTAGTTTTTTTTTTTTATTTTGACCCCCGGCTTGGCCAATTCAGTCCGAACTGGGCCGGACCAAATTCAAGCCCATGTGAGCATGTGGGTGACTAAGGTGGCCTATGCAGGTCGATTTGTGTATGTACAAATATTTTTTATAATTTTGAGACTTGTTGAATATTTATGACTTTTGGTACAAATTTATGTTTTATTAATAAAATAATATTTTACAAGGTGGTACAAATTTTCTGGACCCATACATAGGTGAACGGTAAAGTTCACCCATTGGAGCAGTTTTTATTAATTTATTATTATTAAAATTATTTTGTGGAGGTTTAAATATATGCTTTCCTATTCAAATTTATTATTACTTTGAGTGTATTTATTGAGAATTGAATTTATGTAGATATGTTTAAATTTATATTCAATATTTGGTTAGATAATATTTAAATTGTTATTGGATATTAAATAGATTTTTGGTATATTTTTAGATATATACATATAGATATAATAGTTTATGTTTAAAAAGATTTTGAAAAGATTAAGTTTGATTTGAAAAAGAATTGTTAAAAAAAAAAAAAAAAAAGATGGTGACCACCCACGCAGTGCACAGCACACACAGCACAATTTCATTGTGCGCCACCCCCCCCCCCCCCCCCCCCCCCCCCCCCCCTTTTTCAAAGCAAGCAGTAGCTTGCTAATTGCTTGTGCACCCTTTATTTAATAAGCTTCAGTATATCCTTTATGGCCGACCCCCTTAAACCCATTATGCATATACACATATATATTGGTAATACCTAATTCCTTTTCAAACCCTAATTTCTTCCACCTCCTTCCTCTCCTCCTTCCTACTCCCCGCTCCACGGCGAAGCTCGGACGCTCCACAGCGAAGCCGTGCTCGCGAAGAAGACAAAGGAACCATTGACAACAACAACAGATTCCCACTTTATATCCCACTTTTCCAATCGATTTCTTCTTCAATTTTAATCCGATTGTAGATCCGTAATTCGTGTAGATAGCCCACATGACCCTCTTCATCACCTTCAAAAAGAATTATTTATTCTGCAATAAATTTTGGATTTAATTAGATTAAAAATCTCGATACATCAGTTTTCAAAAAAACATTAAAAACCCCGTACAAGGTACGTCCCGACAAATCGGGCGACCCCGTCATGAACCGAAAATACCGAAAAGTCCGTATCGAATTTGTGGACGTGCGAGAATTGACGGGATTCAAATTGGTTGCGTGTGCGCAACGAATTTGGTCCGTATCCGTCGAATTTTTGCGTATCGGGCTTTTCGGAATTTCCCAACTATTTTGTGCACACTCATCAAATCGCGACAAAACTTGCGCCATTGGACTCAAAATATTTTTCTGGTCCTGTGAGCCAAGTTTGGTCCGATTCTGAGACCGTTGGTCGGGACGCTATTTTGGCGGCCCACAATCCCACTCAACGGACGATTTTGTGCACAGCCCACCGGAATCCAAAATTGGACATACCGTTGGGTTCATCTCGTCAAAACAAATCTGTAGACATGTAGTTTGACGACTTTAGAGACCGTAGGTTCTGGCACGCATTTCGGTGCAAAGCGGGTCCAACGGCGGACATCGTTTTGATCCGAAATTTCGAAATTGCTCCTGTTCCAGAATTTGACTTTTGGACAGGCGTTTCCTAGTATATCTTATATTCCAAACTCGTTCGTGATGTTTGTTTCAGCATCCGGAGCTTCTTGTGGATTTTGACTTTCGTGTTGACGATTCTGATTGTTGGATTTTGCTGCTTCTCGCACCACCCACAGGCAAGACACCTTGCCGTTCGCTGTTTAATTATTTTAGCTCATATTTCATGCATATTCATTATTTTCTTTATGCAAAATAAACTGTGATATATGGCATAACCTGTTAGAATTTACTGTTCAGTTTCTTGCTATGTATTATTTTTTTACACATTAAACCTAGATTTAAGGGACCACCTTGTGTGTTGCATTCATGGCCTTGACACGTTGTACCACGAAGTTGTGTGTCGCATGTAGAACTCGGAAGTGCGTGATTGGCTGGCCACCAGTACGTACAAGCCGTGCGATAGGAATAACCGCTAATAGAGGTTGTATGCTAGTTTGACTTAGCGGTTATAGAGTTAGCATTGGGCGGGAAGAACATGATTGGAAGTTGACTACCACCCTATCTATCGTAGACTCGCTCGCTACTAAGGAATGATAGGTAGACTATATGCTATAGACTCGCTCGATACTGAGGAATAGTATATGGTGTTGTGACTCGCTACTGAGGTTCTGTATTGGTATTTTCTGACTTGACCCGGTAGTCATGCGACCATGAACTGTTCTTAAAACTGCATTCACCTAGAGTTGGTTAGGCGCCCTTATCCGTTAGGTACGAGTACCTTTGGTTTGGGTACTTGTATCTGACCGTGGCTTGGAACAATAACTTGTCGCGGATTAGTTCGTCACATCTTGTCCTTGTTTGGTTGTAGGTGTGACTTACTACTTCGATGAGAAGGTATTGAACCTTGTTGGGGTCCGGATACCATATTGGATTCATAGCATGGGAAGATACGTTACCGTGAATTAGTTTACCATCTCCTGTCCTTGTTTGGTTGGGGGGATGGTACGCTCGTTCAGTAGGTGCGTATTGGAACATGTTATAATTCGATTTACTTATTTATTTGAGCAATATTTATTCAGTTTATATGGCATGATATTATGTGTCTTGTTACGTCCCTCTGAGGACCTGGCTATCTCTCCAGGTGTGTGCTATTGTCTCTAGCTCTAGCCGTGATTATCTCTATTCTTCGAGGATGATTGCGCTTGGATCGTCTTCGCTTCGCTCGCCAAATTCATTTCTTTTCTCATGTATTTTCCTTTTACTTGTTGGTAGTGGATTTGTCTCCGTCCAACATATTGTATCAAGACAATTCATTATCATTGTATGATTCATTTATTTTGCGTGGATGAGATTAGTTATGGTTCTACTCATTTTACAGCTTATGTATTTATACGAGGCTTCCATATATTGGAGTATACTTCGTATGAATACAGCTGGCATGTCTACGTTCCTAGTCCTACGTATTTTGGGACTGGGGCGTTACACCTATCCATCGACAGATTCAAAAATCTGTTTGAGTAGAGTTACAAGAAACATATAGGATATTAAAACCCTACTTTTGCTTTTATTTTAATTTATTAAATTGGGGTTAAAACAGTTTCAAAAATTGGGAGAAATTACCTTTTAAACAGTGAAATTTCAATAAAACGTCCTGATACGGCGTGCGTCCTGACAAACCGAGCGACGTGGTCGCAACCCATGAGCATCGAAAGACGCGTATGAATGTTGTCGACGTGCGGGATTAGACAGAACTCTATTTCGTTGTGTGTGCGCGACGAAATCGAGACGTGTCGGTCGAGATATCCCATATCGGCCCCTTTGCAAACTAGCCCGTAACTTCGTGCATGCTCATCATCTCGAGACAAAACTTAGGCCATCAGGACCGTGTCATTTTTCTGGTCCTGTAAGCCAAGTTTGGTCCGTTTCTGAGAAGGTCAACCGAAACACTATTTTGGCGGGCCCACGATCCGATCTAATGGGAGAATTTGTGCACGACCCACCAAAATCCAACTTGGGACATACGGTTGGGTTCGTATCGTCAAACTGGACTCGCAGACATATAGTTTGATGACTTTAGAGACCGTAGGTACTGGCACACTTTTCGATGCAAAGCGGGTCCAACGACGGACATCGTTTTGACCCGAAAATATGATTTTGCTCCTGTGTCCAGAATTAGACTTTTGGGTAAGAATTTTTAGACATTTCATTTATACCAAACACGTTGACGATGTCTATTTCAGCATCCAGAGACAATGGCAGGAGTTGACTTGTGTGGCTTACTAAGTGGTTGGGTATTGTTAGTTTTATGTGCTACCCCTAGCCAATCGGACGATTCTGAATGCAATGGTACTATCTGTTTCACCAGCAAAGGACCTCATGCAAGTACATTTATTATTTATTTTTAATATTTTTAATTCCTATATTACACTGTTTAGTTACATCATACTGGATTTCTTGACACTCTCGTTATAGGATAGCACTTCATGTTGTCTCTTTCAGTTTATGTCATTATCTTGTATATTGTGTTGGAACGGGGAAGTACTAAATAGATATGTGATCAGACCTTAGACCATGTTTTATTTTCTGCACAGTAGACCTTGATAAATAAAGTAGATCTTAATAATTAACTTAGACCTTGTGGTGTAACTGCCCTAGACCGATCACATATCGAAAGAGTACTTCAAAACACATAGATAGTTATATTCTCATGTTCTACTCGTTACATGCTGTCATATATTTTTCTGCCTGGTATTCTTCATATTTCTTGTTACTTTTTTGGATATTCTTATCATGTATTTTATGGCTAACTTTTGTCTTATAGTCGTTAACATATACTTGAAACTGCATTCAATCACTACAAGAAAAAAGGCTTTTCTTGACAGTTTTTTCCCGTCAAGAAAGGGGTATCTTGACGATTACGGATCCGTCAAGCAGGCCAGAGTGAAAAAAAAGTCCCTCTCTTTTCTTGACAGTCGCTGGCAGAACGTTTCTTGACGGTTTTTGGCTGTCATGTGAAATAGTTTTCTTGACCGTTTTTAGCCGTCAAGAAACCAGTTTTGAAAGACCGTCAATGTAGGTGAAACTTTTCTCGACTCCGGCCTAGGTAACGGTTAAAACCGTCAATGAAAGGTCCTCCTGCAGCTATTGAGTTAATTGTAGACGTTTTATAACCGTCAAGAGAAGCTAAATTTGTATAGCAAAAATTCCATTTATAATTATATTTATGAATCGATCCCACACATAATATCAATAATCCAGAAAATATACATACATCAAAGAGCTATAAAATCTAATTTTTATATTAATAAACTGCATATTGTTCATACACCACAAACTTCCAATACATCCTACACGTCCAACCACAAACATCCAATACTTGTCCAACCACAAACATATCCAACCAATGTATTTAGTTTCCATACATCTTAAACATCCAAAACTGATAATTATACAAATAGAACCCAAATAGGTAGCAAACCCGGCTGGAGCACATCCTTCTCATATTCACAGCACCTTCATTTTCCATGTGGCTCCTAAGAGAAGAAGAGAAATATATGTTAATCATTTATGTGCACATGTTTGTATAAATTGATAACTGAGAATATCAGTTGAATCAACCAAGCCACCAAAATGTGATATCACTTGAATCAACCAAGCCACCAAAAGTCCAAGATTATAGTATCAACCATGTCCAAACTACAAAAAATAACAAGTCCAGGAGTATAATATAATCCACACCCAACCTTTGTATATGACAAATCACATGAACTGTGAGTTTAAACAAAATTTTTTGTACAATTTGATACTCTTATATACTGAAACAATCACATGTTCATCTATATTAAATATTTCTACATCAGTTAGCTGAAATAATCAGCTATAACAGAAGGTGTGGCTATTCCAAGCCAATGGACTTAATTGTAGTTAATGACTGAGTTGTAATTAATGGAAACTAACAACATCCGAGATCTAGAAATCATAACATATGTTATTACCTTTTAGAAACAAGCACAATGTTCTGTTCATAGTAGAAGTTAAAATCCTACTATCATAAAGGAATGGAACTTAAAGTGAGATCATCAACAAGAAATTTATCTTCCAAAATTTTGAGCTTGGCTATTCCAACCTAGTATGGAAGTTATAATATATTCCCAATGCAGCATATGGCTAGAGCAACTTATGATATCAATGTTTCTGATGAACTTCGCAAAAGAACTCTGAAACATTATATATTTTAGTTAGCTAATATTCCAAGTGATATAGATCATGATAGGTTTGAATTTTTCCACTCAAAGCCCAAAATGCATAATGTACGATATTAGAATTCGAGCTCTCTATATATCTACACATGTGCAACAATGCACACACACAAGCGTACATACATAGGTAGAGATCTACACGAGTGCACCAATACACACACAAAGACATACATAGGGCAGAGACAGAAAAGGGAATTGGAAAGGTGACATTTGCAGTACCTTACAGGTCCCAACTCGTAGCTTTTCTTCAGCCCTTTGTCCAAGAGTGTCTTTACTGTCAATTCCCATTGAACTTGAGAAGACACCTGTGATTTGAAGAGAGTAACAGTAACCACTGATAATCTAGAGAGAACAATTTACTGGTGAGAGATGAAAACTAATATGGTTAATTAATAACCACCTAACGAGACAAAATATTCTTGATTGTATCAGGATCCGAGTGTGGCTGTGCATCCACATTTTAGATGATCGGTATCCTGGGGGGTTCTTATTTCTGTTGCCGCCAATGCAACTTCAAATCTTGAGACGGCTGGTTCCATGAAGCGTGTGTGGAAAGCGCCAGCTACAACAAGCCGCACCTAATGAAATCATACATACCAAGAAACATATGCTGATTTACTTTAGTAAAGTCATTGACTTCCTTGAGAAAATGATCCCAGAATAATTAAATATTTATGATAGTTAATCTGTCACAGTAAGCTGCAATGCAAACATGACGGACAGAGCACATAGAAAGCACAGATCAAACACATGAAGACTTTTTTCCCAGCATGTAGAGCATCCATTTTAGGACGCATCAGCATTCATATCTATTTTATAAGAAGAATGTTTCCATGAACATACAAATCCTAGCACATTACATAAGTTATCTAAACATGGCATAACCAATGCATGAGATATCAAATGTAGATATATTAGTCAAATGTGTATCCATCTCCAGAAATTTTCTAGAGCATAACCAATAATAGGGTCCAAATCGACCAAATACTGGTTTTTAAATAAGGATATGACTGTCATCTAAACATGGCTCCAGTCACACATCTTCACAATTCAGATTATTTTCCCTCGTATGATGCCAACATCAATTTTCTTCAGTACATAGGAATTACTGTAAATGTACAATTGCTGTTAAACTGCATTTGTTATGTATTTATAGTCAGGTGTAGGGATTCCAAATGTATTTATAGTTAAACTGCATTTCAAAAGGTTTTAAAACCTCACCCCTTAATCTGCTTTTTTTTCAACCCTGGTAGCCCATTAAAACCTCATGAAACTCATTTTTTTGTCAATGGATTCCAAATCCAGATAAACTCCAAAACAGTATCTTCTTATTGATGCCATCCCAGCAGGTTCTACAAGGATAAAGGCTTTATTGTTGTTGTTGTAACCTATTGAAACTCAATGAGAACCCTATAACTTGATTCAAATTGACTAGAGCAAATTAACTAATATTCTATCTTAAAAATTAAAGAAATCAAGTAAGAAAAGATAGCAAGATGGAACTAGCTATCTGACTTCCGTCAACTCAAATCAAGAAATAAATTGGAAGTAACACTTGTTGAAATAACCTCTAAATAAAGCTCTTGTATAAAGAATTTGAAATTCATGCAAACAGTAACTACTAGAAAGCAAGGTAGTGAAAGGATCACAAGAGACGCCCTAAAACATGTCTATATCAATCTTAATTCTCGGTCAAGTTTTGCACATTAAGTACCTGAATAAGGCCCTTGACAAGCCAAACACTATGTTTTAAAACACAATTTGTGGAAAAAAAAACTAATATGTTGAGCACAATCACATCAAAAAAGGAAGAAAAAAATCCATTATTAACCAGTCTGCTCCATAGAATTGGATTTTCGATTCCTCCAAACTCAACTACAATCTCACCAGAGAAACAATATTAAGCATCAATTACACATGTAAACCGCACTATTTAAACAACCGCATAAGAACTATAACAATGACAATCAAAATATAAGAGGAAAAAGAATCGTGTCAACAAATAATTGCAAGCATTGAGGAGCTGTTGCTGCAACAAATCCTTAAATGATGTAGGGGCAACTACACATGATCCATTTACTCATCCCAACCGACCTAGTCCAATGGTAGGCCAGTGTACTTTCTCTTGTGCAAGCCAGTACATGAACTTCCCATTCATTACCATATCATAACAAAAATAGAAATTGTGACAACAAACATATTCGACATATAATCCCCAAATTGTGCACCCAAATTTCCATTAAATTTGAAATTATAAGAAAACAAGCACTGGAACAACAACAAAAAAGGACTCGAAATCTGACCTTGAGATTGGGGAATCACTTGATTTGCTGTTGTTGCTGCTGTATTGAGTTGGAATTGGGCTTCGAGTAGAGGTTCAGCCGAGGGATGTTGGCAGTGAGTGACGCCATCGACGTGATTTCCAGATCTGATGTGGGCTCGCTCTGATCCAAGCCCTAACAACACCATTTTAAACCCAAAAAGCAAAAAATTAAGGTAACCTCTAACAAGAGGAAAATCAAGGATTTTGAGCTTCTAAAAAACTGTTACGATGGTTGAAGGCGCTCTGATCGGCAGGCTCGACTGCGGCAAGGGTTCAGCAGAGGAGGGAAAGAGGTCATGGAAGTGGTCCACCGCAAGGAACAGCGTCACCGTCGAGACGACGACCAATGCGAGGTTACAGGCAATGTCGAGTGCCACCATGGGGCGGGAGTGGGCCCAGTCGGCGCGCCGCTCCTGCAGGTGGATTGGAAATGGGAAATTTGGATTAGAAATGGGAAATCTACGCAAAAAAAATCAAAATAATTCTCTGTAACAAAAACCCTAAGTTCTTCGGAGACAAAAATCTCATTTTTTCTGGCACAGAAAACATAATTTCTTCTGTAATAAAAGAGATTGTACAGACACTGGATTGGAGTAACTCGAATCATTGCTCAGTCAACTAGTTCCTTCTCTGTGGTATTCTCTCGAACACCTGGCGTGCAAACAAAAATCAAAGGAATGGAATCATGTTTCTTTGTGAATAGAAATATAACAAAGGTGAAATTAAGTGACCAAACAAAAAATAAAATCGATCAAGAACGTAATAAAAACCCTATATGTTGCTGCTGCTGCTGAGGACGGCGGGGCCGTTCCTCCGCTGCTGTCGTGTACTTGTCGGCCCCATTCTCGGCGGCGAAGCCTCCGTCGACCCCACCCTCGCCTCCTTCTGCATCTCCGGGCTCGATGAACAACGCCTCTAGGAAACCCTAACCCTAATTGGAAGCGGAGAGAGTGCATGTGATGAGGAATGGCACTCGCTAGGAAACCCTAACCCTAGATTTGAAAGAAACCGACGTAGGAAAAAAAAGGAGCGCACATGAAGAAAGAAGAGAAAGAGGGGGAGGGGGGGTATTCTTGAGGCTATATTCCTCCGTTCAACATTTTAGGGTTAGGATTTGGGAGTTGGGGTTAGGATTTGAGGAGAGAAGGAGAATGAGAAGCAAAGGAAGAGGTGGTAGGTCCTCGACCTAGATTTCCAGGAACAGGTGGTGATTTTATCGTAGTTGAGATAACAGCAAGTAATTTGGGGAAGAAACTACTTTATTGAATGGAAGAACATATCTACAAAGAAAATTGCAGGTAAATGTTATAGTAATTTGTACTAAGAAATGAAGATACAACTCACACATAACTTCTCATTCTTCTCCTCTTCTTTTATTGGCAGTTGCACTCCTCCATAGCGTTGACAGGCTGTGTAACCGATTGTCAGGACTGACGTGGCAAATTGCAAATGAGGTGGCGATTGAGTGACGTGGCTTGATTTATTGCAGCTAGGTAACTAACTGATGCATTTAGATGCATCCAGGCATGGTGGTTGAGCCTGGGAATGCATCAACTCCCCTCTTCTTACACAGACCTTGTCTCAAGGTCGAAATGGGAAAATCTTTGATAAACCTCTCATAAGGAACCCATGTAGCACTCTCTTTAGTCCCTTCTTTCCATTGAACTAAGAGGTCAACTGCAGCCTTGTTTCTTTGACTAGCCTCCTCTCCAAAATGAAGTCAGGTTCTAATATGAGTTCTTCAAAATGTTGTGGGTGTTGTGACTGAACAGATACAGTAGCCCCCAGCTTCTTTTTCAATTGAGACACATGAAAAGTAGGATGTATTAGAGATCCTTCAGGCAATTGCAATTTGTAGGCTACTGCCCTATCTTGGCCAGTACTTGGTAGGGACCAAAGTACTTGGGAGAGTTTCTGGGGTCTTTTTTGAGCTACAGACGTTTGTCTGTATGGTTGCAACCTCAAGTAAACCCAGTCCCAGGTTCAAATGACCTGTCAGTTCTATGTAAGTCAGCAAATTCTTCATTCGACTTTGAGCTAAGTGTAAGTTATCCTTGAGGAGTTGTAGAACATGATCTCTGGATGATAAAGCTTCTGCAACTTCCCTATCTTGCACAGCATCTGTCACATATGTGAGGATATGAGGTGGTGGTCTGCCATAGAGTGCTTCAAAAGGGGTTGTTCTGGTAGCAGAGTGCCAATTAGTATTAAACCAATACTCGCCCAAGTGAGGAATTTCTCCACTCCTTGGCCTATGTCCACAGAAGCACCTGAGATAGCCTTCAATGCATCTATTAGTGACCTCTGTCTGTCCATCTGATTGGGGGTGATAGGCAGTGCTATACCTGAGTTGAGTTCCTTGTAGTTTGAAGAATTCCTTCCAAAATTGACTTGTGAACACTGGGTCTCTATCTGAAATTATAGACCTTGGCATTCCATGTAATTTGAACACTCCATCAAAAACTTGAGCAACCATGGCTGCAGTGTAGGGGTGACTGAGAGAAAAAAGATGTATATATTAGTGAGCCTGTCCACTACTACCATTATAGTAGTTTTCTGATGGCTGCTTGGTAATCCCTCTACGAAATCCATAGAGATATCTTCCCAAACTCTGTCAGGTATGGGAATAGGTTGTAGGAGTCCAGCAGGTGAAACATTCTCAACCTTATTCTTTTGACATACTTCACAGTTTTTTATGTAAGTCTGTACAGCTTTCTTCATGCCCTTCCAATAACAAGATTTCTTCAACCTGTGTAGTGTTTTAACCACTCCTGAATGCCCCCTTGTAGCATGTCATGGTGTTCAGTGATCATCATCTTAGCAAATTCAGATTCAGGATCTATAAAGAGTCTGTTCTTGTAATATAACAATCTGTTTTTCAGAGAACTTACTATTATCAAGAGCCCCTTGATCCCATTTACTCAAGTGAGTTTGGTAATATTGAGAATCTTGCATCTGTTGCCTGAACATGTCAATCCAATCAGCATTGACCACTACTACAGCTGTTAACTGAGCAACATTCCTCCTGGATAAGCTATCTGCAGCTATGTTCTCCTTCCCTTTTTTATATTCTACTCTGAAGTGATAACCATACAGCTTAAGAACCCATTTGTACTGTGATTCTGTATAGACTTTCTGATCTAATAGATACTTCAAGACATGTGGTCAGTTTTGATAACAAAGACCCTTCCCCAGAGATATTGGCTCCATTTCTTAATAGCTAACAGTATAGCAAGCATTTCTTTCTCATATGTTGATAGGATTTGATTTTTACCTTTCAATTGTTGACTGAGATAAGCAATAGGCCTGCCACCTTGCATGAGTACTGCACCTATGCCTGTGCCTGAAGCATCACACTCAAGAGTGAATTCCTGTGTGAAATCTGGCATGCATAAAACTGGTGGATTGATTAATGCCTCTTTAAGCCTGTCAAAAGACTGCTCAGCTTGTTCTCCCCACTGGAAGGAGTCTTTCTTTTAGTTGAGTTAAAGGGCAGCAATTCCTCCATAGCCTTTGACAAATCTTCTATAATAGCCTGTAAGCCCCAAGAATCCTCTTAATTCTTTGATGTTGCTGGGTGGAGGCCACTCTCTTGACTGCAGCAATTTTCTCTTCATTACTTGCACTCCTTCTTGAGATATTACATGTCCCAATATCCCACTTGTTGTTGCAGGAATCTACACTTGCTTCTTTTAATTTTGAGCCCATGATCTTCTAACTTTTGAAGCACCTTCTCAAATAAATAGATGTTCCTTCTTTGTGGCACTGTATCAAAATGTCATCAAAGAATACTAAGACAAAATTCCTTATATTCTTTAAAAACAGAGTTCATCAAAGCTTGGAAAGTAGAGGGGCATTAGTAAGCCCAAAAGGCATAACAAGGAATTCATAGTGACCCTCATGGGTCCTAAAAGCAGTTTTGTGAATGTCCTCTTCTGACATTCTAACTTGATGATAACCAGATCTTAAATCTAGTTTAGAAAAATAACATGAACCATGTAATTCATCAAAAAGTTCATCTATGAATGGAATTGGGAACTTATCTTTGATGGTGTGATGATTTAGTGCTCTATAGTCTATACACATCCTCCAGGAGCCATCTGCCTTCTTGACCAAGATAACTGGAGAAGAGTAAGCACTATTGCTGGGTCTGATGACCCCAGTGTCTAGCATTTCTTTGACTTGTCTTTCAATCTCATTCTTGTGAGCATAGGGATGCCTATAAGGCCTGCTGCATACTGGAGGAGTTCCAGCTACTGTAGGTATTTTGTGGTCAAAAGCCTCTTGGGTGGTAACCCAGTTGGCTCTTCAAAGAGTTTTTGGAACTTGTACAGCAGTGTTGATAACTCTGGGTCTTCTTCTTCTTCTGTTGTTGAGTTCACCTGAGTAGAACATAGTTGAATGAGATAGATTTGAGACCCTTGTCTCATGTCCTTGATGTGTGGCTCTAGAATTGTGTACTGTCTGTTTGAAGGCCCTTGAATGTTTGCACTTCTCCATCTTTAGTAAACTCCATACTAAGCTCCATGAAGTTCCAGATGATGTTTCCTAGGGTACGGAGCCAATTTGCTCCTAGTACCACTTGGCAGCCTGTAATGGTAGCTGTAATAGATCTGTAATAATCTTCTTGCCTTGACAATCTATCTCACCCCCAAGCATACTCCTGTGCTTTTCAACCTATCTCCATTTGCCACCATAACTTCAAAAGTTTCACTATTACTTGAGTCAATTGTAACTTTCACTGAAGTGTAAGTCAATGAAACTATGTGTAGACCCTGAATCCACTAGGATTATGACAGGCCTATTTTGAATGGTTCCCCTCAACCTCATGGTAGATGGATGCAAGCTACCTGACAAGCTTGGAGTGAAATGGAAAAAGAGCCAGTGCAACACCTTCTCTTCATTGTTCTCTAATCCTGGGTCTTGTTCCTATTTCTTCTTCATCAGCCATAAGCATAAACAGCTTCTTTTCTTTGCATCTATGCCCCTTATACCACTTTTCATCACACAAACAGAGCCCCAATCCTCTTCTCCTAGCCAGCTCACTAGGAGATATGGTGGGAGTTTGAAACACCTTCCCTGTAGATGAATTTAAAGGATTGTGTGAGGAGGTTTTCTTGTCTCTTCATTGTATGCACATTAGTGTGTTGACTCCCTGAAACTTCATAGGATATGAGCTAAATTTATGCAGCTTCTTGACAGCTTGCCACTTGGCTTCCTGCAATCTGGCCATGTTCATAGCAGTAGTAATTCATTAGGATTGTCAATTGAACTTCATACCTGATGTCCTCCTTCAAACCAGCCATGTAATGACTGATCAAAATGCCTCAGGAACCCCTTGTATTTTATTGGATAACTGCTGGAATTGCAGATTATAATCCAACACAGTCCCTTCTGCTTGAGTAATTTGAGATCCATAACATAATCAGTGAATTGTGATGGCCCAAATTGTATTGTATGCTCTGGCAGAATTCATTCCAAGACATGAATCCTCCTTTTACTTTCATTACCCAATTAAACCATAGCAGCAGTCCCTTTGAGTTGGACTGAGCAAAATTTAACTTTCCCACTCTGAGACATTATAGAAATTAAAGTAATTGGTTGCTCTCATCAACCATTCTTCTACATCTCCTGCTCCATCATATTCAGGTAACTTCAATCGAAAGTTGGATGCCCCATGGTCTGTGGTTGATGTTGTAGACCAAAATTATTCCTCTGATGATTCAGAGGAGTATGTGCAGGAACAATGGGAATTTGAGCATTATTAACTGAATTGCCCACCCCTTGATTACCAAATGGTGTATGTTGAGCATTGGTACAGGAACAGTTGGATTGGCTACTCCTTGAGTTCCAAAAGCACTTGAGGTCCCATTTGCATAGGAACCACAGGACTCCCATCCCTTGGGAGCAAAAGGGGGGTTGCATATTCATTTGTGCAGGCTGAGGTGTTTGAAACACCATTGGCCCAGTACTATAAGGATTTCCCATTCCCATTGTTTGGGAGTTTGGAAAATTTGTGGCAGGATACACTGGGGTTGGTGGAGTATACATTCCTTGGGAATTTTGAAATTGTTGGTAGCATTCGTACCAAAATTTCCCATCCCTTTCAGATCCAACTTAGATCTGGTTAATTCTTCTAAATCTCTCAATTGAGTATTCATAGTAGTTCTGAGTTGTTGGATTGTACCTTCCATGGAAAAGAACTCCCATTCACCTCCAGTGATGTGAGCTCCTCATGAGCAGTTTCCCGAGAGGCATGGCTGCTCGAACTGTGATCCAGAGTTCCTTCTGAAATTGGATCCAACTTTGATACCAAATTGGTAGGTCCTCGACCTAGATTTCCAGGAACAGGTGGTGATTTCATCGTATTTGACATAACATCAAGTAATTTGAGGAAGAAACTACTTTATTGAATGGAAAGATCTACAAAGGAAATTGCAGGTAAATGCTATAGTAATTTGCACTAAGAAATGAAGATATAGCTCTCACATAACTTCTCATTCTTTTATAGGCAGTTGCACTCCTCCAGCTATGGTTGACAGGCTGTGTAACCGACTGTCAGGGCTGACGTGGCAAATTGCAAATGAGGTGGCTGATTGAGTGACATGGCTTGATTTATTGCAGCTAGGTAACTAACTGATGCATTTAGATGCATCCAGGCATGGTGGTTGAGCCTGGGAATGCATCAAGAGAAAAGGAAGCAGATGAATCCGTAGGAGGAGGGAGATGAAAGAATTCTCGCTACCCGCACTGAAAGGGTCGCCTTCTAACCCAACTATAGTCCAAAATGGTTTGTGGTGCCAGTGACCTTCACGTATACAAATTGCATATAAAATGATAATAATTGACAGGAAAGAACATGGTAAGTCTCATAAGGCGCGTCACGGTCCGCCGTGGGTAAGTTCTAACGTATTTTTACATTATGCTTGTCATTGCTTGCATTGAAATTCATTAGGATGGTTAGAAATATTCATACACGAAGTCATATAAACTCTTCAACCAAATGAGAGCTTGGAACTTAAATAACCATGTACCAGTACAAAGTGTAATGTACTGATCCTCGCTCTCCACGCAGGTACCCCGAACCACGAAGGGCACTTTTGAAGTCTCGTCCGTGTGTTAAAGGCTTGTTCCAAAATATAACACTTTCCACCTGCTATCGAGGGGAGTCGAGTCATCATCCTTCTTTTGGACTGAGTGCGGGATCTTCAAAAGGAATTCAGGAACAAGCCTTTAACACACGGACGAGGCTTTAAAAGTGTTCGTGCCGCCTTGAGCTTTAAGTGGCACGCCCTTCGTGGTTCGGGGTACCTGCGTGGAGAGCGAGGATCAGTACATTACACTTTGTACTGATGCATGGCTACTTAAGTTTCAAGCTCTCATTTGGTTGAAGAGTTTATATGACTTCGTGTATGAATGTTTCTAATCATCCTAATGAATTTTAATGCAAGCAATGACAAGCATAATGTAAAATACGTTGGAACTTACCTACGGCAGACCGTGCCGTGCCTTATGAGACTTACCATGTTCTTCCCTGTCAATTGTTATCATTTTTATGCAATTTGTATACGTGAAGGTCACTGGCACCACAAGCCATTTTGGACTATAGCTGGGTTAGATGGCGATCCTTTCAGCGCGGGTAGCGAGCCCCGCTGCAAGTTCTCCCGACTAATTTTTTAAAGAGAAGGATCGAGAGGGGGCTTTATTCTTCTTGTAGAGAGCAGCGATCAAAATAATCACGCAACCGTCAACGTAGAAGTTGTAATAAAAAAAGGCAAATTATAAGGGCACATACAAAGTTGATCGGGGCTAGCCAAAAGTAAATTTTGATTTATTTACAAGTTTGCCATTAAAAAAATTACTCAGGGCTAGCCAACATGTGAGTATATAAGTCAACTTTTTATTTTTTTTGCTGTCCTTTCTTTCCTCACAAGAACAAGAAGAAGAACAAGAGAAGAAAAAGAACAAGAACAAGAACAAAAACAAGAACAAGAACAAGAACAACAAGAACATCAATTTTTTCAAACCTAGTTTATTTTGATTTTTTGCTCTCTTCTAATTTCTCAGATCTCTTTCTCCAAACCCTAATTTATTTTTCTTCTTCTTGTTTGAGCATTATGGATGAAACCCTAGTTGTAGAAGAAATTGGGTTATCAAATCTATTAATCTATTAGTCTATTAACCAATTTTTCTTTATTAATAGAAGAATTATGCATGAAATCCTAGTTGTAGAAGAAAACTATGGAAGAAATCCTAGTTGTAGAAGAATTAGGTTCATTTCAGGACTGCCATAATTTTTGACAGTCCTAGAAGTATTGAGGACTGCCAGAAATTGTGGCAGTCTTGAAATAGACTCGATGTACAACAGGACTGCCACAATTGCTGGCAGTCCTAGAAGTACTGAGGACTGTCAGAAATTGTGCCAGTCCTGAAAGGGACATGCTTTACAGCAGGACTGCTACAATTGGCAGTTCTAGACATATTAAGGACAGCCAAAAGTTGAGGCAGTCCTGAAAAGGACTTGCTGTACAGCAAGTTCCTTTCAGGACTGTCACAATTTCTGGCAGTCCTAAAGTCAAAATTTTGGAATAAAAAATATTAGGGTTTAATTCAATCTTGATAATAAAGTGAAATATACATTTTTTAGGGTTTATTTTCATGCATTCTTTGTGAAGAAATAAGTATTTAAGCTTTATTTCCATGCATTTTAGGGTTTATTTAATTTTTTGGGGTGCTATCGAAATTGGGAAAGAGAAGGAAACTAGGGTTTTGATGGAGATGGTGATGATGAAATGGTGGAGAAGAAGAAGATGAGAAAAAACTAGGGTTTTGATGGAGATATGAGAATGGAAATGGTGGAGAAGAAGAAGAAGAAGAAGAAGGGTTTTGGAATAAAGAGAGTGAAATTTAAAAATGAGAGTGATTTTTGGGGTTTGGGGGTGTGGGGTTTGGACAGCCCCCTGAGTGGAATATTTTGATAGCCCGAGTAAAATCTTCTCAAATCCTGGCAAGTCCTAATCCTGGCTAACCCCGATCAAAATGTTATGTGCCCTTATAATTTGCCTAAAAAAACTTAAAAAATTACCAAAATTACAGCTAAAATATGTGCGCCAATTTTTTGGCACATATATTAGTTGACAGTTATGTCACTTCCCGTTTCCAGAATACGTATTTTTAATACATGTACTGCTTTAATATATTTATTTAAGATTTATCATGTATTGTTCTGTAATTAAACCCCTTTAATTTCATGTTAATTAATTTCCTGTAATTTTATTTTCGCATTTTATTTCCTGCTTTTATACTCTGCTTTAGCTATACTTTGGGTTCGACTTGGATTGGATTAAGTATGTTGGTTCAACATGAATCGAAACAAACCCCCACCTACCACCACCTCTTCATTTAAAAGCCCCACTCCCTTTCTCTCTCTTCATTACTTCACCATTACTCTTCTTCTTCCTCATAAACATTTCCCCACCTACCAGCCGCCTAGGCAAGTGCCAACTTGCTTCTTGATGGATCTCCATTTTTGTTGTTCCATTATCTTCCTCTCAGGATTTTTAGATACTGTAGTACTTAGCATTTTCAATTTCCATGGCTCATTTCTTGTAAATCTAAGTTTAATGCATTTTCGGATTTCTTAGGTTTTGATCTAGTAACTTTGTTATTTTTTTAAGTTTTGATGGTTCCATGTTGTAGAGAATTTCGTTCTACCCCATTTTGACCTATGGGAGTCTAGTTTTGGGCTTGGAATAAAGGAATTAGGGAACTCAGAAGCAATGGCTTCCCATGGTTCTCCTTCTCAAAAAAGTGGAGAAGAAGAACAGTGCTTGACCACATGAGTTTTCATGCGGCAAGTCTTCCTGGCCGCATGAGCGCTGTCATTTTAGCCGCATGGGCTTAGTCAGCCGCATGAGCTTAGTCAGCCGCATGGACTTAATTGACCGCATGGTGCTGTTCAGCTGCATGGCTGAGCCTGAACCCGCAGCCGCATGAGGCTTGTGATTCTGAGCCGTATGGCGCTCATTATCCCTCAGCCGCATGGACCTCAATTATTCCCAGACGCATAAGATAAACTTTCAGCCGCATGGCGCTGATCATTCCCAACCGCATGGTGCTGCGTGACTTCTCAGCCGCATATAGGCTTGCACCTATCCAGCCGCATGGAATTTCCCCTGGCTGCATGGGCGCATGTTGCCCGTAGCCGCATGAGACCCCTTTTGTTTCTAGCTGCATAGGGCTTTGCTAATTTGGCCGTATGAGACTATTCTGTTCCGGCCGCATGGAATCACCATTGCCCAGCCGCATGTAACCCATTCATTCCCGGCCGCATGAATCAATAATTTTCCAGCTGCATGAATGCTAGCCATAATGCCTTTGGCTGATTCTTGTTTCAAATTGATATTGATTGACATTGATTGACATTTATTACCATTGATTGATTGACTTGGCAATTATTAACATTAATTATTGTCTTGACATTAATAAACAAGAATTGTTATCTTGATTTAGTAAATTGATCATGCGTTCCTAATTGGAACTAAGAGGCTGGCTAGTCGTCTTATTGAATTGAATGAATGAGACACGTTCATCATGAACTATTGTAATCGACTGGCTGATCCTGAATATTGGCATACAGACACATGCAGGTTTCAATTTATTTATTTATTTATTTTACAAAAGTAGCATGTGTACTTTATGGTCAAGGCATAATTATTCCGTGGTTAGTTTTGATTGTTGCATTACGCTATGTAAGACCTACAACCTAACCGTACGGGTATCGTTGTAGAGTTGTGCATATCGTACCCCGTACGAAAGTACTCATTTGAATGACCATGACCCACGGCATGGGATTTTGCTTAACATAGAGGCTATTAAGATAAATAAAATAATGATCGCATGGGGAGAACGGATTCCCGAGTTCTTACATGGCAGCCCTCTTCGGGACTATTAAGTGCCCGACAGGCCGGCTGGTTCCCACAGATACTACAAATCTGCCACACGGGCAGGGAGCGGTATCTGCTTATATTATTTAATTGTACATGGTATACTAACGACGAGCGTCCCACTAGGACTCGTCTAAATACATAATTGGCACAATTGATTTATTGGATAGACTAGCCTTGCTTGCACATAGTAAGAACCGAGGAATCCTCTATTACATAATTCCAGGATAACTTGGAACTCACAGTAGCAAGCCGTAGTAGTTGCATGGCCGTTTAAATTAATTTGTTTATGTACTGTACCTACTCTGTTACCTAACTGAGATGATCAGAATGTCAGGACATGACGGGCCAACTTCTGACCTTGTTTGGTTGGGAGGTTGGTTCGAAGTGTCGTGATGTTACGTGAATCCTAGTAGATAGCAGAGATCTATTATCATATTCTCTTATTACTGGCTTCATTCCTTATATCGTGCTCCCTTGCGGTACTTGCTATTAGAGGTCTAACCTCTCTGGTTTTGCATGGCCAGATTTGGAGCCAGTCTCCGAGGATCCAGCTTACTTCTGCCTCCAAGATGGTCAATACTAGAGGGATGATCGCAGGAGGACTCGAGTGGGTTCCTTACTTCCCTGCTCGTTTTTGTTATTTACTTTATACTTGCCGTTTGGCACCGACATGTTAGTCGGATTGTCTTGTACCTAATTTTGCATAATTATAACTAAGTCAGGCTGCAGCTGATAACAATTGTGTATACTTGCTACATCATCTGGCTGTGTTTTGTAAAGCCAGATATTAAGAACATTTTGACTGAGCGTTTGGGACGCCTTACTGCTTTATCTCACATGTTCTCTATTTTTGCTTCTTGTTTGAATGATTGAGACAATAGATATGAAGTGACCATAGTGAGACTCTTATGTAGTATGCACCCCCTCGTCTTATTAGACAGCAATAATTGTATTATACAGTATTCCTCTACCCATAATACGTAGCTGGCTGAGTCATTCTCCCGCTCTCCAGTATTCTGGTTCTGGAGCATGACAAGATTTTAGTGGTGGCCCTTGCAGGTCTGATTTCAGACTTGTGGGTGTTTTAATAGGATGTCTCAATCACACATGTTCCCCCTTGATCTCATAATTCGTTGATTCTCAACTCCAGCTTGACATTCCAGTATCCCTTGACTTCATTGATCCTTTGTGTCCGGTCGTTTGATTGTTCTCTTGTCCCTTTTTTATGGGCACTTCGTCCGCACCTGTCAGAGCTGGACAGCAACAACATGGACAGAATGGACAACATGACCAGGTTGGTCAACAATAAGGGCCAGTACTACCTCAAGAGACTATCCAGGAAGAAGTGATAGTGGAAGCAGCAGCTGGATCGCAGTATCCAGAGGTTCCACCACCACCAACAGTTCTACCTAACCCCGTGGAAGTGGACACACCGGCCCTTCTGGAGATCATGAGAGGGATGATGGCTACTCAGCAACACCAGATGTTAGCCCAGCAGCGCATGCATGCTCAGTTACAGGAGCAGAAAGTACTACTCAACCAAGGGTTGCAGACAGCTTTAGAAAGAGGGGCAAGGCCAGATTCAGGAGCATCAACCAGGTTTTGCAAGTACAACCCCTGCCGTTTCGAGGGCACGGAAGACGCCATCTCAGCAGATGCATGGCTTGAGGATATTGAGGCTATTTTGACCGCGGTAAGGTACCGGCAGAAGAACGTGTGGATCAAGTGAAGTTTTACTTCAGGATCTCGTATGGGATTGGTGGGAATCAGAGGAAGTAGGTATCAGACGTCCCGTTGCTTGGGACAATTTCACAGCAAGGTTCAAGGCAAAGTACTATGGAGTTGTGGCACAGTTTGAGCTACAACAGAAGTTTATCAACCTCAAGCAGGCCGGCAAGACAGTAGATGCTTATGCAACGGAGTTCTGCAGATTGAGTAGGTTCGCCCCAAAGATGGTAGCAACGGAGAGCCAGAGGCTATGAGATTTCAGCAAGGGTTCACCTTGAGCTCTTGCAATTGATAGAGGGGCACAATTACAAGACTTTTGATGAGGTATTGACGGCAACCCGAAGGCATGAGATCACCATTCAGAGAATCACAGCAAGGACTGGAGGTCAGAAGAGATCCCACAGTTAGATTGAAGGAGGAGGGGGAGCAGCGCCCCGAACAACAGCACCATCCCCTGGCATTTGCATTCACGATGTGGCAATGCGAGGGCCAGCACCACCACCCAGGCAACAGAAGCAGCATCAGAGGAAGAATTAGCAACCTCCAGCGGGCTGCACTTATTATGGGAAGGTAGGGCACACTAGAGTGTGTCAGACATTGAACGGACTGTGTTTGATATGTGGATATCCAGATCATCGGGTTACCACCTGTCCCATGAATTCGAGGTCAGGAGGACCCATACAACAGTTTCCTGCTCTGCCAGCACCAGGGGCAGGCCAATATCGAGGACCAGCAGTGGCAGTGAGACCATTGGCCCAGCGTCCGTTGATGCCACAGGCTCAGATGTTTCGGCAGCAGGGACCGCCGATGCAGCAACACCAGCATAGACCACCCCAGCATCATCAAGGCAGGGGCCAGCAGCAGCACAGGCTAGGCCACAGCATAGGAACCAGCAAGGAGGTCGAGGGCAGGCATTCACTCTGTCCTTGGAAGAGGCATTAGCATCGGGAGATGTTGTGGCAGGTAACATTCTCGTCGCCTCATATTCCGTAGTAGCATTGTTTGATTCAGGAGCATCACATTCATTTATATCTGCACAATTTGCGACATGGCTAGGAATGGAGTTCGAGGCATTGCTAGGGAGGTTGAATATACTCACTGGCAATGGGCTCGTAGGAGTTAGTAGAGTTATTCTAGCATATAGCGTTGTAGTTTGCGGGCATTCTTTACCCGCCAAGTTGATAAAATTTTCTGTTAGAAATTTCGACGTTTTCTTAGGCATGGACTGGCTGAAAGACAGTCATGCGACAATAGATTATCGTAGAGGGAGTGTATCTTTTGATATTCCAGGCATGAAAAGATTCACTTTAGTCAGATCAGTGGCAACTCAACAAGAGCAGGGAGTAGTAGCAGCAATGGAAGAAGTTCAGGTTTCGAAGGTATTAAAAAATTTCTAGACGTATTTCTCGAAGAACTTCCAGGACTACCACCAGTTAGAGATATTGAGTTCAGCATAGAATTGGCACCAGGAACTAAACCGATATCAGATCGAGTTTATAGAATGGCAGATTCAGAGCAGGCCAAGGTATATCAGCACATAGAGGAACTGAAGGAGAAGAAGTTCATCCAAGCTAGCATATCACCATGGGCAGCACCAGTGGTACTTATAGGGAAGAAGGATGGGTCATCTAGATTGTGCATCGATTACAGGAAGCTTAACGCGACAACAGTAAAGAACAAGTACCCACTACCAAGGATCGACGACTTGTTTGATCAATTGAGCAGGGCTAGAGTTTTCTCTAAGATAGATCTTCGTTCAAGGTATCATCAAGTGAGGGTTTGGAAGGAGGATATTCCCAAGACATCATTCAGGTCGAAGTATGGGCATTATGAATTCTTAGTAATACTGTTTGGTTTGACCAATACTCCAGCAATATTTATAGATTTGATGAATCGCATCTTTATGCCATACGTAGATCAGTTTGTCGTTGTGTTTCTTGACGACATTCTCATATACTCTACCAGTAAAGAGGAGCATGAAGACCACCTCAGGAAAGTGTTGCAGGTTCTGAGAGAGAACCTTGTATGCCAAGCTCAGCAAGTTTGAGTTCTGGATAGACCATATTTTATTTTTGGGTCACATCATATCAGGAGCTGGAGTAGCAGTAGATCCCAAGAATAGAAGCAGTAGAGAGTTGGCCAGTACCCAAGACCGTAGCTGATGTGCAGAGTTTCTTGAGATTGGTAGGATATTACAGGAGATTCGTATCAGACTTTGTAAGACTTTCAGCACCCATGACCCGCTTGACATGGAAGAATGTGCCATTCGTTTGGTCGGTAGAATGTCAAGCATCATTTAAGAATCTGAAGCAGAAGTTGATATCAGCGCCCATTCTTATATTGCCAGTTGGACCCGGAGGTTTTACTGTATATTGTGCGTCAGGCGAAGGACTTGGATGTGTCCTTATGCAACATGGGAAGGTAATAGCATATGCATCTAGGCAACTTCGAGACCACGAGAAGAATTACCCAACTCATGATTTGGAGTTGGCAGCAGTAGTATTTGCTTTGAAGCTATGGAGGTATTACTTATATGGTGACTGAGTGGACATGTTCACAGACCATAAAAGTCTGAAGTACATCTTTACTCAGAAGGAGCTGAACATGAGACAGAGAAGATAGTTAGAGCTGATCAAGGATTATGACGTGGAGCTTCAGTATCATCCAGGCAAGGCTAATATGGTAGCAGACGCTCTCAGCAGGAGAGACGGTGCATTTATGTTGACAACACAGAGGCATATCTTAGAAGACCTTCAGGAGATGGGTATCGAAGTTATACTTCCTAGTGATGTAGGAGTTCTAACAAGTCTACAAGTTCAATCTGACTTGGTAGACAGGATCAAGGCAGCTCAGGGACATGACCCAAGGATTCAGAAGCTTAGGACATAATATGAGTCAGGACTCAGGAAGGAGATGAGAATCCATGAAGATGGTACACTTAGGTTTGGATCGCATCTATGTGTGCCTAACGAAGATATTAGATAGGAAGTTATGGCAGAAGCTCACAGTTCTCAGTATTCTATACACCCTGGAGGGACCAAGATGTACCAAGATATCAAGCAGCACTTCTGGTGGAATGGAATAAAGAGGGAGATAGCTAGATTCGTTTCCCATTGCTTGATATGTCAACAAGTGAAGGCAGAGCAGCAGAGGCCAGCTGGATTATTGCAACCGCTTCCTATTCCGGAATGGAAATGGAAATATATTACAATAGACTTTGTGACCGGTTTACCGAGATCGCCAAGTGGTAAAGATGCTATTTAGGTGATAGTGGACCGGCTTACAAAGGTAGCACACTTTCTTCCTTTCATAGTAGGGCAATCTACAGAAAAGTTGGCAGAGTTGTATATACGAAAGATAGTCAGACAGCATGGAGTCCATGTCAGTATTATGTCAGACAGAGATACCATTTCACACCACATTTTTGGAAGAGCTTACATCATAGTCTGGGCACCAAGTTAAGATTTAGCACGGCTTACCATCCACAGACGGACGGGCAATCAGAAAGGACAATTCAGACTTTGGAAGATATGTTGCGAGCTTGCACCCTAGATTTTGGAGGATCTTGGGAGCCACCACCTGCACTTAGTTAAGTTTTCATATAACAACAGTTATCAAGCCAGTATCCAGATGGCGCCATTCGAAGCCCTATATGGTAAGAAGTGTAGGTCGCCACTAGCATGGGATGATATCGGGGAGAGGAAAATGTTAGGCCCAGAAATAATTGTTCAGACAGTTGAATTGGTTAAGGAAATTAGAGAGCGACTTTGAGTTGCGCAAGATCGGCATCGTCATTGGGCGGACCAGCATCGTAGGCCGCTAGAGTTTTCTGTTGGGGACTACGTGTTCCTACGGATCTTACCTACCCGTGGGTCATTAGATTTGGCGTTCGCGGGAAGTTGAGTCCACGATACGTAGGACCATTCGTTATCCTTGATAGGGTAGGCGATGTTGCTTATCGTTTGTCCCTTCTACCTTCGTTACGAGAGGTACATGACGTGTTTCATGTATCTCAGCTGCGAAGGTATGTATCGAACCCAAGCCATAACCTTGATCATTCTGAGCTGGTTGTTGGTACCAACCTGTCTTACGAGGAGCAGCTTGTGTCCATCTTGGACCGAAGAGAGAAGATACTCAAGAACCGAACAATTAGCCTTATCCAGATTGCTTGGGGTCATCACTCATTAGGAGAGTCAACGTAGGAACGTGAGGATGATATCCGATCACGGTATCCATATCTGTTTGACTCACAAGGTATATTTCTTCTCGTATACCTTGATTGTCTTAAACCCCTCATGCTTGTCACCCTATGCATAGAACTACTTGATATCGTAGATTGTTAATAGATATGTTATCTGCTAGTTAACATTGAAGAATGATTGCTTGCTCAAGTTTCTTGTACCTAGATTAGCTTAGTTTTGATATTCCTATCCTGCTTGGATTTGAAGTTCCGAGGACCGAATTTTTCTAAGGAGGGTAGAGATGTCACTTCCCGTTTCCAGAATACGTATTTTTACATGTACTGTTTTAATATATTTATTTAATATTTATCATGTATTGTTCTATAATTAAACCCCTTTAATTTTATTAATTAATTTTCTGCAATTTTATTTCTGCATTTTATTTCCTGCTTTTATACTCTGCTTTAGCTATGCTTTGGGTTCGGCTTGGATTGGATTAAGTATGTTGGTTCAACATGAACCGAAACAAACCCCCACCTACCACCACCTCTTTATTTAAAAGCCCCACTCCCTTTCTCTCTCTTCATTACTTCACCATTACTTTTCTTCTTCCTCATAAACATTTCCCCACCTACCAGCCGCCTAGGCAAGTGCCAACTTGCTTCTTGATGGATCTCCATTTTGTTGTTCCATTATCTTCCTCTCAGGATTTTTAGATACTGTAGTACTTAGCATTTTCAATTTCCATGGCTCATTTCTTGTAAATCTAAGTTTAATACATTTTTGGATTTCTTAGGTTTTGATCTAGTAACTTTGTTATTTTTTTTAAGTTTTAATGGTTCCATGTTGTAGAGAATTTCGTTCTACCCCATTTTGACCTATGGGAGTCCAGTTTTGGGCTTGGAATGAAGGAATTAGGGAGCTCGGAAGCAATGGATTCCCATGGTTCTCCTTCTCAGAAAAGTGGAGAAGAAGAACAGTGCTTGACCACATGAGTTTTCATGCGGCAAGTCTCCCTGGCCGCATGAGCGCTGTCATTTTAGCCGCATGGGCTTAGTGAGCCGTATGAGCTTAGTCAGCCGCATGGACTTAATCGACCGCATGGTGCTGTTCAGCTGCATGGCTGAGCCTGAACCCGCAGCCGCATGAGGCTTGTGATTCTGAGCTGCATGGCGCTCATTATCCCTCAGCCGCATGGACCTCAATTATTCCTAGACGCATAAGATAAACTTTCAGCCGCATGGCGCTGATCATTCCCAGTCGCATGGCGCTACGTGACTTCTCAGCCGCATATTGGCTTGCACATATCGAGCCGCATGGAATTTTCCCTGGCCGTATAGGCGCATGTTGCCTGTAGCCGCATGAGACCTCTTTTGTTTCTAGCTGCATAGGTCTTTGCTAATTTGGCCGCATGAGACTATTCTGTTCCGGCCGCATGGAATCACCCTTGCCCAGCCGCATGTAACCCATTCATTCCCGGCCGCATGAATCAATAATTTTCCAGCCGCATGAATGCTAGCCATAATGCCTTTGGCTGATTCTTGTTTCAAATTGACATTGACTGGCATTGATTGATATTTATTACCATTGATTGATTGACTTGGCAATTATTAACATTAATTATTGTCTTGACATTAATAAACAGAGATTGTTATCTTGATTTAGTAAATTGATCATGCATTCCTAATTGGAACTAAGAGGCTGGCTAGTCGTCTTATTGAATTGAATGAATGAGACACGTTCACATCATGAACTATTGTAATCGACTGGCTGATCCTGAATATTGGCATACAAACACATGTAGGTTTCAATTTATTTATTTATTTATTTTACAAAAGCAGCATGTGTACTTTATGGTCAAGGCATGATTATTCCGTGGTTAGTTTTGATTGTTGTATTACGCTATGTAAGACCTATAACCTAACCGCACGGGTATCGTTGTAGAGTTGTGCATATCGTACCCCGTACGAAAGTACTCATTTGAATGACCATGACCCACGGCATGGGATTTTGCTTAACATAGAGGCTATTAAGATAATAAATAATGATCGCATAGGGAGAACGGATTTCCGAGTTCTTACATGGCAGCCCTCTTCGGGACTATTAAGTGCCCGACAGGCCGGCTGGTTCCTACAGATACTGCAAATCTGCCATACGGGCAGGGAGCGGTATCTGCTTATATTATTTAATTGTACATGGTATACTAACGACGAGCGTCCCGCTGGGACTCGTCTAAATACATGATTGGCGTAATTGATTTATTGGATAGACTAGCCTTGCTTGCATATAGTAAGAACCGAGGAATCCTCTATTGCATAATTCCAGGATAACTTGGAACTCATAGTAGCAAGCCGTAGTAGTTGCTTGGCCGTTTAAATTGATTTATTTGTACTGTACCTACTCTGTTACCTAACTGAGATGATCAGAATGTCAGGACATGACGGGCCAACTTCTGTCCTTGTTTGGTTGGGAGGTTGGTTCGAAGTATCGTGATGTTACGTGAATCCTTGTAGATAGCAGAGATCTATTATCATATTCTCTTATTACTGGCTTCATTCCTTATATCGTGCTCCCTTGCGGTACTTGCTATTAGAGGTCTAACCTCTCTGGTTTTACATGGCCAGATTTAGAGCCAGTTCCCGAGGATCCAGCTTACTTCTGCCTCCAATGGTCAATACTAGAGGGATGATCGCAGGAGGACTCGAGTGGTTTCCTTACTTTCCCGCTCGTTTTTGTTATTTACTTTATACTTGCCGTTTGGCACCGACATGTTACGGATTGTCTTGTACCTACTTTTGCATAATTGTAACTAAGTCAGGCTGCAGCTGATAAAAATTGTGTATACTTGCAACATCATCTGGCTGTGTTTTATAAAGCCAGATATCAAGAACATTTTTGACTGAGCGTTTGGGACGTCTTACTGCTTTATCTCACATGTTCTCTATTTTCGCTTCTTGTTTGAATGATTGAGACAATAGATGTGAAGTGACCATAGTGAGACTCTTAGTATGCACCCCCTCGTCTTATTAGACAGCATTGATCGTATTATACGGTATTCCTCTACCCTAATACGTAGCTGGCTGAGTCATTCCTCCGCTCTCCAGTATTCTGGTTCTGGGGCGTGACAAGTTATTATCGAACCCTCACTGAATAAAATGGTATTTTTTTACGGATCATCCAAAACCATCAACTATTATGATATAAAATTGCTAAATTAACATAAAATATTTCCTTTCTTGACGTAAGGCTAAAACCATCAATATAATCCATTTTCTTGACGGTTTTTTACGACCGTTAAGAAATAACCGTCAAGAAACGTCATTTTTCTTGTATTGAATGAATTGTACTCGTTACATTCCTGACTGTAAACTAACATTTTTCAGATTAGTCGTGGTACTCTTAGCATCGGATCCTTGAGAGATACGACTGCCAAACCTAGAGATTAGTTAAAAGTTGAGTATTTATTAAATTATCCTTTTTATAATTTGTGAGACATTATACTTTGTATTCAAATGTAACTTGGATATTGTAATTTTTATTTAGTTAGTGTGTATGAGCAAATAAAGATATTATTTTATGAG
>JANAVB010041328.1:0-75324 GCA_029216955.1 Iris pallida
CCAGCTTCTATCATTATGGAAAGCTGATTGACGGTGCACGAGCATGGAGATATTTCAGCACTGCATGTACTGGTGCTAGATTCACCACATCTACAGCCACTAGTACAACTGAGCTACGTACTTCACTCGTATGCTCGTTTTTATACATCCATTCGCTCCTTCGAAGACGGTTATAGCATGCAAGGAAGTCTGCGATGGGCCCAGGAGGGAAATGTTGAAGAACCCATCAGAATAACTCCTGACGTACCAGACAATACTTCTGCTATAGATGAATTTCTGGCAGTAATTCCTAGAGGAGCTGGGGAGATAGCCGCGGAACCAATAGTTATTGGAAAAACCCGCAACGAAAGCAGACTACAGCTACCACTCTTCCAGTGAAGTCTCCTGAGAAGAAGAAGAAGACTACTACTAAAGGGCCTTCCAAACCCAGAGTCTTTACTCCAGAAGATGACATCTCGGTCGAAGAGGACCAACTGTTGCTTCTCCTTCAGTCCATCCGGAAGGGTCTTCAACACCTCAACCAGCAGCAACATCAGAAGTTGTAAAACTTTTATCTCCTGGACGCCTTAGCTCCTCACTCCATTTATCTTTGCCATGAAAGGCACAAGTTACGGAGGATACTACTACTGCACACATTGCTAATCGAGACCGTATCCCATCAGACGAGCCGGCTCTCAATTTTGACGATGATGACTGGGATGGTGATTATGATTCATACCTTGAACAAATGCACATATCCCAGGTACTAAGCAAAACCTATACGGAATTATGTATCATGATTTTATATATTAACTTATTTTGTTCATTTTGTAGATATCATCATTACACCAAAGCCTGTGGCTCCTCCTCCTCCTCAAGAAGATATCCATGAGAAAAATGTGGAATCTGATGAAGAGGCTTCTTCTTCAAACGAAGTAGAAGTAATTCAACCAGAAGATGAGCAACCAGAAGTACAGAAAGATCTTGAAGCAGAGGTTGAAGCAGAGGCTCAGCCCGTATTGTATTATCTTTTCGTATTGATGACCGAGAAAAAGAACAAGCTGCAGAAAAACCAACTGCAGACCATGAAGCAGCTGTTGAGGGAGGAACTGGCCTCGATGAAGAACTTGAAGTACGTCCAGAACCTGAACAGCCAGAATCAAAGGAGACGATGGAGGCATAGTCAAATTACCAACCGAAACTGAGAATGTTGTGATAGCTCCCTCTGCTATTACTACTGATCCTGTAGAAGTTCCGGAGGAGAGTATGCCTGAACCTGAGTCAGCTGCCACCACCATCATTCCACCAGTACCCATCACCGCCACTGAAACTCTAGTAGTTTCAGCTCAAGAAACGGGTGGAGTAACTAACATTGAAGACATTGATTCCGAAGCTGCTGGGAGCCAGTTGACTATGATAGCAGTAACTACAATGGCTTTATCTCAGCCTGCTATCAGAGCAACTACATCTGCAAATGTTGAAGACACAATCCCTGAAGCTCTTAGGGATCAAATGGCTGTGCAGTAACAAGAATTGCTTCATCTCAATCTGCTGTCACACCAACAGCATCTATTCCTAGTCTCCAAAGAAGAGATCTAGTAGATATTGCCGCGACACCAAGTTCAAGCATAGAAATGAATCTCCTAGTTGAGATTCATACTGAAACTTTTTATAAAACTTTGGCGACCCTAATCAAGATGGTCCTGAATAAGGGTCTCAGTTATTAGAGCATGAAAGCGTCTATGGCTCTTACCATCAGGAACGTTGCTATGTTCAATGATATGGGGAGAGCAGCTGTAATGCCCCAGTCCCAAAATACGTAGGACTAGAAACGTAATCATGCCAGCTGTATATATACGAAGTATATGGATCCTCGTATATATACATAAGCTGTAAAATGCAGTAACCAAGGTACTAAATCTCATCCACAAAGATAAATATGATATAAAAGTAACTTTGAATTTGTCATGTACACAATAGTTGGGCGGAGACAAAGTCCACTACCAACCAAATTAAATATGAAAACATACAAGGAAAGAATTTAGCAAGCAAGAGCAATGGCGAGTCTAAGAGCAATCACCACGAAGGAAGGAATGGCCTTAGATAGAGCACCTGCAAGAAATCACGAAACACACACCTGGCGAGATAACCAGGTCCTCAGAGGGACGTAACAAGATACATCAATATGCCATATAAATACTGAATATAAAACATGCCACAATAAAAGAAAGTGACAAGACTACAAAAAGGTAATCTAACCATACTAAAGTGATCATGCAGATGAGAAACAATCCTTCGACGCATGAGCCCTGGCTGTAATAAGATCAGCATAGTCCCTATATAGGACACCAGGGGCCTACGTCTGTAACGTCCGAAGATCGTCAGAGGGCATCATGTGCAAGGGGCTACGTCCATAACGCTCTGGAAAACTTCAGAGGGTACCTGGAGCCTGCGTCTCCGGCGGAGCGCACAGGTAAGCAGGGAAGTGCAAAGAAGCCCATACGTCAGTGTAGGTCCTAAAAAAATCAAGTTGCATCAATCAATAAAGTCAAGATCTCAAGATATTTATCATTTTGATAAGTTGCGCAGACAGCAGATTGTGCAGACATCACATTGCGGAGGTTGGTTTGCGCACGTTCTCAATTGCGCAGGCTGACATGGCAAAAGTCATGATTACCTGAATCAAATCAAATCTTTCTGACAGCTGACAGCACGAATAACGAGGAGACTGTTCGTTTATGGCGCCGCACAGTGCTCGAGGGCGGCTGACAGGTGGCAACGCAATCCGTGATTGCGAAAACCATTCATGCGCAGTCTGAGTCTGCGTAAACCAAAGTCTGCACAGTTCACTTTGCGCATACTACCAACATAACTGACAAATTACATGTGGCATTCATGCCATCAATTGCTCATTACATGGCAACTGTCTATGCATGATCATGCACATTTCAATCAAATGATGCCATGTGTCCCAGATAGTTGGCCCACGATCCAATAACTGCCTGTGCAGTCCAGTGCTGCGCAAATCAGTTGCTGCGCAAATCATCTTGCGCAGTCCAGAATAACTGAAAGTTAGTTATTTTCAGAACTCTATAAATAGAGTTTCAAGTCTTCATTTCAAGGGAAATCAAGATCAGACAAATAGTTCAGAAATCAGAGAGTTCAGGAGTTCTTGCCGAAGTGCTGCTGCATTCTTCCGAGGCTTTTGCCTTCAACTTCCGAGGCTTTTGCCTTCAGTTTTCCGAGTTGTTTTCAACTTCAGAGGCTTCGTCTTCAAAGTTCACATCGTCCAAGGGATAAAGCAATCGTCATCAAGATTGGATTCCTACAGTTGTAATTTTCTCAGAATTCTTATAATCTTTATTACACAGTTTGTATCAATAAAGTTTTATACTTTTGTTTTTGCAAACAAAATGGCGACTCTGCTGGAGACAACTTTCTCCTCCGACGAAGAAGTAGCAACTCAATGTGACGTAGCGTCTATCGGAAAGACGCAGAAGACGCTGGTTGTTAAAGTCAACCAGACAGCCTACGAGGCGATGCTCAACTCCAAGACCACTTCCCGTACTACAGCCACTTCTGCCAAGAGCAAAATGCGCTCAGTTTGGGTCTCCAAAACTGCTGCACAATCTGGCAGTTTTGCCACCAAGGGTGCTGTGCCAACTGCTGCACAAACTGCTGTGCCAACTGCTGCACAAACTGCTGTGCCAACTGCTGCACAAACTGCTGTGCCAACTGTTGCACAATCTGTCTCAACCAATGCCGTATAATCTGTTGCAGTCAATGCTGCACAGTCTGTTGTAACTGTTGCACAGGCTACTTCATATGCTGCCTTGTCAAAACAGAAGACTCCTATGACTCTTGTGCAATTGGCAGTAGCTTTTCCTGCGCAGACCAATACTCCAGCAACCAAAGTGCATCCCAAGCACTCTAAGGCAAGAACTCCTGGTGCACTTCCTACCAAAACTTCTACTGCACAAGTGACCAGTGCACCTTTCACTCATGCGCAAACTAAGCCTGCACAATCCAAGAGAAACAGCCCTTTGGCTAAACTCTCTTCTTCTCATAACAAAGGAAGAGATTCTACTCCTCTTCTCAAACACCCTATTGCCTCTGCACAATCCATTGAGGGTAGTCCTTTGGCTATTCCTTTTTCTCTTCAAAACAAAGGAAAGGGCCCATTGGTCTTTTCTCAAACATCCTTGTCTCATGACTTGGAAGACAACAGAGGGAAACGCTCTTTAGCTAACCCTTCATCTCAAAACAAAAGAAAAGGCCCTTTGGTCTTTTCTCAATCTTCTTCAGTCTTTACTGAAGAGGATCCACCTGAATGTACTTTAGCACCAATTGGTACTAGAACTCTTTCAAACAAGAATTCTTTTTTCCTTTATAACAAGAGTATTTGTACTAATCAAAGAGGTATTCTGCCTACTCCGGTAGCAGAATTCCAGGACCTTCCAACTCTTAAAATTTCCCGTTCCAGACAGGGAAAACTGTTAGTGTCTCAGACAGAAACCCTGGGGGTGAATTTGCTGATCTCAGAACTTATCTCAACCGACCCACTTCGGTAAAACGCAAACAGCCAATGCCGAAGGTCAAACATCATCAGAAACAAATCTCCAAGGTCAAAAATCCTGACACTTATGCCAATGAAGTGAGCACTTCCCTGTAGATTCAAGGGACTAAACATTTGAAGAATCGGAATCATGTTCTGAATATTGTCAAAGAATAAATCCCTCAAAGTTTTCTTCATCCTGGGGCTGATCTTCGAGAACATCTAAGACAAAAATGGGACAATGTCTCAACACTTCCGGTTCAACCATCTGATCATCACTGCAATCACAAAGTCATCATTCAATGTTGTTGTCAAACAACAAAACGATCTGTCTTCGATCGTTTGACTTTGGCTAAAGCTGAACCCATGTCAGATGAAGACGAAGTCTTATATGCTTCTGTTAATATGACTTCCCGAGACACTGGGGGTAAAAGATGCTCTAAGTACGGTAGACTCCGTAAACCAAGCCAACGGTATTTAGACTTACTCCAAGAATCATCTGAAGGAGTATTTCGACATACCCGTTCTCAAAGCCAAAATATAATCGGTCAAAGGAATCTTCCTCAAGATTCTTCAGATTATCTTCATGTTTCTCATTCTGGAGATGACTCTTTCTCCGACTATGATGCATATAGCGAAAGCTCTGAACAGACAGTGTCCCATTATACCAAGAGAAGTGACAGCTTATATTGTCACTAATGATCCGGATGCTTCAACTTCTGCAAATCAAGAACAACGAATCGATGCACTCGAAGACAAACTAAAAACCATCGCTGAAATGGTTGCTAGTATGCATTCTATTATTGTAGCACAACATACTATACCACCTACCGTAATACCTGCAAATCCTGAAATCATAGCATCATCAGTGCCTGTTAATGCTGGATTGGGGGTAGCACCTACTCAAATACTTCCTGTACAAGTTCAAACTACACCAAGTCAATCAGGAGCTGGGGGTAGTACTTACAATGTTGTTCCTCCTCCTACTGCTACAACTAAACCCGTTCCTTCTTCGTCATCAGAAGACGCCAACGAAGCTGTCAAACTCTTAAGAACGCAATTCGAGGCATTTAAAGAGAAAGACAACTTGCAAAGATTGGGGATTAAACAACCTTATCCAGTTGAATGGAAGGAAGTCCCGTTTCCACCAAAGTACAAAATCCCAACAATCTCTCTATTCGATGGCAGTACTTTCCCAAGTCAATTCATCAATCATTTTGAGATCATGACCGTTCAACTCCAGCCAAATGACGCACTTCTTACCAGTGTATTCGTCGGTTGTTTAGCCGATGTAGCATACGATTGGTACAGAAGTTTGCCCGATGGTTGCATTACTTCCTTTTCAGGTCTTAAACAAATCTTTCTAGAACGGTTCTACGAAGGATTCAATGATATGACGATGTCAGCTCTCAACAAAATCAAACAGAAACATAATGAAACTGCTGAGAGTTTTATCGAACGGTTCCGTCGTGAAGCTTTGAAAATGCCTCCAGGAACTCCAGTTGCTGTCACTATTGATACTTGTAAGGCAAATCTTTTGCCTATTATCAGTATGTGGACAGGGTCTACTCAATTCCAAGATTGGCCCTCATTTATTGTCAACGCCAAAGCTGCTGAAGTGAGTGCCGACAAATTCAAACAATTGGGGGTACAAATGTCTAACCTTGATCGAGATGAGCATCAGAATTCAGGTGGTGGCAACCGCCAAAACAATCACAAAGCAAAAGATACTTTGAACATTAACTTGAACAAAAACAAAGAATCTTTGGCTGTCAATGTAGCTCCGCCTACATCCACTTCTACCCCTTCTGCACCTCCACCAAGGGAACCTCATCCGAAAGTAGAATATTCCTTTGACGAGAATGACACTGCAAGCATCTTTGAGTGTTTACTCAAAAGCAATAAAATTCAACTCCCTGACCCAAAGAAACCTGATGAAGTCGGTAAGACCGATCATCCTAAGTATTGTGTCTACCACCGATTCATTGGACATCCTACTAGAGCATGCTATGTGCTCAAAGGTAAAATCCAAGAGCTTGTTAATGCTGGAGTTGTTACCTTGCAACAAGATGAAAAGACTGTCACTGCTAACATGATTTTAGTTCAATTTGGGGACTTCCCTCCACAGATGGTACAGCACGGTGTTATTCCAATTCCTAAAGCTACTCTTGAGATTGAAAATCTCCCACTTCCATTAAATAAAAGTCTTGTTCCCTTGTCTCTTGACAACGGTGAAATTATGTGGATCCATCCTGATCTTGCTCCGGAATTTGAGTTGTCTTCTTCTTCCAAAAAGAAAACTCGTTCTAAAGGCAAAACCAAAATTTGCAACATGGTATCTTTTGATCCTATAGTTGACGAAGAGATTCTGTTAGGCACCAGATCAGGGAAAACTTATTTGAAAGATCATTCTGAAGGTCAAAAGGATCCTGCTTCTTCTTCTGAACCTGCTCCGGCACAGCCTGCTTCTATTGAAGAGGTCCCTTCTATATCTTTACCAGTTGTAATACCAATTCCTCTCAAGCCAACAACGGCTGACAAAGGCAAGCAACAAGTCCGATTTGACAAGCCCCTAAAGAAGTCATCTCCTACAGGACTCGAGAAGCCTTACAACTTTGATATATTGGCTCAATTAGCCAATACACCAGCAAGGTTGTCAATCTTTGAGCTATTGCGCCTTTCCAAGAAAACTCGAGAGACTTTAAGTGAAGCCCTGATGCAGGCTGAAACTTGTCTAACTCTTCTCAAAAGGCCAGAATCAGAACCAGTATCTTGCCATCACTGTCATAGTGTCTTGGAGTTGATCCCAAACATTACTTTCACTCAGGATGATATGCTAATGGAAGATAATCGACATGATCGTCCTCTTTATTATACAGGATATGTTGATTCAATGAAGGTCGATCGTATTCTGATAGATCCAGGGTCTGCACTTAGCATTATGCCAAAGACAATGCTAGATGCGTTGAAGATTTAAGTGCATAGTCTTTCGACCACAATCACTACTATCTTGGGATTTAACCAAGAAAAGAGTGAACCTTTGGGCAAGATCCGCCTGAAACTCCAAATAGGCAATCTTCGCACAAAAGTGACTTTTTATATCATCGACAATCATGGTTGTTCTTACAATACTCTCCTGGGAAGGCCATTCCTCCATGAACATAATGTTGTTCCATCAACTCTTCATCAATGTTTTAAATACGTTGATGATCAAGGACAAGTTCATAAGGAAGTTGTAGACCTTTATCCTTTCAAAGGCGTTGAAGCATATTGCAACGATGCTCGTATGTATAAGGATGAATTTATGAAAGTGGTATTGGCTATGGATACTGAAGAAGATCAAAAAGCTGTGCCCCATGACACGCTCATCATACCTGTCAAAGGGCGTGTTTCTCATCCGCAGTCTTCTAAACCACTGGCTATCCACTTGCCAGTCCAAAAGAAATCAGTTGGTGTTAATCAGGATCAAAGGGAGCTCACCTCTTCTGAGCCACTTGTTATCGACCTACGTCGTAATAAGGACAAAAAGCAGCTCACTCCTTCTGAGCCACTTGTTGATCTCACTCGCAACAAGAAAAAAAAAGAGCTCACCTCCTCTGAGCCACTTGTTATCGACCTCCGTTGTAACAAGCCTCCTCCACGTTCTTCTTCTCCCCCTCTTGTAATCAATCTGACCAAGCCTACTAAGGCTAAAGGTCTTGTTGTAAATACTGATGTACAAATCAATAAAAAAGCACCTACTTTCCAGTATACTGATGTTATTTATTATACTAAATGCTATTTGGATATGTTAGATAGCTTCCAATCAATTACAATAGGAGTTGTACAATCTCTTCAGACAGAAGTCTCACTTGAAGATCCAGATGATTCTTACCGTATTCACCCTTCTCTAAAGAAAGGTGAAAGTCCAGTACTTTTTAGTAAAGGACCAGAAAAATAATTCAGCTATACGGATGATAGCAAACTTAACGATACGGGACATCTCCAGTTCCAACGTTATAGTCAACAATCAAAAGACATCATCCGGAAAATGGGCTATGACTTCAAAAGTGGCCTCAATTACGGTACACTACCAAAATAAGTGGTTTTAGCGACGCCCAAAAACGTCGCTAAAACAATAAAATCCGTCGCTAATATGAAGCACCGACGCAATTACCGACGTTTAAGTTTTGTCGCCGTTTCCTTAGTCGCTGATTACAAAAACGTCGCGGAAACGTCGCAATTATCGACATCCAACGACGTAACTGTACGTCGGTGAGTTCTCGACGTCTACCGTCGTGTCGTCGGTATATTAGCAACGTATATGTAGTCGCTACACGTCGGTGAAGTCCTGGAATAATTCCCGACGTCTACCGTCGTTTCGTCGATAATATAGCGACGTGAATGTAGTCGCTAGACGTCGGTAAAGGTCCTGGATAATACCGACACTCACCGACGTTTAAACGTCGGAAAAACGTCGGAGACCTGTACATTTTTTTGCAGCTAGTCGTCGGTAAACGTCGGAAAAGCGTCGGAGACCTGTACTTTTTTTGCAGTTAGTCGTCGGTAAATGTCGGAAAAACGTCGGAAAAATGTATTTTTTGCAGCTTGTCGTCGGTAAACGTCGGAAAATGACGTCGATAAACGTCAGTAAGCGTCGCTAAACGTCGCTAAAATTGTAAAAAAAAATAAAAAAAATAAAACACAGATTCTATATTACCACTCACAATTCAAGATGCTACACATATAGGTACACATTCAAATCCCCACTCACAATTCTAAATCACAGCGCATTCAAACCCCCACTCACAATTCAAGATGCTACACATATAGCTTTAATCTAAGTTAATTAACATCCAATCCAAACACAATTAACATTTATCGACGAAGGAATTAACATCCAATCCAAACATCCAATCCAAACAAGTCACAAGTCAAATCGATACAAACACAATTAACATCCAAATCCAAACATCCAATCATAAGTCACAAACATATGATGATACAAACATAAACAAAAGTCCTAACTAGGACTACTAGTGATCTGGTGCAGGAGGGGTACCGCCGCGACGAAGGGATAACAACTCCTCATACTCTGCAAGTGAAATCGATACAGATGGAGCGCCAGGCTGTGACGTCGATGGAGTCGGTGTCGAAGAAGAAGGCGGTGGAGGCGGCAGAGTCGACGACGATGAAGGCGCACCCAGAGTACCAGCATGCTCCAACGCTGTAAGTCGCTGGTTGTATGAATCCATGATAGATAACATTCTACCACTGCTCTGGACCATCGAATCCTGTGCCAATCTCACCGTCTCGGCCATGGTCACCTGTCCTGTCTGCAACTCCGTCACCGTGCGCTCTAACCCTCCAACGGTGCGCTCTATCCTCTCAGTCGTCTCCACGAGCCCCATAATGCCGCGGTCGAGCGCATCCAATCGTGCTATCAGCGCAGGATCGTCCGTAGGGTGCTGAGACTGCTGCTCGATCCGTCGTAGCAGGTCGTCACGGAGAGACTCCATCATCTGGTGGACTCGGGCAGACTCCTGGGACGGCTGTGGACCATGCACACTAGCAGGAGATGTCCTAGAGGACTGGGTCGCAACTAGGGCGCCATAGGATCCCGTACCGTAGTACGTACCCCTATGGAGGCTACCAGCGGCGGTCATCCACAGCTCGTCCGCCGACGGAGCTTGAGTGGGCTGCGAGGAAGTACCGGCCACTCCTGCATCAGGTGCACTAGCAGTCGCCCGTTCCCGCAGCCTCTGATACTCGGCCTAGAAAGTATGGATAGTACTCTATGATTTCTAATTTCTAATTAATGTACTTATTTTTACTAACTTCATGAATATTTATTTGCATCATATTTACTAAGTTATATTAAAATTGACACGAAGTATTAAATTAAGATAACCTATTGTAATACTTACATAGGTCTGCTCGGCCCTCTCGTCAATAAGGACTCCGCCCTTCCGATGGGTGGCCAGAAAGACGGTCACCATGTCGGCGTTACCGACCTTCCTTACCTGTAACTAAATATATTATCTTAGTAATAATTTATCGGATTTGCATTAAAATAATATTTCTAAAAGAGAAAGACATACCAGATGACGAAAATGTTCCGTCATCGGAATCGACCCACCGCACCACTTCGAGGCATGTTGCCTAGCCGCCTTAGCCTTCTCCGACTTCTCCTTGTACCTTGGCTCGTTGAATCGAGCCTTCATCGCATTCCACTGATCAGGGGTGATCCAACCTTTGATCGGCTTTCCGGCACGATCACGTTCCTTCTGATCATTAATAGAGTCGCGGATCAGCTTAGCAGCGACGGAAGGAAACATCCCCTCGATCAGCTCGGCCCGGTGCGGTGGATAGTAAAACATATCCTAGAACAGTACGAAACCAAATATTTATTAGTTATATATAATATGCATAAATTAAATGATTCATGTTAAAAATAAATCTATTTTAACCTTGAAGCGCGTAAACCAGTAGTTCTTCCTTTCGTCTGGAGCATCAGAGTAGTTAATCCAGGGACCACCATAATTATGCCTCAGCATATCGCCTAGGCGTCTCTGTACCCCTGGAGGACGATATCTATACAGACATATTATATTCATGAAAAAAGTTAATTTATGATAAAAACAGAAAAAAAAATCATAAACCAAAATACCTACTTTGTACCGTCGGCCCAGATCTCCGTCCTCCCCTCCTCCGGAGGTACGCACGCATCATCTTCATGATGCTGGTCGACCGTCGGCGCATCCTCCTCCATCGGCTCATCGGTCGTCTCTATCGTCGTATTAGCAGTAGGAACGCTAGACGGGTGAGCACTCTCATTAGGCCTGGAACTACTCGTCCCAGGAGACAATCCACGTGGCATCGTCCCAGGAGGCCCAGCTACTGGCCGATACGGCAGAGTAATCGGCGACGAGGATCCAGAGCCGGTACCAGTAGGAGGTACCGAAGGAGGACCTCTACCAGTACCTATAGGAGGACCTCGTCGTCCTCCTGGTCGGTACCCTCCGCGACGACCTGCCATACCTGATAACAACATTGGATAATACAACAAATTAATAATAGAGACTAGAAATATGAAAGTGCAACAAAGACAAGATAATAACCAAGACAACATATGATGATACATTCTACAAGAATCATCTAAGTCCAGATAAGTACATCTCTCTCAATCATCTTCAGAATAATCATCTTGTTCGTCTTCCTCGACCTCATCTTCCTCTTCCTCCTCATCTTCACTTTCGTCTTCACCTTCGTCGGCTTCGTCTTCCTCTTCGGATAATTCTACATCTTCTACATTATGTGTCGTGTAATGCGTAACTTCCGTGGAGTCCACATCGACAATATTGGTTACAGGAGGTAGCTCGTCCTCCTGATAAGCTTTTTCATCAACATCAAAAGTATCTCTAGTTTAGTCTTGCATATTGCCCACCAGTCAGACTTCGTTGCTCCCCGTCTCGGATAAGCTGTGAAGTACACGAGCTGAGCCTGAGTTGCTAGGACAAACGGTTCGTAGCCTTGATATCTACGCTTGTAGTTTATATCCACAAGACCATGCTTGTCAATTTTCCAGCCTTGATTTTCAATCGGATCGAACCATTCACACTTGAACAACACGATCTTTGCAGGTTCTCTGCCATAATTATATGACAACTCCACAATCTCTCGCAAGATGCCAAAGAAATCATTTCCTGGATCGACGTCTTTGTAGTTCGAAGACTTGATACACAAACAACTGTTCTTCGTGGAATCAAGATCCAGGAAGCTGTCTCTGATCGGAGCATTTGTCGACTTGAACCGAAAGCCATTGACACAATAACTTGGCTATGTTTTAACAGAAGTAATTGGTCCCTTGGCAAGAGTTCTAATTAATTCAATCTCGGGTGAAATTAGACGATCGACCTGAATATCAAAGAAGAGATAATAAGTTATTTATTGCGCAGTTGCATTAGAAGAGGCCAGTAAATATTACCGAGCTGCTTACATATTCGCTCAACCAAGAAGGAAAATGACGTCTCATTTCTTGTTCTAATGCTTCGTCTGTTAGGTAGGGTCTAACCAGCCTCAACTCATCATTATATGTGCTGGAAAACAACGAAGCATTAGAACGATTAGTACAATAATATTAGCTTATACTATTACATTGAGATGACGTAAACTCATCATTCCTTACTTACCCCTCTAGCTTCTCCACTTCATCCTCGTCGCAATTGAGTAATACATACAACTGAGCAGCCCTTAGCTCTTCGTCATTCAAATATCTCTTCTTCATTTTCCCCGAAGGCTTTCCGGACGCATTGAATACTTTCAGTATTCCATCATTAAATTCTTGATATCCGTCGTCATTTCTCGGAGCCCTCGTTCTATTCGTAGCAACATGAGGTTTGAAATAGGAGGAGCAGAAATTTGTAATCTCCTCGAGAATATAGGCTTCACAAATAGAACCCTCGACCCGAGCCTTATTTTTTACCTTTCTTTTTAGGTGATTCAAATGTCGCTCGAACGGGTACATCCATCGATATTCGACGGGTCCACCAACACGTGCCTCGTAGGAAAGATGAATCGGCAAATGCTCCATAGAGTCGAAAAATCCAGGAGGAAACACCCTCTCTAGCTTGCACAGTGTTACCGTAATGTCCTTCTCTTGCTTTTCTAGACGATAAACGAGCAATTTCTTAGAACAAAAGTCCCTGAAGAATATGCTAAGCTCCGTCAATGGATCCCAAACTGCCTACGGTAAGAATTCCCGAAATACAATCGGAATTAACCGCTCCATGAATACGTGACAATCATGGCTCTTCATACCTGTCAGTTTGTTCTCCTTGAGGTCGACGCATCTTCTCAAGTTTGAAACATACCCATCTGGAAATTTCAGACCTTGAATCCACCTACAAAGCCTCACTTTATCCTCCTTCTCCAGTGAGAAAATTGCCTTAGGCTGCTTCAACTTCCCATTCCCGTCCTCTATCAAATGCAATGCAGGACGTCTACATATTTCTTTCAAGTCCAATCTAGCCTTAGGATTGTCTTTCGTCTTCCCCTTTACGTCCATTACAGTATTAATTATGTTGTCAAACACATTCTTCTCGATATGCATGACATCAAGGTTATATCTAATCAGATTGGTGCTCCAGTATGGCAGATCCCAGAATATACTCCTCTTCGTCCAGTTATGAGTGCGACCAAATCCGTCACACTTGTAGCCCGTAGCAGGCTGCTCAATAGCACTTGGTAAATCTCTAACCTCCTCCCATATCGTGGCTCCGCACCACCTTGTCGGTGGATCACCCTTCTCCACAACGCCAGCACGAAAAGCATTCATGTTCCTCCGGTACGGATGATCCTTCGGCAGGAATTGTCGATGACAATCGAAGAAGCACGGTTTGCCTCCGTGTTTCAAACGAAAAGCCTTTGTGTCGTCCATGCAACACGGACATGAAAGACGACCATGCGTGCTCCATCCAGATAACATTCCATAGGCCGAAAAGTCGTTGATGGTCCACATAAGTGTTGCCCGCATCTGGAAATTTTGTTTTCTAGATACATCGTACATGTTGGAACCTACTTCCCACAGCTGATTCAACTCATCAATCAATGGCTGTAAATAAACATCGATGTTCCTTTTCGGATTGTTCGGACCTGGGATAATAACGGTGAGGAACATATATGGAGTCTTCATGCACATCCAAGGCGGTAGATTGTACGGGGTGACGATCACAGGCCAACACGAATACTGGGATCCCGAAAGTCCGAATGGGGTAAAACCGTCAGAGCAGAGACCCAATCTAACATTACGCGGATCAGAAGCAAAATCTGGATACTCTCGATCAAAGTGCTTCCATGCTTCTCCATCAGATGGGTGATCCAACACTCCTTCGGTATGTTCCCGCTTATGCCAACTCATGTTTTCTGCAGTTTCCTTCACCATAAACAACCGCTGCAAACACGGCGTCAACGGCAAGTAGTGCATCGAAGAGGTAGGCTTCCTGGCACCGACAGACTTTCCTCTACCACAGGCCTTGTAGCGATCGACACCACAAAATCTGCAGGCATCTTCATCCTTGTCGTCTTTGTAGTACAACATGCACCCGTTGCGACAGGCATCGATTTTTTCATATCCCATCCAGAGCGATCTAACCATCCTCTTAGACCGGTAGAAGTCTTTAGGCAACTTCGCACCCTCAGGCAATATTTCTATAAGCAACTCCATAATACGGTTGTAGCAATCTTGCGACATGTTAAAATCGGACTTGATGCTCAACAATCTTGTAACCACCTCCAACGGTGAATGATCCTCACAACCAGGATATAATGGAGTCCTTGCATTCTCCAGTAACTCCATGAACTGTGCAGCATCGGGGTTCGGTGCCTCCTCAGGTGCATCATGATCATCCGGATCGAAACTAGGCCCGGCCGCGTCGAAAACCATGTTCACCAACCCATCGTCGTAAGGAGCGTTGTTGTGGACATCCACATAAGGCTCGTACTCCGATGCTAAAGACACAAGTTCTCCGTGCTCGCTCCACTGATAGTAATTCGGCGTGAAACCCTTCGAGTACAAATGATACGTGACATCCACTTCTGGATGATATTTCAAGTTGCGACATCTCACACACGGACACTTAATTTTGGTACCGTCCATGTACTGAGGAAACGCCTTGGCAAACTGCAGGAACTGGTGTACACCCTCTATGAATTCATCCCGCACACCGCACATGTCATCAGGATGACGGTTGTACATCCAAGTACGATTCCGCAGATAGTAATTCAGCTCCATAATTCTGTAAGATAGATACATCAAGGTAGTGAATGATATACAAGTGTCAAAGCTTTTCCGATGGATTGCATTTATCTTTTCATCCATTCATTCATGCATTGCATTTATCTTTTCAGTTTTGCATATTATTACCTACTATTATACATGCATTTATCTTTTCATCCATTCATTCATGTATTGCATTTATCTTTTCGATCAACAATCTAGTAAAACAAGGCTAAACTAGGTCAATAAGACAACACTTGGGTTACATTGGTCAACTGGATTACATTGGATGTGAAAATCTGTACCGTAAGACAAACTAAACATAATTAGTATATAATCATGTAATTGGTGGATCCGCTAGCTAGTAAGCCGGATGTACTTAATATCAGAGAGTATCAGATTAGTATAAGTATATAGGTTAGGTAGACCGTATCAAACGCATATCGGAATAGTAGGCCGAATAGGAGGCCGAGATAGTCGAATGAGAAGAAGGGAAGAAGGGAGGAGCAGATGGGTCCAGAGCCATGGTGGAGGAGAAGAAGTAACATGAGAGCAGTTTCCGCCGTAACATCTCCTGGCTCTGCTGGCAACTGAAGTCCAGATGCTACAAAGGACGATCCTTCGCTGAAATCGACTACAACACCCATCAGTTCAAGTTCATTCCTAGATGAGTATATTCCAATGCCATAGAGGAAGGTCAACAAACTGATGGCTTCTATGGTATTGGAATCTACTCATATAGGAATGAACTTGAACTGATGGGTGTTGTAGTCGATTTCAGCGAAGGATCGTCCTTTGTAGCATCTGGACTTCAGTTGCCAGCAGAGCCACAGGAGATGTTACGGCGGAAACTGCTCTCATGTTACTTCTTCTCCTCCACCATGGCTCTGGACCCATCTGCTCCTCCCTTCTTTCCTTCTTCTCATTCGACTATCTCGGCCTCCTATTCGGCCTACTATTCCGATACCGATACTTTGAACCTTGATCTTAACACAAACCTATATACTGATCGATACTAATCCGCTACGCCCGATACTAAGTATATACGGTCGATACTGATAGCGATAGTCCGATACCGATAGCGATAGTCCGATACCGATAGTTCGATCGATACCGATAGTTCGATACCGATAGCGATAGTCCGATACCGATAGCGATAGTTCGATACCGATAGCGATAGTCCGATACAGATACACATGGACCTACATATCTATATATCACTAGTAGCCATACTCCTCTACATACTACTCTACACTAGGATCTAGTAACCATATACTAAGTCAAAATCTAGGGTTTGACTGAATATGGGTTAACTTTCTGGTCAAACTAAGTCAAAGTCTAGGGTTTGGTCAAACCTAGACTAGTCAACAAGGTCACTTAGACTATTAAGTCAATTCTATGATATACTAACTCATAACTAACTATAGGCCAATATAACTAGGATATCCTAGGATACCATAATACTATATCATATATACATATCAAGGTATATATACCCAATGTCTATAGTCTAAACATATATCCCTTACAAGGACTCTCAAATACATTACATAGTGTAGCATCTCATTAGCCATATACCTATACTCTAATCCATTACCTACTCTATAACTCAACTGTTACCCACCATACTCTAAGAGCATCTCCAACCCTATTGTCTTGTTATATGTTGTGAATCATATGTGGCATTAGGCACAAGACAATGTCTTGTCTAGGTGGCAAGATTATATTGACAAATGACAATGAAGTAAGAAAATCTTCTCCAATACAAAATGTTTACTTTTTTCAACTTGGAAGATAAAGTATTAAGATATTTACTTCTTTCCCAACTTTCAAGACAACTACTCATATTCTTTCTTTTTCCTAATATTTTTTATTCATAATTGATGACATGGAGAACAAGACATTGTCAAGTGCATTGTCTAGAACTAGACAACCAACTTCACAATGTCTTGTTTAATTTTTGCCACATAAGCTTCACAATTGACTTGACAATTGCATTAGAGAAGAACTTTTGAATAAAATTTTGTCATTCCTATGTGGCAACAACTTTTTTCCAAAGTCACAATAGGGTTGGAGATGCTCTAACTATCTACTTGCATTCACACACATTTATAGCAATATGTATAATATACTCACTAACATCTAACCCTCTCTTCCATTTGTTCATTTAAATCAACACATATATATATAGATAGCCCAAATCTGTAAGGTATACAACCGGTTAGGGTTAGGATTTACCTGACCGTCACGGCGAGGGGGAGCGATGACGGCGAGGGGGAGCGACGGTGGAGGTGGCTGCCGGGAAGGAGTAGGAGGAGGAGCAGCGGTAGAGGTGCTCTGGCGAACGGCGGCGGTAGGGGGTCGGGTTCGGCGGGGGCTGCCGGGAAGGAGGAGGAGGAGGAGGTGCTCGGGCGAACGGCGGCGGTAGGGGGTCGGGTTCGGCGGGGGCTGCCGGGAAGGAGGAGGAGGAGGAGGAGGAGGGGGAGGAGGTCGGAGAGGCGGTGGAGGAGGAGGCTGGACGGGATCGGTGCTCACGGCGGTCGGTGGGGGTCGCCGAGGGCGCGGTCGGACGGGGGTCGAGGGGACAGGGGTGCTCGGGGTCGGGAAATAATGGGGGGGAAGGAAAATATTGGGGAGGGGAAAATGGGGGGAAGTGAAATCGAAACTGACCTATATTCGCACATTAGCGACGTAACATAAGCGCGTCGGTAACCGTCGCAACTTTATTGATATTAACGACGCCATAGTAAAAACGTCGCCAAACGTCGCTAATATCAATGATATTAGCGACGTTCACCGACATATCCGCGACGTGAGTTTTTCAATACGCAAACGTAGTTACTATACGACGCTGAACGTCGCTGAACGTCGCTAGTAGTGACGTCTTGCGACGTCATAAGAAAACGTCGGTAAATTGTTTTTTATCTGCGATGTTTTCGGAAAACGTCGCAAATTACGTCGGTAATATGACTTATTTTGGTAGTGGTAAAGGTAGACGAACTCCTATCCGCACGACTGTTCCGGAAGGAAAATCACAAATGTATTACAGCAGGACTAAGAAAGGTCTCGGATATACTTCTCCTCCACTGTTATCCCCAGCAGTGTCGCCATTTTGTTTTTGCAAACAGTCAGGCATTGTTCTCCCCACCCAATGTACCTGTCAAGTCACATCCACGACCATGTACCTCTACTAACTGCTAAGTCTCCTAACGCGCCTCTATTAGCGGTAAGCCCTAACGCAAGCGCATGGGGGATCAGCCCACACGCAAGAACCTCTACATGCTACTCATCTCACACATCCTCGTGGTACAACTGTGTTAAGGTATATGCGATACACTACAGATGGTAGTCCCTTAACTCTAAGTCCATATGCAACCAAAGGATAATAACAAAGTATAGCTAATATCACTGAGCAGACAGTAAATCACGAACTGTAAAAACAGGAAAATAATGAACAGTGATATACAATAAATAAATATAGACTAATTTATAAACAGTAAATGATGGCAAGGTATCTTGCCTGGGGTGTCGTCTGGTGGTGCGATGTTTCCGACAAGTCCTGATTGTCCAATAGCTATGATCAACGAGTAAGGTACGAATCCACAAGAAAATAGGAAGCATGATTTAGTCACGGTTAATGGTGAAAGTCGAGAAGAATTTGTGGAGTAGATAAATATACAATTCTTTAGAAAATAATTATATTACTTTAAAAACATGTTTACTTGTAAAATTTGTTTATGGAAATACTTTGTATATATAATAATTTTGAAAAATTATATCTTATTAGTCAAAATACTCTAAGTTGTAAAATATGATTAAGGTGGAAACTAAATTACATAATTTAAAATATCTATTTTAGATAAAAAAAATACTTCTAAATCATTTTAGACCAAAAAATATGACTGGTCAATCGAAAATAATATTTTAGTGTTTTAAAAAAATTAACTTAAAATTTGCTAGAAAATATTTGTTCAATTAAAATAATAGTAATAATAATAATGTAAATAATAATTTTTAACAAATAATAATAATATATTAATAATAAGATAAATGACATAATTGTAGTAATTAAGGTAATTTTATTAATACCCTAATTTTGTAAATAATTAATACTAATAATAATAATGATAATAATAATAATAATTAAATAACAGTAATAAAAATCTTAATACTAATATTAATAACAATAGTGGTAATAATAATGATAATAATAATAATAATCAAAATAATATATTAATAATTCATTGTACAGCTCATTCACCTCTCTTCCAAAAATTTGACAGGAGAGAGAGAGGAAAGTGAACGGAGTGGGAGGAGTCTCACCATCGGTTTGTCGACGGCGAAGCTCCGACGGAGACGCGGTCGGATGGCGCTGGGACGCCGGAGGAGGTGGCAAGGAGGCCTCGGTGAAGATCGGCAGACGGCGGCGGTTGCGGTCCCGTGAAGGTGGAGTTTGGGCGGATCCGGCGCCGTTCTCGTGCGGTGGTTGGGATCTCGGGAAGTCGGCAGAGAAGGAGGGGCGCCCGGCTGGGGAAGGAGGCCAGAACGGGCGGATCGACGGGCGCGGTCGTAGCCGAGGTCGCGACGGCGGATTTGGCGGCGAGGAGCGGAGATTAGGGTTTCGTGGAGGCGGAATCGGGCGCGGAGGTCGGTGCACTCGGCGGCGCGACGCTGAGCCGGTGGCGAGGAAGTGCGGTGCGGTCGAGGAGGGGTCCCGAGCGCGGATCTGACGGATCTGCCGGTACGGGCGACGGAGAACCTGGCGCTCACCGACGACCGACGGTCTGGGCGCGGTGGAGCACACAGGACACGGCGCTTACGGCCGCCGGCTGGACATCGAGCGGGAAGAGGAGCGGGGCTTTGATCGACATGGCGGTGACTTCGGTGGAGGATGCGGCGGTGGCTCGGGCTGCGTGCTGCGGCGGAGGTAAGGGTCGATACTGCTCTGTGTTTTGGAAAAATTTGTGGCGATGGTGATGAGGGTGATGGCGTTGGTGTGGGCTGTGTCGGGTCTGGGTGTTTGGTGGCTGCGGTGGTGATGAGGAGGGGAGGAGGTACTGGCGTTGTACAGCCTGGCCGAGGAATTTTGGGATCCTGATGGTGGCGGTGTGGCTTAGGGTATCTAGGGTGGCAGATGGTGGTTGCGACGGTGGAAGGATGGTATTGTGTCCTGCGAGACACGGGATTATTTAGTGTTCGGGGTTGTCGGACATGGAGAACGATTGTATATGTACTTGAAGAATATAGTGGAAGAGACAGGAGGACACCGACACGATGCACGATTTTGGTTGTGGATGAAAAATTGCTGGAGGAGTACCTCTCTTTTTATAGGAGGTGGGAATACCCAGTTGGATAAGGACTAGTATTCGTTTAAATCCCGATGGATAATTCCATCTTTTAATTTAAATCGAATTAAAATTTAAGCAATCTAAATCAATCAAGCTAGATAGCTACATTTAATTTAAAATAAAATCCTTTCCAAGTTTAATTTATCAAACTTATTCAAATATTAAACAAAACAAAATTTAAAATCTCTTTTTCATGATTATTAAAATATAGTATTAATTAATTTCGAAAATTACGATAAATATTTAAATATTTATTTCATGAACTAGCTTTTATAACTAACAAAATATTTTAATAAGTAAATTCCAAATTTCGCAAAATATTTGGAAACATTTCATTTAAACCAAAATTTTCAAACTACTACTTATTTTTAAACGACGAATAAAATAACCTTTTATACGAAATAAAAATATTTATCACTTTTGTAAGAACATGTACTTTTCTATAAAAATAAAATTTATAAAAATGTTTTTCTAAATATGTACCTCGACACATATTCGCACTCGTCGAGCAAATACGAAACGCAAATCTCGCATGCTACGCAAATAGACTTGCGAACTCGTATGCGACGTACAAAGTACATAATAGATACGAAAATATTTTAAAAAAAATTGTAATAGAAATTTAGGGGGTTTACATCCTACCCAACTTAAAAGAATTTCGTCCTCGAAATTTAGGAAAAATTAGGGTAGGTAGGCTCAAGGAGATGGAAGCAGTTTAATCGATAAGAATTTGATTCATATTTAACAAAAAGGCAATCAATTGTTTGACGAGAAGGAAACGACATTTCAATGGCAATATGTCATTTGATCGACTAAATTTTTTTTTTTTCGATGGTTTTAGATTACGATCATGCACATGACAATCGATCAATGACTAAGCTCAATCAACCTTAACATTAACCTAAGAAAGACAATCTCATAGGTAGGTAATAATCTTCTTAATCCTTTGATTTCAATATTCATGTAATTCTATCTTATCATAAATCGATCTTTCCATTAATTTCCTTCGTACCACGTCTCGTTACAAAAAAAACCCAATATGAGTATAATTTTATTCTAGCTTCCTCTATCTCGTCATGAAATTTTCAAATAGTCTCAAATTTTTGAATTCCATAATCTCCATTATACTAGCTCACTTATATATATCTTCCTAAATTAAAATTTCCTCTAAAATTATAATTCCAACACTTTCAACCGATTGGCCCAAGTAAAAGTTAAAATCTCCTTACTACGATTTGTATTTGTTGCTCAATGCATCCATGGGTATCAAAAATCCGTCTTCAATGATAATTCTCGAAAACTATCCGTATACCTTCATAACTCAATCTTCTATCATCATAATTGCAATTTTTTCTAAAATACTTATTAGTCACTCTCTCGAAAATTTGAATTCAACAATCTCAGTTCTTGATGGTAGGAATGAAATTTATCTCAACTTTCTATTCATAATCAATTGAGAACTTTAATCAAAATATAAGGTTTCTTTCTTCAACACTTGGTTATCCTTGAAAAATAAGATCATCATAATGTCAACATTGTCTTTATCCAAAAATTTGCATCCCTAAACTTTATATATAAATTTGGTTATTAAACCATCAATACTTTAGAAGATTTTCCACTCGATTATATAGTTACCTTAAAATAAGATTTGAAATTCGTGATCCTCGAGTGTTTCGTCATAACATACTATATTCTCCCTTACTTCATCGATTCGAATTTATCGCACATTTCTATTCATGTCCCATCTGTACCAACTTCATTATTTATCTATGCTATGGGGTTCTCCAATCTATCTTCTACTAACCCAAGATTGTCATGATCAAATTTCATTTCACATAAGGGAATCATACAAGGAACAAGGTGGCGTAAACAATGGAGAAATCATAGTGAAGTATGAGAAAACATTTTAATTGGAAGGAAGAAAAGTAAGTGTTGCTAATATTGGAGTGTGAACAGTGTTATGTGTCTAAGTAAATCAATACAAGAAAATAAAATTACAAGGGTTAAGCAGTCAAGATAAAACACAAGGGTAAGCATTTAACGGATTTAGTAGATCGTAATCGGGCCAAAAATTTGAGTCGAGATCGAGTCCAAATATATAGTCAAAAGTATTTCGGTACCATGGTATAGGTTATAGTTGAGTCTTTATGACCTGAAAGTCGTACCATAAAAATAGAGTACAAGGGGACGTGTTTTAGTGGGACATGATATACCTACATGAAGGTGAGCTCGTCTAGGTTTTGTATGTGAAATTGGTTGGAAGGAAAAGTCTAGTGTTGTGCTTCAAATATCAAAGTCATGATAGGGAACGCCGAATGATCAAAAATAGAAAGTGGGTTTTTATAAGATACTAATTAATGCACAAAAATAAAAGGGTAAAGCACGAAGTAAAGATAATTAGAAAATCTCGTCGATCAAGTTAAGATAAGTTAGAGACACAGTTTCTAGAAAGAAAATAGTCTCATAGATAAGGGTATGGTCAAGGGAATGACTCTAATCATTTCTAAGTTTCAAACAATTAGACGGTCACAAATAATGATCTAGATTTGAGGGAAGGTCGGGTAAGTCAAGGATATGTTCATCGGTTTGGTCGATGACTAACTATACTTGTGTATATGCAATATCATAGTCATAGGTGGCATGGCAATCTAATGTGGAATACTTCTATCGCACTAGGGTGACCTTACTTGCTTCTGGTCTTCTACAAATATATGATCTAAAAATTTCGAGTTCCTCGAAATTTTCCCAATAAAATTTCCAAGATACTTCGCCAAATTTCAATTATCTAAGACTGTCAACTTTAATCACAATTTTAAATCTCTAGTAAATCTCGAAACAACCCTTGTATATCACAACTTGAATAATAACCTCTTTTTTTTTCTTTTTTTTTCCAAATCTTAAACTCAACATTTAATAAGTTTATCCGTTGAAATTCATACTACAAAATGGAACGTTTAAATAACTCCCAAATTTTAATTCTATATCCTTCAAATGTGTATATCTAGCTTCCAATAGGTCACAACTACTCTACAAAAGTAATTCTCCCCCCCCTCTTTTTTTCACCAAAATTTAAATATCCATAATCAAGGCTTTAAACTCGAAATCTAAATAACTCTATAAATCATAGATCATAGAACAAAATTTGAAATTTGAATCTTTCCTTCAATTTGATTTCGTATCTTCCAAAATATTTTAAACAAATATTTTTTACCATCATCTCTTCAAACTCAAAATTAAATACTTAAAATTCGTAAATCGTAGAATCAATTTAAAACCTCAAGCTCTCTAATAAACCATAAATCATAAACCCTTCATATTCTCTAGTCGTTACAAATCATAACTTATAATTTAAAACACTTTAATAAATTCGTGATAAACTTTAACATATTCAATCCAACCTTGAACTTAATCGTAAATCATGTGTCACAATTTGAAGATGTTTTCCAAATATATCCCAATAAATCATAAATTATTTCACAATTTCTAAAATCATAAATCTTAAATTTGTTTTCGCGATCTAGCTGTCCTCTTGTGTATACCACCTTGTAATAGCAAAATAAAATTCCAACTATCATTTGAAAGTGGAAATATGCTACTACCCAACTTGGAATTAACTAATTCTAAAAATTATATTTCTAGAAAAATAAATGCCTCTACAACTCAAATAAAATCTCCATGCATATTAATTGTCAATGCAATCCATCTGGCCATATGTTTAACCTATGGGCATATACTAGTGTAGTCATCTTACTAAACACGAAACTAAGAATTTACGGTGGAAGGAGTCAAGCAAGATGCAAATCAAGGAGGTCGAACGAGAGTTCAGAATTTGAAGTCAAGGAAGGAAGTCAAGTTGGTGGATGAGATTCTAAACTCTAATCCTATATTGCAGGCATGTTCGGTACAGTCATGTAACCGAAACGACAAACTCGACCTGCATGGGCCACCACAAAAACATGTAACGCCCCAGTCCCAAAATACGTAGGACTAGAAACGTAATCATACCAGCTGTATACATACGAAGTATATGGACCCTCGTATATATACATAAGCTGTAAAATGCAGTAACCAAGGTACTAAATCTCATCCACAAAGATAAATATGATATAAAAGTAACTTTGAATTTGTCATGTACACAATAGTTGGGCGGAGACAAAGTCCACTACCAAACAAATTAAATATGGAAAAACATACAAGGAAAGAATTTAGCAAACGAGAGCAATGGCAAGTCCAAGAGCAATCACCACGAAGGAAGGAATGGCCTTAGCTAGAGCACCTGCAAGAAATCACGAAACACACACCTGGCGAGATAACCAGGTCCTCAGAGGGACGTAACAAGATACATCAACATGCCATATAAATACTGAATATAAAACATGCCACAATCAAAGAAAGTGACAAGACTACAAAAAGGTAATCTAACCATACTAAAGTGATCATGCAGATGAGAAACAATCCTTCGACGCATGAGCCCTGGCTATAATAGGATCGGCATAGTCCCTATATAGGGCACCAGGGGCCTACGTCCGTAACGTCCGAAGATCGTCAGAGGGCATCATGTGCAAGGGGCTACGTCCATAACGCTCTGGAAAACGTCAGAGGGCACCTGGAGCCTGCGTCTCTGGCGGAGCGCACAGGTAAACAGGGAAGTGCAAAGAAGCCCATACGTCAGGCATTATTCTCCCCACCCAATGTACCTGTCAAGTCGCATCCACGACCATGTACCTCTACTAACTGCTAAGTCTCCTAACACGCCTCTATTAGCAGTTAGCCCTAACGCAAGCGCATGGGGGATCAGCCCACACGCAAGAACCTCTACATGCTACTCATCTCACACATCTTCGTGGTACAACTGTGTTAAGGTATATGCGATACACTATAGATGGTAGTCCCTTAACTCTAAGTCCATATGCAACCAAAGGATAATAACAAAGTATAGCTAATATCACTGAACAGACAATAAATCATGAACTGTAAAAATAGGAAAATAATGAACAGTGATATGCAATAAATAAATGTAGACTAATTTATAAACAGTAAATGATGGCAAGGTATCTTGCCTGGGATGTCGCCTGGTGGTACGATGTTTCCGACAAGTCCTGATTGTCCAATAGCTATGATCAACGAGTAAGGTACGAATCCACAAGAAAATAGGAAGCATGATTTAGTCACGGTTAATGGTGAAAGTCGAGAAGAATTTGTGGAGTAGATAAATATACAATTCTTTAGAAAATAATTATATTACTTTAAAAACATGTTTACATGTAAAAAAATTTTACGGAAATACTTTGTATATATAATAATTTTGAAAAATTATATCTTATTAGTCAAAATACTCTAAGTTATAAAATATGATTAAGGTGGAAACTAAATTACATAATTTAAAATATCTATTTTAGATAAAAATACTTCTAAATCATTTTAGACCAAAAAATATGACTGGTCAATCGAAAATAATATTTTAGTGTTTTAAAAAAACTAACTTAAAATTTGCTAGAAAATATTTGTTCAATTAAAATAATAGTAATAATAATAATATAAATAATAATTTTTAACAAATAATAATAATATATTAATAATAAGATAAATGACATAATTGTAGTAATTAAGGTAATTTTATTAATACCCTAATTTTGTAAATAATTAATACTAATAATAATAATGATAATAATAATAATAATTAAATAACAGTAATAAAAATCTTAATACTAATATTAATAACAATAGTGGTAATAATAATAATAATAATCAAAATCAAAATAATATATTAATAATTCATTGTACAGCTCATTCACCTCTCTCCCAAAAATTTGACAGGAGAGAGAGAGGAAAGTGAGCGGAGTGGGAGGAGTCTCACCATTGGTTCGTCGACGACGAAGCTCCGGCGGAGGCGCAGTCGGATGGCGCTGGGACGTCGGAGGAGGTGGCAAGGAGGCCTCGGTGAAGATCGGCAGACGGTGGCGGCTGCGGTCCCGTGAAGGTGGAGTTTGGGCGGATCCGGCGCCGTTCTCGTGCGGTGGTTGGGATCTCGGGAAGTCGGCAGAGAAGGAGGGGCGCCCGGCTGGGGAAGGAGGTCGGAACGGGCGGATCGGCGGGCGCGGTCGTAGCCGAGGTCGCGACGGCGAATTTGGCGGCAAGGAGCGGAGATTAGGGTTTCGTGGAGGCGGAATCGGGCGCGGAGGTCGGTGCACTCGGCGGCGCGACGCTGAGCCGGTGGCGAGGAAGTGCGGTGCGGTCGAGGAGGGGTCCCGAGCGCGGATCTGACGGATCTGCCGACACGTTCGACGGAGAACGCGGCGCTCACCGACGATCGGCGGTCTGGGCGCGGTGGAGCACACCGGACACGGCGCTTGCGGCCGCCGGCTGGACATCGAGCGGGAAGAGGAGCGGGGCTTCGGTCTACGTGGCGGTGACTTCGGTAGAGGACGCGGCGGTGGCTCGGGCTGCGTGCTGCGGCGGAGGTAAGGGTCGATACTTCTCTGTGTTTTGGAAAAATTTGTGGCGATGGTGATGAGGGTTATGGCGTTGGTGGGGGCTGTGTCGGGTCTGGGTGTTTGGTGGCTGTGGTGGTGATGAGGAGGGGAGGAGGTACTGGCGTTGTACGGCATGGTCGGGGAATTTTGGGATCCTGATGGTGGCGGTGTGGCTTAGGGTAGCTAGGGTGGCAGATGGTGGTTGCGACGGTGGAAGGATGGTATTGTGTCCTGCGAGACACGGGATGATTTAGTGTCCGGGGTTGTCGGACATGGAGAACGATTGTATATGTACTTGAAGAATATAGTGGAAGAGACAGGAGGACACCGACACGATGCACGGTTTTGGTTGTGGATGAAAAATTACTGGAGGAGTACCTCTCCTTTTATAGGAGGTGGGAATACCCAGTTGGATAAGGACTAGTATTCGTTTAAATCCCGATGGATAATTCCATCTTTTAATTTAAATCGAATTAAAATTTAAGCAATCTAAATCAATTAAGCTAGATAGCTACATTTAATTTAAAATAAAATCCTTTCCAAGTTTAATTTATCAAACTTATTTAAATATTAAACAAAACAAAATTTAAAATCTCTTTTTCATGATTATTAAAATATAGTATTAATTAATTTTGAAAATTACGATAAATATTTAAATATTTATTTCATGAACTAGCTTTTATAACTAACAAAATATTTTAATAAGTAAATTCCACATTTCATAAAATATTTGAAAACATTTCATTTAAACCAAAATTTTCAAACTACTACTTATTTTTAAACGACGAATAAAATAACCTTTTTATACGAAATAAAAATATTTATCACTTTTGTAAGAACATGTACTTTTCTATAAAAATAAAATTTATAAAAATGTTTTTCTAAATATGTACCTCGACACATATTCGCACTCGTCGAGCAAATACGAAACGCAAATCTCGCATGCTACGCAAATAGACTTGCGAACTCGTATGCGACGTACAAAGTACAAAATAGATACGAAAATATTTTTTTAAAAAAATCGTAGTAGAAATTTAGGGGGTTTACAGCAGCAACATTAGAGAAAATTGTGGAGGGTCTTGAACAACCCATCCGAGAGTACCTTAAGTTGTCAAGTGAGACTGTTGAAAGTCTCATACAAGAAGAGTATGATGCCTTAACGGCTGATTATCTTGATCGGAAGACAAGATATAATGAAGCTCTCCATGATTATAGTATAAAGGTTGCCAAAGAGAAAGCTTTTTTAGCTGGAATACAGCCCGAGCTGGATGGTCATAGAGCAGCCTATGACTCCTTAAACCAGGAGATTCAGCAGCAGAATGATAAAATCCAAGAAGTTGAGGCTTAATTGGCTCGGTTAAAGGCAGAGAGGAAACAGATGATCACTGCTAGGAATCAGCACCTTGCTCAGGGCTCTATTTTAGAAGAACAGGCCTACGGAGTCGAATCAACTATCAAGACCCTTGATGAAGCCAAGGATAATCTGATAATCAGCTTCGCTGGACTTTCTAATCTTTGCACTACCGAAGCTCGACATGCTGAAGCGACTAAGAAAGTATTGGGCTCTCGTGATAGGCGCCTGGCAGAACTGCAAAAATTACTTCAAGTTGTTTCTGCTCCACCTTAGGAAACTAAGGAGCTTTTGTAACCTTTGATCTTATCCAAGAAATGAAAAAAATATTTGTTTTGTGATCCTATCATTTATTTTGCAATTAAACAATAGGCATGAGATAGAAAGTACTTATCAGAGGTAATATGGACATGATAAGTTTTCGAAATTCAATAAATTGTATCTATCCAGAGGTAATATGGACATGATAGATAATGAAATCTCGTTTTCTTGTTTAGAGTATACAATAATATCAGAGGTAATATGGACATGACAGATCGTAATAACTCAAAGAAAAATAGATTAATATCTATTCAGAGGTCAAATGAACATGATAGATAGGAAATACAAGCATATGTAATATTTATTCAGAGGTCAAATGAACATGATAAATAATGAGTCCAACTTTTTAATCAACTGATAAGATAGAAGATTAAAAAATTTCTCCAAAGAGACAAATAATCAGCTTAACCAAACATTGGTAGCTGGGGAATAAAAAAACAGATGTCGTTAAGGATATATGCCAATATCAATGAAAGAATGAATGAACCAGCGTTTCTTTTGGGAAACAAAAAGTCAATTCAATTCTATAATTAAATGAATGAATCTGCCGTAATGAATGAACAGGTCTTTTCGGGAATGACAAGTTGTTTCAATTTCCAAGACCAATCCATTAATAGCTTTCTCCTATAAATAGATGAGAACTCTTTGTAAAGATTCATTCTTGTTTCCATTCCTCTATTGAAAATGTCTTCTAAGGACGTGCAGCAAAAGAATGAAGTCTCCATGAAGGTTGAGGACGTCATCGAGACGCGCTCCGTTGAGCTAATTGTGTCAGGCCCGACCGAAGCAGGCGAAAGCTCTTCTACACCCAAGCCAGCACAAGACATCCTCACTTTCTTAGTAGAGCCAGGGAAAACTCCTGAAGAAGAGGCACTGAGGATGGCTGTCTGCAAGTTTTTTGTGAACTCAGGCAACGATGCCTTCAATGCATTGGCCGACTATGTATTTAATAAGGAAGGCAGTGGTCCTCGTCCTTAATCCTTTGTTCAGAACAAAAATAATAATCATAAAAGAAATTTTATTTTCATTCTGTTTTTTATACATAGTATTTCTTAAGAAATTTGCCATTGATCGGCATCATGAGTAGATCTCCATTGGGCTTGGATAACCGATAAGTGCCATTGGAAAACACGATCTCGATTACATAAGGGCCTTCCCATTTTGCTTAGAATTTCCCTTTGCTTTTGTGAGTCATCACCATCAGTCTTCGAACAGCTAATACCAGCTCGCCAACCTTGAATATCCTCTCTTTAACTTTACGATTGAAAATTCGAGATATACGGGCTTAATATAGCTCAATATGTTGTTGTGCTTGAAGATGCTTCTCGTCCAATCCTTCAAGTTCTTGGAGTCGTAAGCGATCATTATTCTCTATAGTTAGCTCATTAGCAATGGCTATCGAAGAGATGGAATCTGGATTTCCAATGGAAGGACAGCCTCACATCCATAAACCAGTAAGAATACTGTAAAACCAGTAGAAGTTCGGACTGTTGTTCGATAAGCCCATAAACATTCTCCAAGTTTTTCATTCCAATCACGTTTATTAGAAGAGACAAACTTTTTGAGAAGTTTGATGATTGTCTTGTTGAAAGCTTCGGCTAAACCATTAGCAGCTGGATTATAAGCTGTAAAAGCCAGATTTTGAATTCGATTCTTATCACAGAACCGATAAAATGCCTGACTGGCAAATTATGGTCCATTATCATGAATTATCCGTCGAGGAATCTCGAAACGATAAATGACATGGTGTTTGATGAAGCTGATCACATTAGATGTTTTCACTTCAGTAAGGGGAACTGCTTCTGCCCACTTAGAAAAGTAATCGGTTATAGCCAATATAAACCGTTGTCCTTTAATAGAAGGAGGGTTAATCGGACCAATGATATCCATACCCCAAGCTTCGAAGGGCCAAGAAGCTGCTGTAGGATGTAGAAATTCAGAAGGTTGGTGGATAAAGTCAGCATAAATTTGACATGCTTTACACCTTCTGGCGTAATCCACAGCATCTGCTATCATGGAAGGTCAATAATACCCCATTCTTCGAATACGATCTTGTAACTTCGGACCTGGTTGATGAGCACCACAGACACCATCATGAGCCTCACGGAGTGTCTGTTTAGCTTCACTTTATGAGAGACAGCGCAGCAAGAGTCCATCGTATGAACGACGATATAATATATGTAAAGACGAATCATAGTAAAATCGAAATGATCGTCTCTTGATTGATGCAGCTTCTTTTGGATCTTCAGGTAAAATCCCATGAACCGTATAATCAATGAATGGACTTCTCCAATCCTTCTGCTGGAAACTTGACTCTGTAGTATAACTCTGTTCAATATACAGATTATTCTTGACACAGAATTAAGTCTCGGTCCAACAAAGTAATTATATTTTGTCTTCGAATTGGAACAGCCAAGTCTGCAGCTAAGCTAGCAAGAGCATCAGCTTCCATATTCTGAGAACGTGGCACGAATTCGATGATGAATCCTTTGAATAAAAGGATCAACTCGATTACCACTTGATGATAAGGGATGAGATCAGGATTTCTGACTTCATAAGTTCCTCTAACTTGATTAACAATTAGTTGAGAATCTCCATAAGCTTCTAGGAACTCAATATCCAATTGTTTTGCTACTTGGAGACCAATCAGCAAAGCATTATATTCTGCTACATTGTTAGAGCATGGCTCATTGAGAGAGTAAGCACGGTATATAACCATTTTATCAGGAGAAACCAAGATGATTCCTACTCCAGAGACAATATTACCTTTAGGTCCAACCCGTGATGCTCCATCAAAATATAATTGCCAGATGTCATCCTTCAAAGTCATGTTGCAATCCACGACTTCATCTGGAATGTCCTCATATAACTTCGATGTTTCAGGTATAGGGTGAGCAGCTAAGAAATCAGCTAATGCTTGACCCTTCACTGATTTTTGAGGTACATAAACAATGTCATAAGGAGTGAGCAACATCGCCCAGGTAGCTAACCTAGAGTTAAGAATGCTCGGTTTTCTCATTAATACCCGAATAGTCTGTCCTGTCACATAATGTCTTGTCTTTTGGACAGCAAAAACCAAGGCCAGACATTCCTTTTCTACAGGAGTATACCTGTGTTCAGCTTCGACCATCATTCAGCTAAGATAATAAATTGCTTGTTCATGCCCCCATATCATTTTTTGTGCAAAAAGAGCACCAAGTGAATGATCCAAAGCTCGAACATATAGCAAAAATGGTCTTCCTACTACTGGAGGTACCAGAACAGGTGGATTTTTAAGGTATTGCTTGATGTCATTGAAGGCTTTCTGATACGCTTCATCCCAAACAAATGATACACCCTTCTTTAATAGACGAAAGAAAGGTTGACATCTCCCAGAGAGATTAGATATAAATCTCCTGATATAAGTAATGCGACCCTGAAAGCCACGGGGTTCTTTCAGATTACGAGGAGGACACATTTCAAGAATTGTTTTAACTTTATCAGGATCAACATGGATACCCTGAGAAGTAATGACAAATCCTAAAAACTTGCCACTGGAAACCCCTAAGAAAGACTTAGTAGGGTTCATTTTCAATTGATTTTGACGCATCAATTCAAATACTGTCTTCAAGTCTTGAATGTGATCATCTTTTGATCGACTCTTAACAGCAATGTCATCTACGTAACATTCAACTGTCTTCTGTAGATGTTTTTGAAAGATGTTGCTCATAGCCCGTTGATACGTGGCACCGGCATTTTTAAGACCAAACGGCATAACCGTATAGCAGTAAACCCCAAGGTGTATACGAAAAGCAGTATGCTTCTCATCTTCTGGATGCATCTTAATTTGATTATATTCCGAAAATCCATCCATGAAAGACATGCGTTCAAAACCGCATGTATTGTCTATCATGACATCGGTAATCGGAAGTGGAAATTCATCCTTTGGATAAGCTGTATTAAGATCTCGAAAATCTATACAAACTCGGACTTTTTCGTTCTTCTTCATAACAGAAACAATGTTGGCAACCCAATCCGGGTGTTGTTCTTCACGAACAAAGCCACATGTGATCAGCTTTTTGACTTCTGCCTTAATTGTATCCATCATATCTGGTCGAAAACGCCGTTGCTGTTGTTTTACAGGCTTAGCATTAGGAAGAATATTGAGTTTATGAGTAGCAACTTTAGGATCTAGACCTGGCATATCCTCATAACTCCATGCAAAAATATCAATATATTCTTTGATCAATTTTATCAACTCTTCCTTTTCATCTTCAGAAAGGTTTTTACTGATGAATATTGGTTTGGACGTAGTTCCATCTCCAACATCAATCTGGACAATCTAATCCTTTGTAGGTGGTTGTCGTTGTTCAAAATGAAGTTCCCATTGAGTGTCCATCTGTTGAGCCCAAGGATCATTCTCAAATGGTTCAGATTCACCATCAGTTTGAACCATGTTTACTGAGAATATTTGCTCAGATTCATCATAATAACCTCCTCTAACATATGAGAAGTGAGACGTATCAGATTCGATGAATTGGATTTCTTTCGAATCTGATGATTGTGAAGAGCTAGAAGAGAATTCTTCTTGTATATCGTCATTAAACATGTTGGACGGATCATATCCCAACCCATGACGAGTTTTCTGATAAAACGGATCACCACTTAATGGTAATCGTCTACCCTTGCCTTGATTGAGACCTTGCATAGTCTTCAAATCATATCCCATATTCTGGATAATCTTGAGAGATTACTGACTATATTTGTCAATTCAGATTCTTCCTTTATCTTTATCTCTCAGATCATCTGTCTGAGCAACAGGGATATTTCTAGCCAGGCCAAACACAATTTGGTGCTTGTTTTTCTTATCAGACGAAATCACGAAATAAGATTCTTCGTGACGTCTATAAGTTACACAAGCTTGCGATGAAGCGACTACAGGAAGAAGATAGGGAGAAGATGTTAGGAACCTTTAAGCATAAGGTCCAACATCGACATGAGAAGGAAAGGAATTTTCTTTATGGTCAATGTATAAGGTTTCCTCTGTGTCTATGCCATCTTTATACTGATAACTTTGATTATCAGAAGATAAAGTCATTCTTTCAACAAATTTGACAGCTATATACTCAAAAAGGAAATCTTCATTGATATTAGAAAGTACAGAATGATCAATATTTACATCATTTATAATTTGACTGCTACGCTTTAGATTAATCACTAATGGACCATCATCCGTCTTCTGCATAGACTTGCCAAGATTGACAATCAATGGTGGTTCTGGATCATTCGTACGAGAAATACGCCCTTTGACCTTGATCATAAGAGGTTGAACTTGGCTTTTAGTAGGAACATTCACTGATTCCTCAGATGAAGCTTGAGTTCTTCCTTTGACCTTAATCATCAGAGGTTGATTGTTGACAGGTTGGGGTTGGATTTGCCCTTTGACTTTGATCTTAAAAGGTTGCTCTTCTGGCGGATCTTCATTAATAGACTGATCTTCGGCAGATGATCGATCTTCAGCTATGTCTGATATCTCTTTCACATGCTCTTGTTTGTAGAGCATTGAATCAGAAAAATAGGCTTCGACACCCTTGAAAGGATTGATATCAGCAAACTCAGTCTTTACAACCCCTTGGGAATCCACGTACTTGAAGCATTGGTGGAGAGTTGAAGGCACGATGTTATGCTCATGTAACCACGGTCTTCTAAGAAGGATGTTGTAGGATACGTCTGAATTAATAACATAGAATGTTGCCATAGTTCGAAGATCACCAATCTGGATTTTCAGACGGATCTTCCCCAGTGGTTTACTCTTTCCAGAGTTGAAACCAACGATTGTGGTACTAGTGTAAGTCAAGTCACTAGTAGGAATCCTCAACGGTCTTAGCATACTTTGAAAAATTATGCTAATGGAAGACCCAGGATCAATATAAATCCTGTCAACTTCAGTGGATTCAATATACCCAGTGTAGCACAAAGGCCTATCATGCTTGTTATGCTTCAACAGCATATCTTCTTGTATAAAAGTAATATTAGGAATTACCTCCATTATACTATGACATTGTGGGCATGACACTGGTATATTATCAGGAGTCTTGAGTTGAGCTAAGCAGGAGTCAGCTTGCAGTAAAGCTTCACTCAAGGTTTCGCGACTTTCTTTAGAAAGGCGAAGCAACTCGAAGATAGATAGTCTAGCCGGAGTATTAGCTAACTGGGCTAGAATATCAAATTTATAGGGTTTCATCAGCACCCCCTGACTGGAAGCAGACTTCAACGGGACGTCAAAGCGTACTGCTTTCTATTTCCCCTTTTCAACCACAGATGGTTTAGCAGGAATAGGAGACGGTTGAGTTGGTGGTGTTTCAACATTCTCTGCTTCTTTGGAGGATCCCTTATAATCTTTGTGGTACTATTTTCCAGATCTTGTACCAGCAAAGGTTTCTTCTTCAGACTCAGAAGAAGGAAGTACCATATTGCAGGATCTAGTCTTCCTTCCCTTAGCCTTCTTCTTGCGAGATTTGTTAGGAGGAACCTCAGAACCCAATCCAACAGTGGATTTTTAACTTTGAATTTATAAAGGAAGTCGTATTCCTTTATCATAATTCAAACCTTCTGCCTTTTGAAAGTCATAACCCATCTTCTTCATGAGAAGGATAGATTGCTGACTGTACAAGTGAGTGGGCAGCGGACTTTTAACAGGTGGTTCAACAGAGGAAGAAGAAGAGATCTCTGTAACTACAGGAGAATGAGGAATAGAAGTCTCTGTAGCTACAGGAGGAAAAGGATTCGGGATACGAGGAAAAATCCCTACAAGAGCTTTTTCATAAGCAGCGAAGACTTATTGTGCCCTGTATAAGGGAACACTATTCATGGCTAGCCACTGCTGATGAGTAAGCTTGAGCTTGGTAGGAGGAGCCAGACTTGGAGGACATATGTTCAATCCTCTCAGTCTATCTTCTAAAGGAATGACATCCCATAGATGATCCAAATCATCAGGATCTGGAATAACATGAGAAATTATGTTGCAGGTTTTGACTTTCTTACCTTTCTTGGATTTTGAATTTTTACCTTCATCTTCCATTTCAGGTACTAAGTCAGGATGTACCCACATAATTTCACTATTCTTTAATGTAAGAGGCAACAATCCTTTATTTTCTTCCCTGGCAGGCGGGATATTCACAATCTTCATCGTCGCCTTCGGAATTGGGACAATCCCATCTGGTATTTGTTGAGAAGAAAAATCTCCGAATTGAAGAAAAACCATATTGGTTGTGACCGTATGCTCATCGTTAGTTAAAGAGATGGCATTGGCATTAATCAGCTCTTGGATTTTCTTCTTTATGACATAACAAGTCCTGGTGGGATGATTGATGTATCTGTGATAGATACAATATTTGGGATTATCAGTCAGATTCACCTCATTATGCCTCTTTGGCTCCGGGATCTGGAGTTTGCCACTCTTCACCAGACATTGGAATATCCCTGGGATATCACTCTCGTCAAAAGAATATTCTTCTTTTGGCTTAGAAGACTCCTGATTATTCGACGTCGTTTTGTTTTTGGAAAGATTAACCATAAGGGTGTCCTTTCCTTTTGCATTACGATTGCCAGAATTATTACCAGGATTACCTTTCTTTTCTTTATCCTCTGAGGCAAAAATCATCCCATGTTCACGAGCCAACCTACCATTGGTCTCGGCAGAAACTGCTGCTATAATAAATGAAGCCCAATCTGTGAATTGGGAACCCGTGAAGACATCAATGGATGGTCGCAGATTCATCTTGCATGTATCAATTAATGCTGAATCTGGCATACCAGGAGGCATCTTTAGAGTCGCCTGTCGTAAATGTTCAATGAACGTCCGAGTATCTTCTTTCTCCTTTTATTTGATTTCTATTAAGGAGGACATGTTCATGTCCATACCTCCTTCATAGAAGCGGGAGAGAAACACTGCCTTAAATTCGTCAAAAGACGAAATACAATTGTCGGGTAAACTACGATATCAGTCGTAAGCTGAACCCGTCAATCACCCAATGAACACTCGAGTGAGAAGAGCATCATTTTTCTGCAGATATACAGTCATAATATCAAAGTAATTGATATACTGACTAGGAGAAGCCTTTCCATCAAACAATACCATTGATTGTGACTTAAATTTTGGTGAAAAGGGTACATCATTCCAATGAGGAGGATAAGGTTGCTTAATCCCTAACCTCTGGAGTTGATCCTTGTGCTTCAAAACTTCAAACCGTAATTTGAGCTCATGCACTGCTTGAATGGCTTCACTGGTTTGAGGAAGCACATTTTATTGAATGGTTGTTGGATGTACCGTAACCCCCACCGGCGATGGTACATCTTCTGGAATGATGGGATCTGGAGATGCAGAATTTTGGTTAACAGCAGGCTCTTGAATATTCAAAGGTATATCAGCCCCTTGACTATCTTGAGTTTGTGCTGCTACCTGCACCAGTGTTACTATTATCGGTTGAGCAGTTTGTTGAGCCGTTATTATCTGGTGCATGCTTTGCATCATGTTAAGCATGTCTTTCAGTAATTGCTCAACGGCAGTGAGACGTTATTCTGTATTAGCAGATGACGTCTCTGTTTCATCTCCAATAGCGTCGGATTCAACCTCTCTTGAAGATACAGAGGGATTAGTATAGAGGTATGAATCGACACTATCAGTTTCGAACTCAAAAGATTAAGTACCCCCAGCTTCTGAATCAGAAGTCTGCAACTGTCTTTGTCTTCTTGATCGAGTATTCTGATATACTCCTTCAAAAGAATCAAGAAGTCTGTTGAATTGTTGTTGACCTGGAGTTTGGGACCTATTCCGTCTAGGACGTCGTCCTCTGTTGGTATGAGATGTCATGTTGACTGATGCATATGACAACTCATGTTCTTGGTCATCATCTTGTTGTTGAGGCGCATTAAAACTTAACCGGTCAAAAACTGATCGTTTAGAAGCCGAACAACAACATTTAATTACAATCTGGTGACACTGACAATGGTGATTTTCTTGGGAGAGTGTCACGGGAGATTGTCTATTTTTACGCTTTTGCATTAGCAATTCACGTAAATCAGAATGAGTAGATGGAGTAGTCTTCTTTATTATATTTGAGGTAGAATAACGTTTAGTCCCTTGTGTATAAAGAAGATTACTGGCTGCATTCGTAGAACCAAACTGTATATTTTTACGTGCTTGGAGTTGCGTACGTAAATCCTGAGATTTTTGAGCACGAAGGACTCCATCTTCATTGCGTGTAATTTGTAAGTTTGGTACCTTACTACGGCAGTATAAAAAGGTTGTTGGTTGAAAACAGAAATTTTACCAACTATGTTTTTATGCTTCATGCGTGTAGGTACATTCACTTTAGATGCAGAAGCATCATTGTGAATTTTATCTACACTGTCACTGACAGGAGATTTACCTTTACGCATAGAGCGCAAAACATGAGTATCTGCCACGTCATAAACGGGAGATTTTCTTTTACGTGTAGAACGTAAATTTTGTGTGTCTACCACGTCACAGACGGGAGACTTATTGTTACGCTCAGAACGTAAGGCATTGGAGTCTGCCACGTCACAGACGGGAGACATATTTTTACGCCCAGGACGTAAAACCTGATTTTTACGCCCAGGGCGTAAAACCTGATTTTTACGCCCAGAGCGTAACACTGGAGAGTCTGCCACGTTACAAACGGGAGACTTGTTTTTACGCGCATGGCGTATCACCGAAGTAGAGACTGCCTCATCACAGATGGGAGCCTCTACAACAGGAGTAGGAAGGATTCCTTTGCCTACAGAGACAATAGGGAGATCCGAGGATGCCTTGGATTTGGGAACCCAAACTTTTTGCGCCTTCCGCGATTTCTGAACATTGGAGCAGCGAGTGCTACCCCCAGTCCGGAGCATTTCTTCGTAGGCAGTCTGGTCGAAGTGCACAACCAGAGTCTTCTTTGTCGATCCAATCGACACATCATCGTATTGAGCAATTGCCTCCTCGTCAGAGGAGAAGGTCGTCCCCAGCAGAGTCGTCATTTTATTTCACTTAACAAAATGCCTGAAAATCGACTTTTGAAAATAAAACCTAAAAGAGTACAAAAAAAATACAAATTGATCTGGGAAGTATTGCTATGGAAGTCTGATCTGAAGGCATCACTTTGTTCCTTGGACCATACGATAATGATGAAGATCACTGCTAGAAGATGAACAACTGGAAGAACTAAGTCACCAGAAAGGTATCGACGCACTTGGGCACTGATGGCGAGGTCGAATGCTTTTCTGCTTTGCTTCACTCTGTTCTGGAAGAAAGGTTGAAGAAGAATGCTCTGGAAAATCAAAGTTTCTGGGCTCTGATCTCTATGTATTCTCATTTGTCTCTCTCTGTGTGTGTCTCATATAAAAAAAATAAGTCTATTTATAGACTTGGCTTTTTGTGCGTAAAATTCAGCAAAGTCCTGTCTTTACGCTAGTAACTGCCACCCATAACTGAAGTCATCCTCTACATACGTTGACACGTGTCCCATTATCTTAATAAGAATAGGATGCACGTACACACGTTCTTCGAGATATGTGGCATGAAAGCCACGTAGGCAAACCACGTTCCAAAGTAGTCAGGAAGGATCGGGCGTAAAAACAACCCAAATATACTCTTAAGCGTAAAGTAGTAGACTAGGCGTAAAATAGCCCTAAAATGGACTTCTCGCATAAAGTGGTTGAGAAAACAACCTTGAGCGTAAAAGTAGCCCAAATAAACTTTATGCACACGTCAACTTTGAGCATAAAAAGCCCATATAGTATTCATGCGTAAAAGAAGCCATCCTGTGAGCGTAAAATAGCTCAGTCCATATACTAAACGATAATATTGGTTTCTGTGTAAAACAAATCCCTTCGAATTCTGTGTTATACACTGTCAGTAGATCTTTATGTCAGACCTATTATCACTTTACATTAAATGCATGATTTGACAACCTGTCCTTGGCGTAAAGTGGTTGGTGTGTCCCTGGCGTAAAGTAGCTGATCTGTCCCTGGCGTAAAGTAGCTGACTTGTCTCTGGCGTAAAGTAGTTGGCGTAAAACAGCTCATTTTGAGTGTAAAGCTCTATCTCTTTGACTCAGTCTATGAAGCACTTTTTACGCTCCTACAGGTACACAAAGATGCCTCCCATGTCCGAGTGTACCATCTTCATGAATACATAACTCTAGTCTTCGTCCTGCTACACATTCTGTCCTAAGCCGCCGAAGCTTAGAATCTTTTGACTGAGTTAACTTGATCCTCTCAACTATACTGGACTGAACTTGTATACATGCCATCAATGCCATACTGGTAGGAAGAACTACTTCTATTTCCATCTTCTGAAGATCTGCTAACAATTCTGGTTGTGCTGTTAGAAAATAAACTCCGGCTCTTCTGTTCAATGCATCTGTAACAACGTTGGCCTTCTCAGGATGATACTGCAAGTTGATATCATAATCCACAAGTAGCTCTAGCCATCTTCTCTGACGCATATTAAGATCCTTCTGGGTAAACACATACTTAAGACTCTTGTGGTCGGTGAAAATCTCCACCCGATCTCCATATAAATAATGCCTCCAAAGCTTCAATGCAAAAACTACTGGTGCTAATTCCAAGTCATGGGTAGGATAATTTCTCTCATGGCCACGAAGCTGACATGACGCATAAGCGACTACCTTACCATGCTGCATCAATACGCATCCCAATCCTCTGCCTGAAGCATCACAATAAACTAAAAATCCTCCAGTCCTATCGGAAAGAGTGAGAATGGAGGCCGTCATCAATCTCTGCTTCAACTTCTCGAATAAACTCTGACACTCTGCTGTCCAAGCAAACTGCATATTCTTGCGAGTCAACTGGGTCAATGGCGCTGAAATCCGAGCAAAGTCTGACACAAACCGTCGGTAATAGCCGGCCAATCCAACGAAACTTCGAACTTCTGCGACAGTGCTAGGTACTGGCCATATTTCTATAGCTATATCTTCTGGGGGTCCACTTCCACTCTACCTCTGGTGATGATGTGACCTAAGTACTAGATACGATCCAACCAAAACTCGCACTTACTGAACTTCGTGTACAACTAGTGCTCCCTGAGAATCTGAAGAACTACACGGAGATGCTGCTCATGCTCCGCTTCACTCTTGCTATAGACTAAGATGTCGTCTATAAATACTATCACGAACTGGTCCAAATAGGGTATGAAGATACGATTCATGAGGTCCATGAATACAGCTGGCGCATTGGTCGCTCCAAATGGCATAACAAGGAACTCCCAATGTCCATACCTCGATCTGAATGCTGTCTTCGGGATGTCTTACTCTCTGACTCTGATCTGATGGTACCCTGACCGCAAGTCAATCTTCGAAAATACAGCCGCTTCCTTGAGCTGATCAAATAAGTCATCTATCCTTGATAGAGGATACATGTTCTTGATTGTTACAGAGTTCAAGATACGATAATCAACACATAATCTTGACGTACCATCCTTCTTTTTCACAAGAAGTATCGGGGCTCCCCAAGGTGATCCGCTAGTACGAATGAATCCTTTGGTTCTACGTTCTTCAATTATCTTGCACAAGATCTCCAACTCTGAAGGCGCCATCCTATAGACTCTCTTTGACGCTGGTGCTGATCCGGGAATCAAATCAATGGTGAACTCGATCTCTCTATCTGGGGGCATGCCTGGAAGTTCTTCGAAAAATACGTCAGAAACTCTTCTACAACTCTGGGAAACTGAACTGCTGCTGTTACTGCCATCCGTAACACTGGGGAAGAAGGTACTACTCCGCCTCGAAAAAATAAAAACTCTGGCTCACCAGAAATATTAAAAATAATCTTGCCGATATGGCAATCTATTCTAGCATACTGATCCCTCAACCAATCTATTTCTAGGACCACATCAGAATCGACCATCGGGAATTCTATCAACCTAGCGGGAAACTCTCTACCGCTAACTATGCTCCACTGCTAGAATGATCTCTAGGTGGAAGTCCCTGCTGGAACCGCTGGGCTCGGTCCAATTCGATCGCCACCAAGGTGGGAGCAAACCGACTCAGTCTTCAAAACTCGACCGCATATCCATCGACCGTCCTGCTCATCTGCCTAAGATTGGTGAACCTCGTCTATAGGTCATGCCGAGCTACAGTATCAAAGTACTTGATCTGAAACTTGTCACTGAATATCGTCCATGGAACAAGCATCGCCAACCTAACTGCTAACATCGCCCACCAAGTGCGGGCTAGGTCTAATAACTGTAGGCGTACTACAGCTACCTTCTCTCCTTCTGGAGTCTTGGCTGCATCCAAAATAATCTCGATGTCCTGGAGCCACGTATCAGCTGCAATAGCATCTTTACTACCGTCGAAGAATGGAGGGTTAAGGCGCTTGAAATTGTTAGCCGCATTGTTCCTTTGATAACCAACACGGCCCATGGCATCTTGTACTATCTGGTGCAAGGCATCGCCCCGACGATCTTGAGATGCAAGCAATTCCCTGATGAGACCCACCAGGGTTCCATTGTCAGGCTCTACAGGCTGGACTGGCTGAATTGGAGGCTCTGGATCCCCGGAATGCATGACTCGGAAGGCCGCTCCGGAGTATTGGGCTTGGTCTCCAGGTTGCTGCTGGTCCAGTGGAGGTGCTCGGCCTTGCTGATCGGAAGGACCAGGAACAATGCCGCTGAAGAAACGACATAGAGAACAATAAGGAAGGACCATGATAGATCGAGGATATAAACATGTGATCAGGTCAAAATTTCAGAAAGATTAGAAGACACGAGTAGAGATCAAGGGAGAGTGCTGATTGAGACATCTATTCAGTGAAACCCTCACCCATCTTGATTTACAAGACCTGCATGGGCCACCACTTAAACCATGTCATGCCCCAGAACCAGAATACTGGAGAGCGGGGGACAGACACAGCCAGCTACGTACATTGAAGTGAATCCTACCTCGCAATACGGTCACGGCTGTCTTGATGCATGAAGGTTTACTATAAGCCATTAGTCTCTTAGGGTCAAGAACAAGCCTAGTGTCTCAATCTCAAGCAAGCAAGTAAATGTAACAAGATGGTAGATCATCAGACATATAAGGTAAGGCGTCCCAAACATTACATATTCAGATGATCATGAAGCTAGTCATACAAAATACGAAGACTAGCAAGAGTTTAAGTCATACATGATCAACCCTAGAATGTGTCAATCATGTTACAGCCATTAGGCAGACAGGAATGTAAATTCAACACGAGCTAACACTTGTTCGACGGCTAAACGCCTCAAAAGTATAATTTTACAATAGAGTGGAAAAGCAAAATAAAACCCACTCGTTGCCAGGGTTCCTTCTAGTGGTCACCATCTGGCAGGAAGGCTGGAAGATCCTCGGAAGCTGCTCCAAAATCTAGCCATACAAAACCAGCTGGGTCAGACCCCAGAAAGAGCAAGTGCCACAAAGGAGGCTTCACTTAAGAACTAAAACCAGCATATTAGCACATAAGGTCATAGATGAAATAACAAAAGACATGAGTTAGAGAAACAGGGTGATAAACGATAAGATAACTAAAGGACTATTCCGGTAACCAAGTTACAACCCATAAACCAACAAGGACCGGGGTTGTAACCCTTTACCTGAACGGAACTTAGTCTCTAACCAATTATCGATAAAGTAAAGCATACACAAGCATGTCCTGAGATAGCCATGTACTGGATCTAGGCAAGACTAGACAAGATGGGACTCCATCCAACATTCATGGCCAAGCAAAAGTACGGCTTAATATTTAAACTAACTAGGGTTATCACAAGCCTAGTTACTAGCAAGATGTAATGAGATATCCCTACGACCACAAGCCCTGCAGACTATCCAGGTTATCCAGACGCAAGGTTCATGCTAAGAGTTATCATGACTTGTTAGGTGACTTGAGTGCAACACATGACAGTATGCATAGTAATCATTTCATGAAGTGCCCTATATGACAGTGAGCTGGATATGTGCCCTACTCGTCGGCAGGCTACAAGTCCATCAAAAGGTGCCCAGATAACGGGATTGTCTGTAGCCGGAATACCTCTCTATATAAACTACTTGATCAATCTAGTCATTAACCTAGTCAGATTCAGTACGAATCCATGACCGTAGTAACCAGGGATACAAGTCCTAGACATGATGCGAGACAAGACTGATAGTTTATACAAGCACATTCAATACAATCACCCACGGTGTCAAGATGAGAATTTACTTAGCATGTCAAGTTAGCCGTCGCAACAGCGTTCAAGGTTACATGTCAAGATTACTTAGCAGGTCAAGATAACCGTCGCAACGGTGTTCATGAGTTCATGTCAGGATTACTTGTCAGGGGTGCACCACAATGGGTCACCATCATGTCATGTTACTTGTACTTGTTACTTGTTAAGAGCGTGCCATGACGGGCCACTATCATGAGTTGTCACAAAATCATGCCGTGTACATATTATCATTACAATATTAACATATCATGATTATATCGAGTTCATGTCAAAATCATGCCATGCGCCCAATAAAGGTGAATCTAGGGCAATGGATGCCAGGGCCATACTGCGTCGGGCAAGGGATAAGATACGCTAGTGCTAAGAAGCCTCCGGGCAGGGGAGTACGCCAAGGGGAGTACGCTAAAGGAGTACGCCTAGCCAGAGGAGTAAGCCAAGGGAAGTATGCATAAAGGAAGTATGCTTAAGGGAAGTACGCATAAAGAAAGTACACGTAAAGGAGTACGCTAAGGGAAGTACGCCAAAAGAATATGCTAAGGGAAGTACGCGAAAGGGAAGTATGCGTAATGGAGGTATGCGTAAAGGAGTACGCGGTAAAGGAGTAAAGTTTACGCGTGAAACTTGTTTTACGCCAAGGCAGGATAGACTCTATTTTACGCGTAAAATAGTCCTGACTTGCGTAATCCATATTCATGCTGACACGAGTAAACTTGGGCGTAGAGTTTGATACTACGCTGGCACGTATAAACGTGGGCGTAAGGAACCACCAGAACTCCAAATTCCATGAAACCTTCAATCTAAGCCAAAAATGAGACTTCTATAGATCAAAATGGGGTATAACATAAATCTCAACAACCTGGAATGATCAAAACTTGAAAATAAGGAAGTTTGATAGATCAAAACCACCAAAATTCGAGAATGACAAATTTCTAAATCTACAAAAATAAAACTTCAAAATACAAATGTCAAGTTCTAAACTATCTTAGAATCACGAAAGGAAGAGAAATGAACCATAAAAATAGGTTCTCATGTGGAAGCAAGGTGCACTTGCCTATGGATTTCTTAGGTTAGAGGAGAGGTTAATAGAGAAGAAGAAGAGTAAATGAGAATAAGTGAAGAGAGAGAAAGTAGTTGGGCTTTAAATGGAGATGGTGCTAGGTAGGGTTGGGTTCATGATGAACCACCCTAAACCAAAACAAACCAACCCAAGCCGAACCCAAGTCAAAATAAACCAAAATAAAACAAGTCATGCAAGATTAAGCTAGACAAGTCTGATTACGGGTCGGAATTCCGTACACGTATATTGAAAATACGTATAACGAAAAAATGGAGGTGACAAGATCCCGGAGTGCAACGAACGCCGTCTGTGTGTCAGAGAAGATCGGGGAGGTGACGAGGCTATTCGGAGTCGACGGAGAAACTCGGGAGCCAATATATGGCATACTGGAACAGGGGAGGTAGAGTTCGGCCTGAACTCTGCCCCCTTGGTTCCAGAATGGTTCTGTGACAAAAACACAGAGTTCGGGCAATGGTTCTGTGACAAAAATACAGAGTTCTGCCCGAACTCTATGTTGTCGGACTGAAGTGGATTTCAGGGTGATTTAATCACTGTTGGATCGTATCCTATGGTCCAGGTTTTATTGCAGGATTAGGGTGTTTACATATGGTTTTTTCTAACCCTAATCACATACGTAACACATACAAGAGAGAGAAAAGAGGCAAGAGTGCCATTGCAACTTTCGGGAGAGAACAAGAAAGATTGAAGGCCGTTTTCATGGGAAGATCGTGTTCGGGTAATCTATACTCGTCGTCTTTGTTCTTCGTAGCCTTGTAATCAATTGTTCTTGCTTCCAAGTGTTTTGGGGATCCATATTGGATCGGAAGAAGTTTGTAGAGGGTGTACTCCTTTATTTCATTAGTGAAGGCTTCTCAGGGTTGGACTCCGATCGTCCCGTAGTTTTTTCCTGCAAGAATTTTCCACGTCAAAAATTTTTGTGTCTGCGTGGATTGTGTTTGGTGTTTGGTTCGTGGATATATTGCTCGATTCTCTCGCAGGTACTCTCTAGTTTGGAGAAAGGTTTTCGTGCTTCTTTCCCAACAAAGTGGTATCAGAGCCAGATTCTTGAATTCAGAAATGTGTCAGAAGTTGACAGAAAAACTAGAGAGGAGAGATAGACGCGAATCCGGTGTGCATGGTGAACCTGAATGGCACCAACTATCATTATTGGCAGAGCAAGATGAAAGATTTGATGTTTGTCAAGAAGCTGTATTTGCCCGTATTTGCTTTCGAGCGACCAGTTGATAAATTCGATGAGGACTGGAAATTATAGCACATACAGGTGGGCGGATATATCATGCAGTTTATTGACATGAACGTGTAAACCACGTTTGCCAATATGAGCACGTGAAGACGTTATTGGATAAGCTAGAATCTTTGTACGCAAAAAAGACCAGGGTAAACAAGTTCTTCCTCGTCCGGACGATGATGGGTCTGCGGTACAACGATGGAGCATCTATTACGGATCACTTGAGTGATTTCCAGGGCGTGGTTGACCAACTATCTTCGATGGGAGTCAAGTTCGAAGACGAGGTTCAGGGACCATGACTGTTGTGTACATTGCCAGACTCGTGAGAGACCGTACGAGTATCTATGATCGCTTCTGCTCCATAAGGCGTGGTCAGTCTGGAGTTTGCCAAGAGTGGGGTGCTGAATAAAGAGATGCGGAGACGTTCTCAGGGCACTTCATCACATCCCACTACTCAGAGGCACTAGTTTCAGAGAGCCGCAGAAGGGACAAAAGCATAGGTCCAGGTGGTGGCAGAGACAAGAGCAGGGGGAAGTCCAAGGGTCGGTACGAGGACTCGGAGTGTTACCATTGTGGCAAGAAGGGCCACATCAAGTGGAACTATTTCGCTTGGAAGAGGGAGAAGAAGGGCGACAAGGGAAAGCAAGATGAGAACACTACAGCGGCGACTTTGATACATAGAGGCGATGTGATCGTTGTAGGTGATGAGGTTATAACAAACCTCGCCTGCGATGACAATTCTTGGCTGGTGGACTCAGGGGCTTCAGCGCACGCATCTCGTAATAGGGTACTATTTGCCACTTACACGACAGACGACTTTGGACTGTTGAAGATGGACAACGGAGATGTGTCGAAGGCGGTTGCCATTGGAGATGTGTATTTGAGGACGAAGACGGATGCAGTTCTTGTTTTCAAAGATTTTATCATGTTTCTGATATCCGTTTCAATCTGGTGTCGGTTGGAATGTTGGATGACGAGGGATTCATCGGTCTCTTCGGGAATGGTCAGTGGAAGCTTTCCAGTGGTTCGATGGTGATTGCCAGAGGAAGCAAGAAGTCTGGTCTCTACTATATGAAAGGGAGCACACAGGGGGCATAAGAGGTGAACGCAGTTTCTGACGCGTCTACCGAGTTGTGGCACAGGCGACTTGACCATATCAGCGAGAAGGGGATGAGCTACTTGGTGAACAGGAAAGTGATTCTAGGGCTTAAGTCTACAAAGTTGGAGAAGTGCACGCACAGCTTAGATGGGAAGCAAAATAGGGTGTCTTTCCAAAGTCACCTAAGTTCAAGGAAATCGGCGTTGCTTGAGTTGATTCACTCGGATGTCTGTGGTCCTATGAAGGTAAAATCTATTGGTGGTGCTTCTTACTTTGTAACTTTTATTGATGACTGTTCCAGGAAGGTTTTGGTCTATGCCTTAAAGACCAAGGATCAGGTGATGTCCACTTTCAAAGAGTTTCAGGCCTCTATTGAAAGAGAGACGGGCAAGAAGTTATTGTGTGTTCGGTCTGATAACGACGACGAATACATTGGTCCCTTTGATGCTTATTGCAGAGAACAAGGGATACGACACCAGAAGACTCCGTCCAAGACACCTCAACTCAATGGTATAGCGGAGCGCATGAACAAGACACTGATGGAAAGGGTGCGGTATTTGCTGTCAAAAGTAAATTTGCCAGGCAGTTATTGGGGTGAGGCTCTTCTCATAGCTGCTTATGTTATTAATTTATCTCCTAGTGCTCCTTTGCAGGGTGATGTGCCTGACAAAGTATGGTACGACAAAGATCCGTCATACAATCACCTGTGAGTGTTTGGTTGTAAGGCCTTCATGTATGTACCGAAGGACGAGAGGTCCAAACTTGAGCCGAAGACAAGGCGGTGCGTCTTTGTCGGCTACGGTCGGGATGAGTTTGGTTATAGACTCTACGATCCAGTGGAAAGAAAGCTCTACAAAAGCAGGGACGTGGTATTCGTCGAGGATCAGACCATGACCAACACTCAGGATTCCGAGACGCCTTCTGAGGCTGAGGAATTGCCTGAGTTAAAGTCATTTCGCTTCGAACAGTTTCCAGAGGACATCGCAGAGGATCCAGTTACGGTGGAGCCAGTACATGAAGTTGCTCCCAACCTTGATCATCAGCCTGCTGATGGTGGTCAGGGTATCCCACAGGAGGATGAGCATGCCGGAGAGGCAGTTCCTGAAGGGGAGGAGGCTGTTGGTATACAGCTAGCACTAGTAGCTCCTTTGAGAAGGAGCGGCAGAGAGCGTCGACCATCTACGAGATACTCACCGGTGAGTATGTGCTACTGACTGACGGAGGAGAGTCCAAAATTTTTGCAGAGGCTATGGAAGACGAACAAAGGCAAGAGTGGATGCAGGCTATGCAGGAGGAGATGGGTTCCTTACTAATTCTACTTACGAGCTGGTGCAGTTGCCAAAGGGCAAGAAGGCTTTGAAGAATCGATGGGTGTTTAGAATGAAGCAGACAGATGATGCTACTCGCCCTTGATACAAAGCGAGGCTGGTAGTTAAAGGCTACGGTCAGTGGAAAGGTATGGATTATGATGAGATCTTTTCGCCAGTCGTCAAACAGTCATCTATTCGGGTGGTGCTAGCATTGGCAGCCAGTTTCGACTTGGAGGTCGAGCAGATGGACGTGAAGAAGGCATTCCTCCACGGTGATCTTAAGGAGGAGTTATACATGGAGTAGCCAGAGGGATTGTAGCTTCCCTTCTCGAAAAAAATTTTGAAATGTTTTTTTATTATTTATTTGATTTAAATAGTGATTTTAGAATTTTATAAATGATTATTTAGTTAATTATTATGGTAGATGATTTTAGCCATGGTTGAGTTTTGAAGTACCAGACGACTAGGAATCATGGCACGAATAGTGCAGTGACGTGCCTTGACTAGTGTATTAGCCATGCCAAGAAAGACCCAGCCATAAGAGTGTCCTAACTAGGAAAACCAGGCCAAGTTACGACTTAACCCTTACCGAAGATTTATTTATTTATTAATTATATTATTGAGTTATAGGGAACCCGGTTGCACCGAACTAGTCCAGATTAGACCCAAAACAAGCCATGTAGTCATACGATACGTCCAGCGACATTCGTGTTGGTGTATTTTGGTATGATTGTGTTGTATTTCGTTTTAACGATCTAACGAATATTTTCTAAATATTCGTTAATTAAATGTTATAAATATCATTATTTGATATTCAATGATATTTGTATAAAGTGGGTCATTGTACATTTTTGGGTCATTAGATTGTACGTAATGGTATATACAGCATTACTGGTTTATTTAATTTTGTTATTACTAGTACTATTATTATTATTTTATTATCAATATTATTGAGGTTATTATTAAATAATACTATTTTATTATTATTGGGTATATGTGTGTGAATATTTATGTATATATATATTTTTTATGTGTGTGAATATTTATGTATATATATATATATATATATATATATATATATATATATAATTGTAGAAGCATGAAATTTCACAACCAGAAGGCCCATGCGCCAGACAATCTATACGTCAGAGCTCGGACAAAACAACAAAAGCAGCAAATATAGACATAGAAAGTGAACTTTTTATTTCACACATAAAAGTCTATTACATGTCTAGAGCAGGCTGTACAAAGGAAAACTTCTACAAAGGAAAGATCCTAAGTCTACGGCCAGCAGTCACCATGCGCCTCCCGTCAGGCGCAGCAGCCATCATGCGCCTCCAGTCAGGCACAGCAATCACCATGTGCCTTCAACCGGGCGCATCCCACCATGCGCCCTAAGCAAGGCGCATCCCTTCAGCAGCTCAGTTATGTGCATCTCCAGTTTTGTGTATCCCTTCAGCAGCCCAGCTATGTGCCACTCTTCCAGCCAGGCTCACCTGGCCGAGCAGGATGAGGGTGGCAATTAACCCTCCCATCCAGAGAAAGAGCCTCAAAACCCAAAGGAAGACGGTCAGGGCACCACCATTCCGATCTACGGCTCTTCCGGAACAACGGAGACGAGACCCGAGCATCCCTATCTTTGGATGCAACAGGCACCTTCCGCCTGCATCGGAAGTCCTCGACTCCGTCTTTTGGATGTAACAGTCACCTTCAAGTGCATCAACGACGACATGGCGTCTCATCTTCACCCTCGGGAGCACTTCGTCAACAGAATGCACTCGAGTACCCAAGTTCATGTTGGAGGTACATGAGAGAACGAGAAGCAAACCTTCTCTCCATGCCACTATTTATAGGTCGGGCAGATCAAACCCACGTGCCAAGTGGATGGCTCTCCGAATTTTGAGCAATGAACTTGCATTTAATGGATGAACCGGACGCCTCAAATTCAGCCAAACGGCTATTTAAAGCACTCGAAGAACGTAACAGTTGCACCATCAAAGACGTATCACGAAGCAGATGCGCCGGCCAGACCGCGTATCACATAGACGCGCCCTTCGACTTCAGGCGCATCACACAGATGCGCCCTTCAGAACCAAGCACATCACAGAGGATGCGCCCTCATACGTCCCCATACCTAGTGGAACGCCAATCGACGCGCCCCCTCAGCTGTCCATCGAATGTCACAAACATTAAATGCTGAACTGACAGAGTTGGCAGCACATCTCCCAAAGTCTGAACAGTCGGCAGCTTTTTCAGAGGACGAAGCATCGGCAACGTCAGCAACATCATGACTTTACCCCGACGGCTACTGCCACGTGGCCACTCAACCACCCGCATGCGCCTCTGCAGCCATGCGCCCCAGACTGCTCTCTGATCCCAAAAGACAGAAGAAAAGTCGCCTGCATGTGCCTCAAAAGCCATGCGTCCAGAATGGTTCGTGACTCATAGAGGTTACGAGCCAAAGTCTCCTCATGCGCCCAGTCCTAGGCGCATCCTACCAAATCATTCTTCCCACCAAATTCGAGATCTCCGAGCCATGGGTCGATGACACATGTCCTTTGACTCAACTCATCCAAGATCTCAGCAACAGAAAGATATTCTCCTCTGCTACGTGCTGGCTCACAACAGCAACGTGAAGAAGTCAACCCCTCGATCTGGGCGCATCACCCATGCGCCTCCATCAGCAATCAACATGTGGCGTCCCTACGCACCGGCGCATCCTACATATGCGCGCATGAGCAGCCGACCTGCCCAGCTATAATAGAGGAATCATTTCCTTCTTCCACGGGACATACGAACGAACATACCACCAGAGAGGCAGATACAGACACTCAACGTCTTCCTCCTCTCAGCAAGCTCCAGCACCCAGAGCAATCCAAACCTTCAGAGAACCGATAACCGTCGTCAGCTCGTCAACGGAGTCAACGCATTACCACTCGCTCCATCGGCACAAGGGACCCAGATAAACAAAAGTGTACTCCTAGGACTACGTCTAAAGTCCTATATTATAATACTGTTCTGTTTGTATTGAAATTACATCAAAGATTTTAATGGCAAACAAGCTGGCGACTCTGCTGGGGACCTCTTTCTCCTCCACCGAGAAAGTCGTGTCGCAAGCCGACGACGTGAAGGTGGGCTCCTCCTACAAGATGCTGGTCGTACGCCTCAATCAACAGGCGTATGAGGAGTTCATATCTGAAGGCAGTGCGAGTCCTTCGAAGCGGCTGCCGAAGCCGAAGAAGACCCGCCGAGTCTGGGTGCGCAAGGTCGACGCCTCGGGCACCACCACCGAAGGGGATGCACCGATCCAGCCTTCCCTTCCTGCTGACATCCTCAGCAACCAAGATGCGCCCGCTAGTGCAGCGTATCTCTCGGAAAAACGTGCGGCTAACCACGTTCCCCAGCCATCTCCCTCTCAGGCGAGGAAGATGCGTCGACGGAGCAGGGACACAGCCAATGTCCCCGTATCATCTCTGATGCGCCACAGAAGATCTCTGTCTTTGACAGACTCACTCACTGTAGTGGCGAGGAGAATTTAGATTCTGAGTACTACGCGCCCCAGCAGCCTGGTACGAAGAAGTCCAAGGCAGCACGGGCCATGCGTCCCAAATGTGCTATGCCAGCAACAAGCCAGAAGCATGCGCTCACAATCATGCACGCTGCTGATGGTAAGTTGTACAAGGTCGACTCGAGTGCTGCGGCGCCGAGAACGAGCCGACCTTCAAAGCCCTTGTCTCACTTGGGCGCATCTACTGCGTGCACAACCAAGTCGAGCAAGACAAACAAATATTGTGGTTCCCCCACTACTGATCGGGATGCCTGTTTGGTATCAGATCAGGGGCGCAGCACTCACTTGACCACCCCAGCGCTTGGCCTTGCCATGCGCTTGAAGGGGTGCGAAGGTAGCACTCTTCTCCAACGACCTGCATAACGTGATCACTCACAAGCGCCGGTCAGGAGAGTCGACCAACAAGCATGATACGCCTCTCACGGGGCATACTTGTGCGGTGGTCACCATTAACTGCTGTTGCAAGGCGGCAGTACCACTAAGGCAGTCAGTCTTTCAGCGGCTGCAATTATCGACACCCCTCCGACATCGCCTTGGGAGGAAGGTGTCAACAGAAGAGGAGCCAAGGGTTGCTTCATGCAACGTGATCTCCAACTCCTCGTCAGTCCGAAAGACGATCGGCAATTCCTCGTCCTCATCCAAAAGCCAGTCGAGGAAAACCAAGGCAGCTGTCTCGTCCTCCGGAGTGTTCGAAGGCACTCGGTCGAGGAAGAAGTTCTTGGAGGAAGCTGGGGGTAGTCAGACCCTTGTTTCCGGAGACGAAGATGTCCAAAGCACAGCTGCGGCGGATCTTCATCCTCGAGGCGAAGTCTGCCTCCCAGAAGTCACTCAAAATGAGGATGTCCCCCAGAATACGGCTGGGGGTAGTTCCGGAGACGAAGAGGCCCTTCAAGACGGAGCTGAGGGTAATCAGACCCTTGCAGATGCGCCCGTCGAAAATGACCTCCAGAACGTGGCTGGGGTGGCAATGATGAAGCTCCAGGAGAGGCGACTCCCCTACATGAGAGTGAGGCCGAGAGCAAAGCCTCAACCAATCCATCCACTCCCGGCCGTGTCATGACAGTATACATGGCTGGGGATGATTCCGAGTCTGATGCGCTGCCGCAGGACATCGTCCAGCGCATAGACACATTAGAAGGAGGACTCAAAACCCTCTCTGCTTTCATGCAAATACTGACTCAGGCGGTGTTTGAAATACGGTCGGCCTTGACCCGAACACCTTCGACCGGTCCCGACCCAGGGGCCAATGGGGAGTCGTGTGTGCCCCTTCAACGGGTACCCTCAGACACAGGCCGCCGAGAAGTACCCCGGACGTCTGAGCCCTCAAGCGCCCAACTCCAGGTGGTGCCACCTTCCCCAACTCCCAGCTCCATGGAGGATATGGTCGAAATGATCAAGGACTTGCGGGAGCACTTTGAGTCCAAGAACAGGCAGGAGGAGCGCCAGAAGATGGGCATCCCCCAACCCTATCCCCTCGAGTGGAACAAGGTGGTTTATCCTCCAAAGTATAAACCACAAACACTGACGCCATAACGGAAAGGACTCTCCGCGTCGCTACCTGACATACTTCCAGTCCCAAACGGGATATCTCCCGAAGGAGGACGCGCTCCTCACTAGCATATTTGTCGGAGCATTGAAGGGAGTGGCGTATGACTGGTACTGCAGCCTCTCCGACAATTCCATATCATCCTTCGACGATTTGACGCGCCTCTTCCTCGACCGCTTCTACGACACAGGAAGGACATGACGATGGCATCCCTCATAGAGATACGCCAGAAGGAGAAAGAAACAATTCGGGTGTTCATCGAACGCTTCCGATAGGCCTGCTTCAGACTACCTCCAGGCATGCCGGAACATGCGCTCCTCTCCTCTTGCAGCATGAACATGCTACCTGCAGTCAAACTCTGGCTCAACTCTACTTCCCCTCCCGACTGGAGCTCCCTAATCATCGAAGCAGAAGCCGCAGAAAAGAAGGCGGCCAATGCACGTCTTCTCGGGGTCAGCTTTTCTGCCTTTGATGACAAGTGGAAAAGGTCTACAGCCAACAACCCCGGATGTGAAACAAAGGGGAAGCAGGCATTGACTGTTAATGCCTCAAAAGGCGCATCTACGCCTACTCAGAAACCTCCACTTGCACCAAGGCCCAAGGAGGTTTATTCGTTCAACGACGAAGACACCTTGCAACTTTTTGAAATACTAAGCAGGGTGACAAGATCAAGCTACCGGACCCAAAGCGGCCCGATGAAGTTGGAAAAGTAGACAACTCGAGGTACTGTCACTACCATCGGTTTGTCGGACACCCGACCAAGGACTGTTATGTCTCAAAAATTACATCCAGTGTATGATCAATGCGGATGTAATCTCCGTCGACTACGAAAAGAACGGTGTCAGCCAATGTGGTGTCACTCCAGTTCGGCACCTTGCCGCCGACTACCACACAAGATGGCGTCGTCCCCATCCCTAAGGCGACAATGGAGGTGGTTAACTTATCACCTACCCGTGACAATGCGAGTGGACTCATCCCACTCACCACATCTCGAGGAGAGGTCCTATGGGTCCACCCCGACCTCGTCTCCGAGATGACTCAACCAGAGGTACGTCCTACCTCCAAATCCAAAGGCAGGAAGATCAAGTCTTGCCGCATGGTCTCTTCTTCAACAGAAGAGGCACTTCCTGTGCAGACACATTCACAACAGAACGTCCAACCCGGCAAAGCTGCCGCCAAAGTGGTGCCTCTCTGCACCGTCCCCGCTGTCTAGGAAGAGGGCCCGTCTAAGCCCTCAGCAGCCAATAAGCAGAAGCAGGTGGAGGCTCGTTTCGACAGGCCTCGAAAGAAGAATGCTTCGGGGCTAGCCAAGCCCCACAACTTCGACATACTGGCACAACTGGCCAGTACTCCTGCCCGTCTATCTTTGTTCGAGCACCTGCGTCTTTCCAAAGACTCCCAAGAAGCTCTCTGCGAAGCTCTGAAGGATGCCGAATCCTTTTCAGTCAGGTCAAGCAGCCTGAAGACCTCCTAACTACTTGTGCGTACTGTCATTGTGCGGATAAGTTATCCCAAACATAACTTTCACCCAACAAGACATGCTGCTCAAGCACCACCGACATAACCGGCCGCTGTATTATACAGGGTATGTCGGTTCAGTCAAGGTGAACCGGATTCAGATCGATCCGGGGTCTTCTCTCAGCATCATTTCGAAGGCGCTGTTATCAATACTGGGGATCCCAATGTACCGGCTGGCGCCCTCCAACACAATCATCAGCGGCTTCAATGCTAGCAAAAGTGAGCCACTGGGCAAAATTCGACTGAAGTGTCACATCGGTAACCTCAAAACTGAGGTGACCTGCTATGTTGTGGATGCCGAGGTCAACTACAACATCATGCTCGGTCGACCATGGCTACATGAGTACATGGTGGTGCCATCCACGCTCCACCAATACATGAAATATGTATCCACCAACGGCATCATCCGGACGGAGTTCGCAGACATCGATCCTTTCAAAGGGATTGAAGCCTACTTCACCGATTCCGACTTATATAAGTCACTTGACGAGGAGGAAGCCAATAACTGATGACGAGGCAGAGACGGCAGCTGAGCCAGACATGGAGCCTGAGATGACTCCCGATGCCCCTTTGAAGATCCAACTCAAGGGCAAACCGCCCCAGAAGGTGCCTCCAATGAGCATCAAGCTACTAGGAAAAGCACCAACTCTTGAAGCTCCCCTGAAGATACGCCTCAAAGGGAAGCCGCCTCAAACATCGGCTCCCCTGGTGGTAAAATTATAGGGGAAGGCACCAATCACTGGAGGCGCAGTTGAGGCACCACTGAAGGTGCGTCTCAAGGGCAAGCCGCCGCAGTCATCCAAGATACCAGGGAGGGCTCACGTAACCCTCTCGGACCCCAAAATCAAAGCTGTGGTGGACTCACCTGATCCAACCCCAGTACTTACAGATGAGGAGCTTGGCGAATATATCTCTGCTGATGTAGATGCACCCTCCTTAGACAATAATCCCACGGGATAAAATCTCGTATTTCATCAATAATAGAGTGTCTTTTAATTATTCTTGTCTTCCACATTGGAATGCCATGTATACATTAGATAACGCTCTACGGTCGTTGCAAACACAAATAACGACCGTCCATCATGTAAATCGAGTAGTCCCGTCTCAAGGAGTCTGTTACATAGTCCTTCCACGAAGTCGAGACGAAGGATCCATCATCTTCGACAAGGTCGAGCGTCATCAGGACCTTCCGCCACTCAAGCCAGAACCAGATGCCGGCAGAATACAACTCTATCGGTACACGGATAAGGCAAAGTATCTCATCCAAAAGATGGGTTACGACCTAAAAAGTGACAAAGGCCTGAACTACGGCAAAGGTCGACGCTCCCTCTCCGACTTCCAACACCTAAAGGAAAGCCGCAAGACTACTACAACAAAACTCGACGGGGGTAGGCTATGTCACGCCGCCATCAACTCCAGAGAGTTCAGACGCAGAAGACGTAGAACATTCCCACTCGTCCAAAGCATCGACTTGGGATTCTGATACCAGTATCGGATCAGTCTTCAGAAAGTGCTGTCAGCTAACATGACATCAGCACAACCTCAAAAATGAACGCGAAGACCAAGCGTCGGAACCCTTCGAAGAAGAACCCTGGGCTCAACGGCTAGGACAACAATGGGAGTCTCGTTTCGAATTACGTGAACCTCCCACCGAGGATGAAGTCGAGCAGATCGACCTTGGGGATGGATCTTCTTCCAAACCCATCTTCGTCAGCAAAAGCCTAGAAGGAGAAGACCGAGAATCTTTAATCCAACTGGCTAAGGAGTATATCGACGTCTTCGCCTGGAGCTACGAAGATATGCCGGGACTTGATCCCCAGATTGCGATGCATAGGTTGAATATCTTGCCTGATGCCAAGCCTATCAAGCAACAACAGCGGCGCTTTCGTCCGGATATCATGAACGCCATCGATCAGGAGGTAGACAAACTCTTGACTAGCGGCTTCATCCGTGAAGAGCAACACCCAGATTGGGTAGCCAACGTCGTACCTGTCACCAAAAAGAATAAAAGATACGAGTCTGTCGACTTCAGGGACCTCAACTCTGCTTGCCCGAAGGACGAATTCCCACTTCCAATCACTGACGTGATGATCGACAACACGTGTGGCTTCAACGCATGTCTTTTATGGACGGGTATTCAGGCTACAATCAAATCAAGATGTTCCCCGATGACGCAAAATACGTCATTCAGGACTCCAAAGGGCATTTTTGCTACACAGTGATGCCCTTCGGCTTGAAGAACGCCGGTACACATACCAACGAGCTATGAGCACCATCTTTCGTCAACATCTTCGCAAGACAGTCGAATGCTATGTTGACGACATCGCAGTCAAGAGCCGCTTTAAAGGAGATCACCTACAGGACCTGAAGACAGTCTTCGATCTCATGCGGGCACATCAACTCAAGATGAACCCCGCTAAATCCTTCCTGGGGGTTTCTAGCGGAAAATTCTTGGGCTTTGTCATCACGACGAAAGGCATTCATGTTGATCCCAAGAAAACCAAAGCCATCCTCAACATGGACCCTCCGAAGAATCTTCGAGAACTTCGAGGCCTACAGGGACGTCTGGCGTACATCCGGAGGTTCATAGCAAATCTTTCCGGTAAATGTCAACCCTTTACTCAGCTCATGAAGAAGGGAGTCTCTTACGTCTGGATAGAGGAGTGCCAAAAGGCTTTCGACGACATCAAGCTTACTTGACAAGCCCGCCAGTCTTGGTAGCACCTGTCGCCAGCAAACCATTTCTCCTCTACGTTCGTGCCATAGATCATTCCATGGGCGCTCTGCTGGCTCAAAACAGCGATACAGGCTACGAGCAAGCGATCTACTACCTCAGTCGAACGCTCATCGGGGCTGAACACCGGTACAACCCCGTTGAAAAGGAGTGCTTGGCCTTGGTGTTTGCCATCCAGAAGACTCGCCATTATGTCTCGGGCCAGACAATTCATGTCATCTCCCGAGTCAATCCACTCAGGGTCCTCATGACGAAGCCAGGGTCATTAAACTTCCGGCTAGCTATATGGGCGATCCTGCTAACACCATACAACATGGTGTTTGTGCCACAAAAAGCCGTTAAGGGTCAGGCCCTGGCTGACTTTTTAGCTGCACACCCCATCCCGGAGTCCTCAAGACTCTATGAAGACATCCTGGATGAGGTCCAAGAATCAAATGTCACCGAAGGAAGCTCCGTTTGGCGGATGTTTTTCGATGGCGCTTCAAGAACAGGCCCCAAAGGCCAGATCGTCGCAGGAGTGGAGGTAGTCTTAGTCTCCCCCGATCAGCTGGTCATCCAGCGTGCTTACTCTCTTTCGAAGCCGTGCTCCAACAATGTTGCCGAATACAACGCGCTTATTATGGGACTCCAGCTGGCACAACAGCTGGGGGTGGATCATCTAGAAGCCTACGGCGACTCAAACTCGTCGTAAACCAGATCCGAGGGCAATACAGGTTCGCCATGAAGATCTGATCCCTTACCATGAAGTTGCATTGAACATCATTTCAACCTTCACCGGGTTCTTCATCGAACACGTACCTCGTCTACAAAACCTAGAGGCTGATGCTCTGGCTGGCCTCGCGGCCTCATTAGCAGCACCCCTTGGGACTCAACACTACGTCACGATAGTTGGCCGAGACTTGGTTTGTCCTAAAAACAACCTATGCTTACGAGTGGACCACGCCAGGCCGACAGGTACTGGTGTTAATATCCGAGACTGGAGGTTCCCGTTCATCGACTTCGCCGTCTACGGAATTCTCCCAGAGGACCCGAAGGAAGCCGTCTCAGTCAGGAGACGTTCTCTTCGATTCTACTATGATACAGCCACTAAAATGCTGTACCGACGCTCCTATGATGGGCTCCTCCTTCGATGCATGTCCAACAAAGAGGCGACCGAAGCTCTTCGAGAAGCTCATGACGGAACTTGCGGAGCTCATCAACCTGGTCCTAAGTTGCAGGATCGACTGCGACGTATGGGCTACTATTGGCCAACCATGGCCGCTGATGCTGTCGACTATGCTAAGAAGTGCCATGCGTGCCAACTTCACGCAGACTTCATTCATACGCCGTCAGAACCACTACATCCTACAGTCGCTCCTGGCCCTTCGAAGCCTGGGGCATGGACATTGTGGAACCGATCACCCCTCCTTCATCAAGGGGGCACCGCTTCATCCTGGCCATTACCGATTACTTCTCCAAGTGGGCGGAAGCAGTCCCATTGGCGGAAGTAAAGAGCTCCAGGGTGGTCAGCTTTATCAAACACCACATTATCTACCCGTTTCGGAGTACCCCGGAGGATCATCCACGATAATGGTCCTCAGTTCATCAGCCATGTTTTCAGCAGATTCTGTGACAAGAATCATATTCAAAACGTGGCATCAACCGCCTACAATCCGGCAGCAAATGGATTGGCCGAGGCGTTCAACAAAACTATCGTTAGGCTGCTCAAAAAAGTCATGTCATCTAACAAACACTGGGACAAAAGCTTGGCGAATGTCTTTGGGCCTACCGCACAGCGGTACAACCCAACAGGCAACACACCATTCTCCCTGGTCTACGGGAGTGAAGCGGTACTGCCTCTCGAGATCCAGATACCCTCACTCGCGTAGCAATCACGAACAAACTCACAGAAGAGGACAATCAACGTCGTCGTCTGCGGGAGCTGGAGGCACTTGACGAAAAGCGTCTCCTAGCTCAACAACGTATCGAACTCTACCAAGCCCGTATATCACAGGCTTTCAACAAGAAGGTCAAACAGAGAACTTTCAAATTGGCGACCTGGTTCTGGCAGTCAGGAGGCCGATGGTGTTAACTCACAAGACACCAGGAAAGTTCGAGCCCAAGTGGGAAGGACCTTTCATCATTGAGACGGTATACTCAAACGGTGCTTACCGCCTCGCCAAACCCAATGGGGACTTGTTCATGATGCCCATCAACGGCAAGTTCCTGAAGAAGTACTACTCTTGACATCTTTAGATATGTGCTTCCACAAGGAGATCTATGGACCCAATCATCAGGATTCACAGACAATTCCCTTCCAACAAAACCATACGCTTCCGGAACCCAGCTGTTCCGTAGCATCCTCCAGTAGAAAGACAACCACGTCCACATCACCTCTGAGTTGTCCCTCTACACCCTACAAAGTAGAATCTTACACTTCGTAAGCCTACGCTATCCTTTATTTTACCACGTCACATTACCTCTGAGTAAACATCTCGTACAAACAACCCTTGCGTTGTCGTACATTGATCGCAGAACTTTACGTCCACATCACCTCTGAGTTGTTCAGCGTATCCTCTAGGATCACTCCTACCATGTCCATAATACCTCTGAGTAGGAAGATTCTATCATTTGAACCCCAATGATTGCCACGTCCATATTACCTCTGAGCAAACATGTTGGTTCCTTCAAACTTATTATCTGTACCTAAAAGCCAAGGTGTGCAAAAGATAATAGGTCCACACAAATCATCAAGTTCATGATAACAAAAATGAGCACATCACAAAAAGTTGCGTACTTCTTTATTTTCTAAAGAAAAAGAGAAAGAGTACAGAACTACACTATCCCCCAGCAAGAGTTACAAAAACATAAAAAGAGACGCTACAGTCCCTAAACATCTCCAGGGTTGGTTGAGAGCTCTCTAACTCGACGTCTCAAGTCGGCTGTATGAGTCTCCACAGTCGCCAGGACTCGATGCTCAGCTTCTTGACGCATCAATTCAACGGCCTCAGCGGAAGTATCATTCTCATGCTTCTCATCAAGCTGTTGTCGCTGTCGAGCCAGGGCAAGAGCCCGATGAGTGAAGGTTTCTTCCTCCTTCTTGAAAGCTACGTGTTCAGCCTGGACACGTTCGGCATCTAACTGGAGTCGGGCCCGTTGGTTCTCAAGACGGTGCATCATCAGGGCATAAACCCATGCGCATCAGCAAAGGCTTCGGCGCATTTAGGGTGTGAACCCATGCGCGTCCGCAGTTAAACCTCGGTGCATGATAAAGGCCTAAACCTATGCACGTTGGCGGGGTGAAACCTCGGCGAGGACAGTGGCCCATGCGCGTCGGTAGAAGAGAGTTGTCAACTCAGTCGCATGATCCAAGGACCGCCTGAACAAAGAAAGTAGTGGAAAAGATGACACCCACCCGTCACAGCAGGGCGAACGTCGGCCGAAGTCACAATGGTGATAGGGGCATCCCCCTCGGCATACTCCACCGGGTCCTTTTCCTTGCCTGTACCGCCGCGAGGTGTCTTGGGAGCCATTCTCTCAAGAAGAAAAAGTTAGGGTTTTTGAAGAAGAACTCTAAAGAAAGCAAAAAGTAAGAAGAAGAAACTCTCTCACTCCATCTCTTGCATATTATAGGGCTTGGTCGCACGCGTGATCCGATGATGTGTGATCTCAGCTGTCGCCTCGGGTTCTGTGAAGAGATAACAGCAAACAAAACTAAAAGATCGTCATTAATCTTTTTGGTTACCGAGGCATCATCATATACATTAACTGAGAGGAGCATGCGCCCGAACAGGCATGCGCCCCAACAGTCATGTGCCCTGACCTCCATACTTCTTATTCAAAGTATTCCAAAACTTATCCAAAAGTTTTGAAAACTTTGAAGGGGTTCTTGTAGAAGCATGGAATTTCACAACCAGAAGGCCCATGCGCCAGACAATCTATACGTCAAGCTCGGACAAAACAACAAAAGCAGCAAATATAGACATGGAAAGAGAACTTTTTATTTCACACATAAAAGTCTATTACATGTCTAGAGCAGGCTGTACAAAGGAAAACTTCTACAAAGGAAAGACCCTAAGTCTACGCCAGCAGTCACCATGCGCCTCCCTCAGGCACAGCATCCATCATGCGCCTCCAGTCAGCACAGCAATCACCATGCGCCTTCAACCGGGCGCATCCCACCATGCGCCCTCAGCAAGGCGCATCCCTTCAGCAGATCAGTTATGTGCATCTCCAGTTTTGTGCATCCCTTCAGCAAGCCCAGCTATGTGCCACTCTTCCAGCCAGCTCACCTAGCCGAGCAGGATGAGGGTGGCAATTAACCCTCCCATCCAGAGAAAGAGCCTCAAAAGCCAAAGGAAGACAGTCAGGGCACCACCATTCCGATCTACGACTCAGGAACAACGGAGACGAGACCCGAGCATCCCTATCTTTGGATGCAACAGGCACCTTCCGCCTGCCTCGGAAGCCCTCGACTCCGTCTTTTGGATGTAACAGTCACCTTCAAGTGCATCAACGACGACATGGCGTCTCATCTTCACCCTCGGGAGCACTTCGTCAACAGAATGCACTCGAGTACCCAAGTTCATGTTGGAGGTATGTGAGAGAACGAGAAGCAAACCTTCTCTCCATGCCACTATTTATAGGCCAGGCAGATCAAACCCACGCGCCAAGTGGATGGCTCTCCAATTCTGAGCAATGAACTTGCATTTAATGGATGAACCGGATGCCTTGAATTCAGCCAAATGGCTATTTAAAGCACTCGAAGAACGTAACAGTTGCACCATCAAGACGTGTCACGAAGCAGATGCGCCGGCCAGACCGCGCATCACACAGACGCCCCTTCGACTTCAGGCGCATCACACAGATGCGCCCTTCAGAACCAAGCGCATCACAGAGGATACGCCATCATGTGTCCCTATACCCAGAGGAACGCCAATCGCGCGCCCCCTCAGTTGTCCATCGAATGTCACAAATATTAAATGCTGAACTGACAGAGTTGGCAGCACATCTCCCAAAGTCTGAACAGTCGACAGCTTTTCAGAGGACGAAGCATCGCAACGTCAGCATCATCATGACTTTACCCTGACGGCTACTGCCACGTGGCCACTCACCACCCGCATGCCCTCTGCAGCCATGCATCCAAATCTGCATGCGCCTCAAAAGCCATGCGCCTCAGACTCTTCACTGATCCCTAAAGCAAAAAAAGTCTCCATCTGAAGCTCTGCATGCGCCTCAAAAGCCATGCTCCCCAGACTGTTCTCTGATCCCAAAAGATAGAAGGAAAGTCGCCTGCATGCGCCTCAAAGCCATGCGCCCAGAATGGTTCGTGACTCATAGAGGTTACGAGCCAAAGTCTCCTCATGCGCCCAGTCCTAGGTGCATCCTACCAAATCATTCTCCCCACAAATCCGAGATCTCCGAGCCATGGGTCGATGACACATGTCCTTTGACTCAACTCATCCAAGATCTCAGCCAAAAGATCTTCTCCTCTGCTACGTGTCGGCTCACAACAGCAACATGAAGAAGTCAACCCTCGATCAGGGCACATCACCCATGCGCCCCATCAGCAATCAACACGTGGCGTCCCCACGCACCGGCGTATCCTAAATATGCTGCATGAGCAGCCGACCTGCCCAGCTATAATAGAGGAATCATTTCCTTCTTCCACGGGACATACGAACGAACATACACCAGAGAGGCAGATACAGACACTCAACGTCTTCCTCCTCTCAGTAAGCTCCAGCACCCAGAGCAATCCAAACCTTCAGAGAACCGATAACCGTCGTTAGCTCGTCAACGGAGTCAAAGTATTACCACTCGCTCCGTCGGCACAAGGGACCAGATAAACAAAAGTGTACTCCTAGGACTACGTCTAAAATCCTATATTGTAACACTGTTCTGTTTGTATTGAAATTACATCAAAAGATTTTAATGGCAAACAATATATATGTATATGTATAATAAATATTCGTATATATGTATATATATACGTTATGTGTATATGATATATATATTATATATATCTATATTATATATATATTATATATATATATATATATATTTTAAATATTCGTATATATATATATATGTACATATATAAATATACGTATATATGTATAGATATATATATATCTAGATTTAGATATAGACATATATATATATATATATATATTATATATATAATATATATATATATATATATATATGCTGCACGTATATATGAATATATAAATATATGTGCATATGTGTATATCTATATATATGTATAGTAGAATGTATATGTAATGTGTATATGTGTGTGTATATATATATATATTATATATATATATATATATATATATATATATATATATATATAAAATATATATATTATATAAGATATAAAATATATATATATATAATATATATATTAATTGCTAGAGAAAAAAATAGAAAATAGAAAAGAAATAGAAAAAGAAATAGAAAAGGAAAAGAGAAACCAAAGAATAAGAAGCAGCAACCAACCCTTTAGCCCAACCGGCCCAAATTCCCTAAACCTGAGCCCACAGCCCGAACATTAGTCCCCCACAGCCCAAGCGCCCCGAACTCAGCAAAGTAACCAACCCCTCGGTTATATTCGCATAGAGAAAGATTGAGATCGAGGAAGTTTATATCAAAACCCTAGTTCTAAAATCCCAGTGCCGACCCTGGCCGCAGCCCCCAGCCTTGGCGACCCACCCGCCGTCGGAGCCACCGCCGCGCGCCGTCGGAGACGGCGAAAATGCGTGCGGCAGCCAACAGTTCACAGCAACGGCGGGGAGCGCGAGGAGTTTCAGGTCGCATTTTCTCCCACATCGCTCGACGATTTCCCGAACTGATTTCCCTGGTACAATCCTAACCTATAAAACTTCGATCTCCTTCTATTAGTTTGAATTTAGAAGTCCTAGTTTACTAGATAAATCGATACAAAGTCGATCAAATAACTGACCGAAAACAGAGCATAAGACAGTCCATACACCCGTATTCGAGGATCGATTCCGATCGATCCAGTAACCGTTTAGAAATTCCACTTGAACACGGTTATAGACAACATATAGGACTTCACGACCCTTTTTGTGGATTTGGAAATCATCACTACGTGTCGAGAAATCGAATCCCGAAGTTTACCAAAAAATTTTTAAAAACTAGAAAAACCGTCGATACGACGTGCGTTTCGCCAATCCGGGCGACATGGTCGTGAACCGAAAGCATCAAAAGGTGCGTATCGGCTTCGCGGACGTGTGAGCTTTGACGGAATTCAAATTGGTCTCGTGTGCGCGACGAATTTGATGCGTATCGTCGAAATTTACCGTATCGACCCCTTTACAAATTTTTTAATTACTTTGTGCACGTTCGTCAGATCGAGACAAAACTTACCCAATACGACCGTATCATTTTTTTGGTCCTGTATGCCAAGTTTGGTCCGATTCTGAGACAGTTGATCGGATCGTCGTTTTGCGGGCCCCACGATCCAATTCAACGGGTGATTTTGTGCACGACCTGCCGAAATCCAAAACTGGACATACGGTTGGGTTCGTATCGAAAAACCAACCTGTAGACAAATAGTTTGATGACTTTAGAGACCATAGACTTTGGCACGCTTTTCGATAAAAAGTGGATCCAACGACGGACATTTTTGGCCCAAAATTACCGTTTTGCCCCTGTGTCCAGAATTGACTTAAGGACAGGCAATCCTAGCTAATTTGACTATTCTAAGAATGTTGGCAATGTTTGTTTCAGCTTTCGGAGACAATTGAGATTTGGACTTATTTGGCTTATCGGTTGACGGTTTATTGTTGGCTCTTCGTGCTACCACCAGGCAAGATACCTCGTCTCCCTCTACAGTTTATTTTCATGCTTATAGTTCATCTGTTTTAGTATATTATATTTAGTTACCTTAGTTTCTATAGATTTATATGATACCATGTTTACTAGTTTATTGTCTTGTTGTATATCAGTATTTCCTAACTTGATAGCGTAGTTACACCAGGCTTGTCCACATTATGGTTCATGCTAGAATTGCCTTTACCTGTGTCATGACTGTAATGACCCGCTCCGCCGTAGCGAACGCCGATTCCAACGGCAAGTACAACGACTCGAACGAGCCGTCGACCCAAAGAGTTGGCATCGACCTGGTAAAGAATCGATGCAAGGCTTACATTGGCCCGTCAAGATGAATCCAGACTTAGACTTTCAAAGGCGCGCTCGGAGTATCGCTCGGCCGATGCGAACATCGCTAAGGTGGGTGGCTCCGATGAACCCGTCTTTGCTTAGCCTAGACACATAATAATACGGACACTATCACTGAAGTCGCTAGGCGATAACACCGCGCATGCTAATAAATGACCCAACGCACCTAGCTAAGGGAATAACCCCATCTTGTATGCTTGTATAGAATATGGAAAGGAACATGGAAAATGTGAGAAGTCTCGCACCGCACTCCACGCTCGTGCTAAGGCACAAGCTTGCGTTCAAGTCCCTTATGCGTTCAACAATGAAATAATGAATGGTTACAACAATGAAATGGAAAGACTATCAATATAGTCGTTTCGAGTATAGTATAGCAACATTGAAAGGATATGGGACCGATGGGTCGCCAAGGCGACTCCCGCACAAGGAGTTGCGTAATGTATGAATGAAAGAGTAAACGAATAAGTGAATGAATGAATCAACGAATGAATGAACAAGTGAAATAAAGAATGAATAAAAAGATAAGAAGGATGGAAATGGTTAGCGACAGGTATGACGGGCACGTGCAACGGGGCTCGCTACCCGCGCTGCACGGACGCCAACCTGGTCGATAACACATTAAGGCTAAGGGTTAGCCTACGGCTCAGAGACAGCCGTTAAGTTAAAAAGACAAGTTAATACGAAATGGTCGTGGACAGACGGCACGGGCGAGGGGTGGCGATGTCGTGACCGTGAAGAAAAAGGGATTCTGCGGCATGATTAAAGGGAGGATATGCCGGCCTAGGCGGAATCAAAAAGGGGCTTACGGGCTAACTGAGGGGGGGCTTGGCCACCCAGGAGACGTAAGTGCGGGGTAATTTCAAAAGACTGTCAGATGAACCAGCCGCACACAGTGATAGGTGAGAAATTACCAAAGGAGAATATGTCCAAATTGGCTTGTGATGCCAGCGACCAGTGCATATAGATTAAGTGGGCTTTGCTGGTGGCTATCCACGTGCAAGTCCTTGCATTGAAATCAAAGTAGTCTAAGTTAATCTGAACAAAGCACCTTCTGAATAAGCTTGAAATGTATCACACCAAATGATAATGAATACTTCGTACAAGGAGTTAGAGAATACGCCTACGACGCGCTAGTAACTGAGGCAGGGACACGCCCTTGATATTGAATGTTTCCAAGAATCATATTATGTTGTTCCATATGAATTGTTGACTAACTTGGTTTACTTGGACAGGGAAGGCCGGACGGTAAGTATGGGTAAGTCGTGCATGTATTTCCATGTGACACTTGAATTTGGCAACACGGGATAGGTTATGACATATGCCATGAAATTGATCCTAAGGCAAGATTAGAAAGATAATGAATGATAGAGATGTACAAAAAGTAAATAGAACGTGTTTGATAATGATAGCATTGTGGGCGAGCTAGCCTCCCCACCGTGCATAACAATATACTGATAACCCCACAGTCTGCATGCAGGATGCAGGAGACGTCGGCGGGTGCGGCGCTTCCATCGAACGTGCTAAGGCGCGGAGCCAACTCTGGGGCCTTGGAACGTTGCAAGAAACTGAAGCACCCTATACAGGACATAATGTATCGGAACTTCGCCATGAATCATTCTATGTTGTAAGCCACTTGGCACGCCTTTTATGTTTCAGAGAGAGAGAGCTTGAGCGATTTGTAATATCGGCCTAGCGCCGCTTGTAATCTTCTTGAATATCAATAAAGAGATTGAATTCGCTTCAAATTTGTGTTCATTTACTTTCTGCTGCAAATGGGGACACTCTGTGCGACTCTGTGGCCTAGCTCAAATCGGCCGTTTCTGGACATAGCCTTGTACGGATGCAACCTAGGCCCGTGCGGTATCGCCTTAGCGAGGACGATCGCTCCTGCGGGAGCGGGGTGTGACAGATTGGTATCAGAGTACGGCTTTACGTCCTTGGACTTCATTTTGATTCTCTCAGTTTTGAAAGCTCGTTGAAACAAAAGAAGTATACGCTCTCTCTCGTTGTACCTTGGGATGTTCCATACAATAAGTCTAATATTTTCAAAAGCTCGTACGAGTACTCGGTTGAATGGGATCGATAGACGAAGGCCTTTGTGCCGAACGATGTTAAACATGACTCGATAAAAAACACATGCTAAGTTAGCAAGTCGCGTGCGTGCCCAAATAGTCCTACATCGACATTAGCAAGTGAGCGTGCAAACTTGAATATAGCCCGCACGGGATGGTTATGCGGCACAACTTAGTCCGCGTGTCGCGTACCTCAACTTCTGGTGCAATCGAGTTGCGAGCGATATCAAGTACCGCTTGGTCGGGAATGGAGATACACTTAGAGTGTATATCGATAGAAATGCTATCAAACTAACGCTTAGGCGTGCAGAAGATTTATTGGATTTTGAGGATTAGTGCGAACGACTTAGTACGTCGAGGCGACGTGAGCGATTACGTTAGAGATTCGTCGAACGAATCTGAGGGATGTCTTAGCGCGTGATGCGAATGTGATTGAGGATTTATAGAATGACTTGAATCCGAGTGGTGTATGTGATAGCTTCGAGAAAGAATAAGAATAAGTGTTGACGACTAGTCGAGTGGCTCGAACCCTGAGTGGTGTATGGACGTCTTAGAAGTTATTCGAGCGAGACTAAAGGATATACGGATAGAACGAGTATGTAGGAGAAAACGATGCAATCGCGCAAAGCCTTAGTACGCGTCATGCTTAGTTGATCGTGACTTCGTGTGTCCCGAACGAGATGTCATTCGGACAACTTGTGAATGGGTAACGCAGGTTAGAAAACAACTCGGAACGATGAATAAAAAGGAATGATCTTGATCGAGAAACTTAGAGGATCGCACGTACGATTTCGGATTGATTCAAATAAATTGTGACTTGAGTTTGGACAACGATCTTGAAACTAGCTTGAGGAATAGCGATCAAACTTGATCTTGAATATCGAGGAAATTGTGGAATATCCAACTCGGACAACAGCATCAACGCACGACTCAAAATCGGTTGCAAAGGAAGATCGTCAGGTTACGCATATCGTTAATGGTATTAAGGCATTTCAAAGTCGATATGCGATAACTCGGGGGTACTCTGACTCGGCGAATGACGGTCGTGCAAATGTTATTGTTCCGTTGGATGCTATACTTGGGATGTTAAAAATGTGTCGAGGAAAAGATAGATTTGGCTTGGATGAAAATGTGAATGCTTGGATTTGTTTCGTTGACAGCCACAATGTTGACGTTCTTGTCTTATGCGAGCGCAACTCCAGCCTCGCACATGCGTCGCGCCGGATTATGACGATCACTCCGCATGAGCGATGATATGGTGATTCATACAGCGGGAGTGATTGAACTTGGATGGCGTGGCAATCTGATTGCTTCGACTTATGGTTTGACGCGAAGGTGGACTCGAAAAGGAATTTGTGTTTGAAGAATTGAACTTAAGGATTGAGTAGGTCCAATCCGCGTATCGAGAATGGGTTAGTCTAAAACTCAAACAAGAGTTACGCCCCGATGAGAATGATTATTCTGCGGAAGCATTGCATGGTGATTCATGAACCGCCATGGATAATCGGACTTGCGTGAGATTGAGGCACAATGTATTGTTGAGCTGGATGACCTCGTGATCGAATACATGAATTGGTTAGAACTGGTGATTGAACGGAATTGAATATGTGCAACGTAAGTCTTGATGCGGATTAGGTGATCATACTCGATGTTTAGAAATCTGAGTGACACGAGCTTGGGTAGAAACTTCCGCACAAACGAACAAATGGTTTGACCATAGGATTTGGGGCGAGTGTCGTGCAACGACCTTGTACGATGAGCCACGGACTTGACTTGTAACTATGACCCTGAGGGATGACCTAGCGGATAGGCGGACGACCCTATGCCGAGTGATTGAACTTGTGCGATTGACCTTACAGTCGTCCGGACGGACGATAGACTTGGGGCAGCAAGACTTAGAGTATGATGGAGAACAGGGAGTGTGCGTGAGCGACGATGAGATTGGCCCCAAACGGAGGGAATGATAGGAATAAATGACGCACAAGTAAAGTTGGGATAACGAATTGAATCATTGATTGGAAGACGTACTCGATGACAGCACAATGTTTGGTCTCGAATCGGATGGAAATTTCTTAGACTTGGTCGGCTCCGCTAAGAAGAAATCGTATTGATTTCATTGACAAGAGCGCTTGAGAAGCGAATCGAATAATCTCGAGGACCGAGATAAACGATGGTGAGATGCACGCGAACTCGGTTTTAAATCAAAGTTAGCAAAAATGATCGGCAAATCGAAACTATCACGAGTAGCTTGTCCGACATCGCTAATCGCTAAGCTTGGTTGAAATGTATGTACTCGGGGGACACCTTGAATATGTGCACAATCTAAACTCAGCGATGTGATGAACTCGAATGCAGCTGCAAGTGGGTGTTGAGATGCGCATGAAGGAATGAGTGAGTTTGCCTCAGCCTACGACTCTCGAGTTTGATAAAAATATAATGCACCTCGTACGACCGTTTCAGTCCCATGATACGTCAAAATAGCAAACAAGTCGAAAAAATGCGATAATTGAATAAGTACTATCAACTCTAAAATGAATGAAAAGTGATTCAATAAAAATCGATCAAACGTATGCGACACGGAACTTGGAGGGTATCGAGCATGGTTCGATGCCATCGAGCGATAAAGCCAGTCGATAAGAAATTGTCTACGATGCGCACACGATATGAGTTAGGGAACGGTAGGATGACCTGCACTCAAGAAGTCTCGAGGACGAGACTTGTTTTGAGTGGTGTATTATGTAATGACCTGCTCCGCCCTAGCGGAACGTCGATTCCAACGGCAAGTGCAACGACTCGAACGAGCCGTCGACCCAAAGAGTTGGCATCGACCTGGTGAAGAATCGATGCAAGGCTTATATTGGTCCATCAAGATGAATCCAGACTTAGACTTTCAAAGGTGCGCTCGGAGTATCGCTCGGCCGATGCGAACATCGCTAAGGTGGGTGGCTCCGATGAACCCGTCTTTGCTTAGCCTAGACACATAACAATACGGACACTATCACTGAAGTCGCTAGACGATAACACTGCGCATGCTAATAAATGACCCAACGCACCTAGCTAAGGGAATAATCCCATCTTGTATGCTTGTATAGAATATGGAAAGGAACATGGAAAATGTGAGAAGTCTCGCACCACACTCCACGCTCGTGCTAAGGCACAAGCTTGCGTTCAAGTCCCTTATGCGTTCAACAATGAAACAATGAAAGGGTTACAACAATAAAATGGGAAGACTATCAATATAGTCGTTCCGAGTAGAGTATAGCAACATTGAAAGGCTATAGGACCGATGGGTCGCCAAGGCGACTCCCGTACAAGGAGTTGCGTAATGTATGAATGAAAGAGTAAACGAATATGTGAATGAATGAATCAACGAATGAATGAACAAGTGAAAGAAAGAATGAATAAAAATATAAGAAGGATGAAATGGTTAGCGACAGGTATGACGGGCATGTGCAACGGGCTCGCTACCCGCGCTGTACGGACGCCAACCTGGTTGATAACGCATTAAGGCTAAGGGTTAGCCTACGGCTCAGAGACAGCCGTTAAGTTAAAAAGACAAGTTAATACGAAATGGTCGTGGACAGATGGCACGGGCAAGGGGTGGCGATGCCGTGACCGTAAAGAAAAAGGGATTCCGCGGCATGATCAAAGGGGGGATATGCCGGCCTAGGCGGAATCAAAAAGGGGCTTACGGGCTAACTTGGGGGGGGGCTTGGCCACCCAGGAGACATAAGTGCGGGGTAATTTCAAAAGACTATCAGATGTGAACCAGCCGCACACAGTGATAGGTGAGAAATTACCAAAGGAGAATATGTCCAAATTGGCTTGTGATGCCAGCGACCGGTGCATATAGATTAAGTGGGCTTTGCTGGTGGCTATCCACGTGCAAGTCCTTGCATTGAAATCAAAGTAGTCTAAGTTAATCTGAACAAAGCACCTTCTGAAAGCTTGAAATGTATCACACCAAATGACAATGAATACTTCGTACAAGGAGTTAGAGAATACGCCTACGACGCGCTAGTAACTGAGGCAGGGACACGCCCTTGATATTGAATGTTTCCAAGAATCACATTATGTTGTTCCATATGAATTGTTGACTAACTTGGTTTACTTGGACAGGAAGGCCGAACGGTAAGTATGGGTAAGTCGTGCATGTATTTCCATGCGATACTTGAATTTGGCAACACGGGATAGGTTATGACATATGCCATGAAATTGATCCTAAGGCAAGATTAGAAAGACAATGAATGATAGAGATGCACAAAAAGTAAATAGAACGTGTTTGGTAATGATAGCATTGTGGGCGAGCTAGCCTCTCCACCAGTGCATAACAATGTACTGATAACCCCACAGTCTGCATGCAGGATGCAGGAGACGTCGGCGGGTGCGGAGCTTCCATCGAACGTGCTAAGGCGCGGAGCCAACTCTGGGGCCTTGGAATGTTGCAAGAAACTGAAGCACCCTATACAGGACATAATGTATCGGAACATCGCCATGAATCATTCCATGTTGTAAGCCACTTGGTACGCCTTTTATGTTTCAGAGAGAGAGAGCTTGAGCGATTTGTAATATCTACCTAGCGTCGCTTGTAATCTTCTTGAATATCAATAAAGAGATTGAATTCGCTTCAAATTTGTGTTTATTTACTTTTCGCTGCAAATGGGGACACTCTGTGCGACTCTGTGGCCTAGCTCAAATCGGCCGTTTCTGGATAGCCTTGCACGGGCGCAACCTAGGTCCGCGGCATCACGCCTTAGCGAGGACGATCGCTCCTGTGGGAGCGGGGCGTGACAATGACTGAGTTGTACCATGTCATTACCTGTATCTTAACTGAGTGTTTCTGCAAGTATGTGTGATTGAACTGTTATTCCTGTATCGCTCCCACAACCTGCGAGTCTACACACGGGTGAGGGTTGTCCGTTTGCACCTGCGAGTCCACACACGGGACGAGGGTGACTTGTCTTGAAACTGACCTACGAGTCCATGTCAGGGCGAGGGTTGGTATTCCATTGACCTCTTATTCTTCCAGCAGTTCATTTATGCATAGTTGATCCCGTATCTGTGTTCATAGTTACCTGTCAGTAGCCACATGTCAGTCTCATATCTAGTTCCTGTTTATACCCTATTTATATTATTGCATGATTAAACTATTAGATAGGCATATTTTTATGTATCTTGCTATGTCCCCTGAGGACCTGATGATCTCTTCAGGTAGCTGATTGCATGGAGTTAGGTAGCGGCTCATGATGGTAGTGATTACACCTGCAGGAATACAGGTATTTCTTTTGATATATCTTTATTATCCTCTCGTGCTTTATATTCCATGCCATGATATATTCTGCTTATTTTATAAACTCATATCATTCTTGGAGTCTAACCGGACAATATGCTAATAGGATGCAGACTATGACCCATAATTGTTCATTCTTGTCTTGCATGATCTTGTGGATTGAGATACACTGTAGATTACCATATTAGCCAGGATACCATGATCTTGACAGCTTATACGTGCTCGAGTCGGGCTGGAGTCCGCTCGATACGTAGCTGGCTTGCTCACGAGCTCGTGTCCGAAAAGCGGGTGTGGGTCGTGACAGGGATTCTGTGAGAAGGACAAGTCACATTTGGTCTGCCGGTTAAGGAAGAGCTTGTATGGTCTAAAGCAGGCTCTGAGGCAGTGGTACAGGAAGTTTGAGTCGTTTATGGGAGAGCATGGTTATGCACAGACGACGTTGGACCATTGTGTATTTGTGAGGTACTTTACCGAAGATGATTTTATCATTTTATTGCTCTATGTTGATGACATGCTATTAGTGGGTCGGAATGCCACTAGATACCGGAGTTGAAGCGCCAACTGGGTACGGCCTTCTATGAAGGATTTGGGTGCAACAAAGACTATTCTTGAGATAGAGATCAGCTAAGAGAGAGTCTAAGCTGCTACACTTGTCCCAAAAGAAGTACATTCACCATGTACTTTAGCGTTTCGGGATAGACGGGTCAAAGAATGTGAGTTGCCCCCTTGCGGCTCACTTTAAGTTTACTGAGGAGCAGTGTCCATCTACCGAGGACAAAAAGGAAGATATGGAGCGGGTTCCATATGCCTCAGCTGTGGGAAGCCTTATGTATGCTATGGTGTGTACGATGCCAGACATCGCTCACGCAGTGGGCACAGTTAGCATGTATCTTTAAATCCTGGAAGGATACATTGGAGTACGGTCAAGTATATTCTATGATACCTTCAGGGCACTACCGATCGGAGACTTTCTTTTGGTGGTGACGAACCGAAGCTGGTTGGGTATACCAACGCTGATATGGCTGAAGATGTAGACACGAGGCGATCGACTTCGGGCTATGTGATGATGTTTGCTGGTGGAGCGGTATCGTGGCAGTCGCGGTTGCAGAAGTGTGTTGCCTTATCGACGACAGAGGCAAAGTACATTGCGACGAAGGAGGCTTGCAATGAGTTATTGTGGATAAAAAAGCTGTTACAGGAAATGAGGCTGAAGCAAGAGCAGTATACTTTATTTTGTGACAGTCAGAGTGTTATTCACCTTGTGAAGAACCAGACATTTCATAGTTGGTCCAAGCACATCGAGACTCGGTATCATTGGATACGAAATGTGGTTGAGAAGAAGGACGTGGCGCTTGAGAAGGTTCATACTGATGCAATGGAGCGGACATGCTTACGAAGGTTCTACCAAGGAAAAGTTTAAGTACTGCAGGTGGATCGTCGGGATGACGAGTTCCTCCACCTAGTTGTGAAGGGAGAGATTTGTTGGAAGGGGGGGTTCCCAACCTATGTGGAGAAGATCCCAGAGTGTGAGCGCCGTCTGTGTGTCAGAGAAGCTCGGGGAGGTGACGAGGCCATTCGGAGTCGACGGAGAAACTCGGGAGCTAACATATGGCATACTGGAACATGGAAGGCAGAGTTCGGCCCGAACTCTGCCCCCTTGGTTCCAGAATGGTTCTGTG
>JANAVB010041329.1:0-2500 GCA_029216955.1 Iris pallida
ATTAAAAATCACTAAAATTATAACATGTATAAAACTTATTATTTAAAATCAAAATTATAAAAGTTCAAAAATACCCTCATTTTAGAAAAGTGGGTGTTACAAGTCTACCCTTAGAGAAATTTCATCATCGAAATTAAGATGGTCGTTACCTTCTAGGTCAAACCCCCAACAATATAGTCTTAAAACACAAATTCGATAATCATAGCGTCTTTCCAAAATCATGATACTTAGAATCTGCGTCATGCTAGTGAGCAGGCTACGATAGTCACAGAGTCCTCGACTAAGGTACATACCTCTAGAATCATGATATTTAAAAATTTTACATTGCCGTATGCTTTGCGACGAAAACCTTAAATTCCCATACCGATAAATACATCCAAAACCAGACTATATGTCCTTACTATGCCAGCTAACATGACTGTAGAAGATTTTTAGATCCCATAACTGAGGTGACCTAGCCCATACGACTTATCTCAAAAGAAATCGAACCACAACGAATCATCAGAACAAAATTTATAAACTACCATGGAACAAATAGAATCGAATTTCAAGACTATAAGGAGGCAAATGCAGAAGTAGAATCGAGAAGAACGGAACCTGCTACAAGATCTCAATGGCCTGTGCATCTTCGGCTGTCATGGCGAAAGCTCGCCTGCTGGCCTCCCCTGGCCGGCTGTTGGTGTTGGACAAACCTCTCTGCTGGTCTGTAAGGCTGGTCCCCTCTACTGACCTACTGGAGCCTTGGCTTTTGCTTCTACCCTGAACGTGCCGAGAACATAGGGACTCCTTCAGCTGATGGTCTGCTGCTCACATAGTAGGCATCTGCCTAGATCTTCCTGCATTCACTCATCCGTGCCCAGCTTCTGTAGTAAGCACAACTGGTGGACTGCTGCGGGTAAGGTGTATGTCCCTGGACCTGAAAGTACTGCTGAACAGGTCTCTGCTGCTGCTGCTGAATCTTCGTGGCTGGAACTGCTTGTCCCTGCTGATGCTGGTGCTGAAAAAGCCTCTTGGCCTGGACTCCACAGTTGCTGGCACCGTGAGCGTCTCGTCCCTCTTGAGCCTCAGCTCTAAGGTCATCCTCTGCTGCTAGGGCACCCACCGGATCTCCTCAAAACTGACGCTGGGGCACTCTTGGTGTGGGACTTCACCTCCTTGACTAGCCCTTCCTGAACCTTCGGGCCTTCATCGCCTCAAAAAGCCCCTTAATAAATCTGCCCAGACAGCAGAACTCCGACATACTCATCGACAGTTTGATGCCCTACACCAAAGCCTCGAACTGCGTCTCGAGGGCACCAAGCGCTACGTCGGAGAAGAAATTCTTCGTGAACAGCTTCTTGAAATCTACCAAGTCTGCCCAATTGTACCAACCCTCGGATCTGTCTGGTACCACGTACGAGCCAAGTCCTGCATCATACTAGCTGCCGCCCAATTTGCAGTCTCGTTGGAATCTCCGCTAGCTGAAGATCTCCTCCATGTGCTCGATCCACCATCTGCGTACAGGATGCCTCTGTGCCCTGAAGTCTCGCGGGTGCATCTTCTGGAAATCTGTATCCCCTTCTCCTTCGGCTGATGCTGCTGCTGACCTGCCGGAGGCTGAGCTGTAGCCCTCTCAACTGTCGAGGGCCAGATCGATGCCCTGACTAAACTCCGTCGTTGACGCTGCTGCTGAGCCTGCTGAGCCTCCAAACTGCTGGAAGAAGGTAAACAACTGTACTGCATCAATGATCTCGTAGGTGGCGGCTGCTGAAAAGTATTCGAAATGATGGGAAAGACCTCTGAACAGGTGGAGGCGCACCCCAAAAGCTGTAGAAACTTCGACATGCAAAGTGATGGAAGGAGCTGTGATCCAGCATCTACAATCGGGCGAGAGATGGCAGACCTCCACCTGCGTCTGCTGGGCTAGAGCGATACGATCGTGTCTCGATCACCATCCTGAAGACAGATCAAACAAAGAATCAATATTGAGATAGAAGCGATAAATCAAGGGAGGACAATTTATTTCAAAAGGAAGCATTAAAGCAGCAAGAATTTTGATAACAAGAATCAGGTTAAGAGCTTTTCCTAATGTGATTGAGTACCTCAAAATATCCTACTCTTACTGCAGGTTGTAGTGATACTCTAGTTCGAATACTACTACAAAAATCGACCTGCATGGGCCACCACTAAAATGTGTCACGACCCTCACCCTAGTGTAAGGGCAAGAGAAGTGGGTACGTCCAAACCTACGCCGCAGTATCGACGGTAGAACGCTGTCCTAGGTCATATACATCAAAATTAAAGGTAATTGTACAGTTTTACTCCGAATGGGAGAAACAATATAAGATGTATAATCTCAATCACAGCTAAGAAGAAGTACGAATGATAGATAGATAGATAGATAATTTCAAAGGAAATACAAACAGAAAGGGAAATGAGTCTAAGTGTCTATATGACACAATAACAAAATATATACAGCTCAAGTCTCAACGACACAAAAGTAAGATAAAACCTAACAAAC
>JANAVB010041329.1:7500-35985 GCA_029216955.1 Iris pallida
TTCTTGGCTATGGCCGGTACATGCTTCACATTTTACAGTATTAGCGACTTTCCCGAAGTCAGTTGCAGTACCACCGTCCCGATCGTAAATACTTCAGCTTGTGTCTGGTTCGCCACCATAACCTTCTCAGAAATAGGTTGGTACATGGTGAACCACTCCTTTGAGTAAACATGACACAAAGCCCCAGTATCTATCCACCAGTCCGTGTCAACTCCAGCTGAGTTAACCTATGCAATTATAGCAACAAAGTTAGCCTCACCTTGCTCCTTTTGTTTTAGTTTTTCTTTGCAGTCCCTTTTTTAGTGGCCTTTCTTGCCACATTTGAAACAAGTCCCAGGTTCTTTGGACTTGGGCTTGAACTGAGCCGACTTCACCTTCAGATGGTAAACGTCTTTCTTCTTTTAGTAGGGAGCCTTCTGCTTTCCTTTAGAATTTTTTTTCTTGTACCATGTTGGCCTTGGCCATCTGTTTGGACAATGTGTCCACTTTGAGTTGAGCCCTCAACTCGCCTTTAATATGTATCCAGTGCAAGAGACGTTCCAGATCCACTTCAATCTTCTTACGGTGCATGTCCGTAAAAAAATTGCTCCACCCAAGTGGGAGCTTGGCGACAATACCCTCGACGACAAAAGCATCAACCAAGGACATGCCGTCATCTGCCAGCTTCTGACGTAACTTGAGAAATTCCTTGACTTGAGGCAACATGGTTTTATCGTCCTCAAATCGCATCCTCCAAACCTTTTCGGTCACGTGGATCTTGTTTCTGTTCTCATATGCCTTGTAGAGATTCTCTATAGACTCCAAAATGTCCTTTTCATTGACCATCTTGCTGTATGACTCCGTCAGAGAGTCCTACATAGAGTTCAAGATCAACAACTTGTAGAGGTTGTTATCGCTCCTCTACTTCAACTGCAAAGTCGTGGCTTCAGCAACCCTTCAAGTATTTGCACCCTCTAGAATCAAAGGCTCACGATCTGTCAACACGTAGTCGACGCTCACGAGTTGAATATTAAGGCTGACCTTTCTCTTCTAGACGTTGTAATGCTCCCCGTCAAACTTTTCAAGTTTGTTAAAACTTGTGTCGAAAAGTTGTGCATGGTTGTTCTCCATCAAATCTGAATCTTGCTTTGAGATTGTTATTCTTGAAACAGATCGTTAGATGAAAATCTCGATGTCTTAGACAGAGAGATGAATACTCGTTCTCTTTGTGAGATACGAGGTTGATGACTCGGTCTCTTTGTGAGAACACGAGTGGAAGTCACGGTCTCTTTGTGAGAACCAGAATTGATAAAGACAACTTTGCTGGGTAATTAAGATCACCGTTGCTCAAAGCAAGATTCGCCCTATTGCGATCTGCTCCTATGAACCAGCAAGTTCGAAAGAACTTTTGGAATGCTCACAGTCACCTCCTTTCTCAAACACGAAGAACTCCAGTGGACTCCAATGGCAGTGGCGTCGCAGCTCTCTTTGTCTCCTAATTTTAGCGTAAGTTCTCAATGAAGGTACGAAGAGAGTATTTATAGAGAAGGGCCGAAACCCTAATCCTGATCCTGGCCGTAACTGATTGCGAAAAGATATGAGCGAATAATGGAAAGATTTGAATGAACTAAATTCAAATCCCACAAAAGATGGATATGATTAATTAACTCAATCTTCCCTTAACCGCTCAAATCTTCCAATCAGCCGCATCATGAGCCTCTTGTGCTCCTTAGCCCACTCAGCCTGTCAGCCTACGTGCCTACGCACAGACGTATAGCCCCGCAAGCACACAGCAGCGCCGCAGCCTCGCAAGCATGCAGCAGCGCAAACGCGCAGCCCCGTAAGCGTACAGCAGCACAGCCCTGCAACCTCGTGGCTCCTGCGTGGCACCTACGCATGTGACTCACGCAGAAGACGAGCGCACGAGCGCATCAACTATGCACAAGGTTCCATACACCGATGCTGACGTGCTAAGTGCAAAGTGCGCCAACAAAGTGCCACTTTGTGCCCTTGAGCCCGAGTCCGAGTGTAAATTCCCAGACCAAATTTCCTCTTATATATATATATATTTATTTATATATACTTTTTGTACAATTTCATTAAAAGCTTGAATAGTAATATAAGAGAAGGGGGTTTTTGCAAAAACCTAAATGTCTAGTGACTAAAGGATAAAAGGCAAGATTTGAACAAAGAACAAAATCTTTATTCCAATATCCTTTTCTTTCATTCAACTGTTTTAAGGGCTTTGTCCTTTGTGACGTCACTTCTTACAGCCTCAATCCAAGTCCAGTTAGACCTACTCTTAGTTCTAGTATATCCTTCAAGCAATATATTGTCATTTGTCACACGTTCAGTTTATGCATACTCTTTGGAGTTGTGTATCTGTGTTACTATTAGTGTGGTATACTTCTAAAATACCAAAACCTTATGGTACTTTTATAAGAGACCAATTTGTTGGACAAAGTATTTACTCAATGCTGGGGATAGGCTATTTTATACTGATATTATAAAGCACTTATTGCATCACCATTTTTCTAAAGCTGTTCCTTCTAACTGTATCTTTATGATTTGAAGTAGTGAATTATGGTTGAAATTGGAATGAATGTACTAGATCACTCAAATAAGTCTTTGAGGCATATAGAACTACTACCATTGTAATCACATGAGTGATACCTGACCAAGTTGGGGTATTCTGGACGAACACTCATACCACAGTATTATTATACAATTGAACTGCAGTAGCATAGTTGGTTGTGTTTCACATTTGGGTTGCCTAGAACTAAGGTGTACCCTAGGATACCTGCTTGTGCAAATATGAACAAATAGATATAGCTTTCAAACCCAAGTATATGGAATGAACCTAGTAACATAAAAACCCAAATAGATAGGGTAATCTTGATTTGGGATTACTCAGTAATTGTTATAACTTTATACCATAGGTTACTTGGATCTCGGTACGGACACTCGAACCGTGCCAGTAGCTCAGGACCACAGGCAAGTATACCTTGCCTCCCTCTACAGTTTTATTTACATGTATTGTATTTTATTTTTTGCAATTTTAATTATTTATGGACCTGTGCTTTTCGTATTATATTCTGTTGAGCTGTTTTTATTGTATATAGCCGTGTTCATGTTTGATCTTATGGTTAATACTTGGAGTTCCTCACCAGTACTTTGTTTGAGTCGTGTCATAGAACAAGTGCGTGTAATGAACTGCTAAACCTTTGATTTATCGTTTTACACAACCAGAGAGTCCACACTCGGGACGAGGGTTGATGAGTGCACCAGAGAGTCTACACACGGGACGAGGGTGTTTGTCGTGTTCATTGGCACCAGAGAGTCCACACTCGGGATGAGGGTTGACTAAATTGTACCAGAGAGTCCACACACGGGACGAGGGTTGACCAAATTGCACCAGAGAGTCCACACACGGGACGAGGGTGTTTTGCCGTGAGCTAACCAGATAGTCCACACTCGGGACGAGGGTTAGTGCTTAGTTCAAACCCGTGAGTCTACACTCGGGATGAGGGTTTGGTTTCCCCATTGATCTCATATTTATCGTTCATCCGGCAGTTCATTTATACGTAGTTGTTCTAGTGTTCGTGTTCGTAGTCATTTGTCGTGTTCCTGTTTTCTTGTTTATTTTCTTGCACATTATAAAACTGTTAGATAGGCATATATATTATGTATCTTGCTATTTCCTCTGAGGACCTGATGATCTCTTCAGGTTAGCCGAGTTTGAGTAAGAAGCAGACGAGTGGATTTGAGTTAGCATCAGATCACGGTGCCTTACAGTTGAGGTTTCCTTGATTAGCAGGTTGTATTCAGTTAGTATATTTCATGTACTTTTTTCTTTCCGTCTATTGGTAGTAGATTTTTGTCCACCAGACATGACATTGATTCTTGGATACATTCAGTTTATATTCATTATTGCTTAGTTTCATGGATATTCTTTGATCTTGGTTGTGTCTTGATTATTCTGTGGATGAGATATAGATTTCTCCCGTGATTATAGATTCAATGACTTGTGAGTTATAGACAACGTTCTACCACCGACACTGCGGCGTAGGCTGGGCTTGGACACGCTTCGTATCCGAAATGCGGGTGCGGGTCGTAACACCGAGTCCGAGCCCGAGTTCGAGTCTGAGTCCGAGTTGCTAAGCCCCTTCGGGGCTTAGCTCTATTAGGAATTAAATCCATGAGCATGATAAAAAGCATTAATGCTTCTTTGTTGGGTTAGCCTTCTTTCTACTAGAAAAATCCCCCCACATGGCACCCATGTGCCTCTCCACACCTCATGTGATTCTCTCAACACAAGTAAAGCTTTATTTAGAGATACAATCCATTTGGCCTAGGCAATATGGGACTATCTTTCTAGTCTCTAAAGCAAAAACACCAACAATAGGCATATATATATATATATATATTATATATATATATATATATATTTTTTTTTTTTTCAGAGAAAACTCCTTTTATTGATCAACTAGAACAGAAATATATTATATATATATATATATATATATATATATATATATTTTATATATATAATATATATATATATATAATATATATATATATATATATATATATATTTATATATATATATATATTTAAATATACAAAAACACCAACAATAGGCATATATATACATATATATATAATATATATATATATAATATATATATATATATATATATATATATATATATATATATATATATATATTGTACACTTCGGAAACATAAAAGTCATTTTGAAAACATATATAGAGAAAGAGATTACCATGCATGCAGCAAGAGAACTTATAATGTAGCTTCAGTCAGTTAACTGAGAAACAGCAAAAGGCAGGAGCAACCGTTTATATATATAGAGAGAGAGGAAGCAAAGATCAATTAGTGCTAAAAGCTATGCAATTTATTTCTTCATTCATTTTCCTTTCAGAAAATTTCATCCAACGGGAGAAAGTTTCTTCAAATAGCGCAAAACAGAAGATGTTTGAGAAAATTACAAAAAAAGGATCCAGCACTAGTTAATTTTTCTTAAACTATTAATTAGTTTGCTTTAATCTGTTGATTAGTTTGATATTATCTATATAAACTAATACGGATAATAATAAAATCTATTAGTTAATATAAAAATAATATATATAAATATATATATTAGCAAAATATATTTTATTATTATCCATAGTATAGTATAGATAATATCAAATTAATTAATAGATTAAAGCAAACTAAAAGATAAACCAAACAAAACTAAACAAAACTAAGCAGACAAACCAACCGAAATGCTACGTAAAAAAAACAAATAACAAAACCTGGCGCCAGTCATACTGGCGCCTAAATTGTTTTTTGGGCGCCCGTTTCACTGATGCCGAGATTTTTTTATTGTTGAAAAATATGGTGCTAGTACAACTGGCGCCAAACAATTTTTTTAAATTTTTTTTATTTGCGTCAGTTACACTGACGTCGGATCTTTTTTTTTGTAATTTTCTCAACATTTTCTGTTTTGCGCCATTTGAAGAAACTTCTTTCGTTGGATAAATTTTATGTTTTCCTTTTGGTACTTCACATGACTAGAATTCGTTTACACTGTGCAGGAGGGAGAGGGTCCTCCTAAGCTAGAAGATCTTTTCCCTAGCATTTATTTCTTCTTTATTATTCCCCCCTTTTTCTTCTTTATTGGTACTTGGCCTCAGCGTTCAAACTCGTGTCTGTTGGTGTCCCCTTCTGCAGAGGATGTAAAACCCCAAAATTTCTACTATAATTTTTTTTATTGATTTTGATACTGATTTAAAAATTTTGTATTGTACGTCGCGTAGTCGTATTGTACGTCGTGCACGAAACTTTATTTTTCGTAATTGCTCGACGAGTACGAATATGTGCGAGCATACATATTTTTAGAAAAATATTTTATTTATTATTTTATAGTTTCAAAATAGTATATATAATAATTATTTTGCTATCATTACCAAGTTGTTATTTTATTTACTAAAAGCCTTCATTTATGCAATTATTAAATTATAATAATATTTTATTGTATACTAGAAAAAGCATAATCATGTATGCATTATTCGTGCATACATATATTTCGTAATTATTATTAGTCTATTTTAAATAAAAATATAATTTTTGAGATTTATTAATATTAATATTTTATTATTCAAAAAGATATTTAAAAATATTTATTATTTCGAAATTATTAATACTGGTATTTTGAAAAATATATTTGGAAGTTATTGTGGCCATTTAAATCTTGATTTGATTTTTGAAATTATTTAAATAGTTTAATATTTGAAAATTTGATTTATTCTATTCGGTTTTAAACTAAAATTTAATTTGATTTAAATTAGATTTGTATTTAGATTTGGATTTGGTTTTAAATTAAGTAGAGAATTATCTAACGGGGTTTTAAACTATTCTAGTTCTTATCCAATTAGGAATTCCCACATTCTATAAATAGGCAGGTACTCCTCCATAAATTTTTCATCTCCACAAACTTCTCCACCCACGTGAGTGCATCGTGTCCATGTTCCCCCACCCAATATCTTATTCCATTAATTATACACATCCATTTATTTCTCTGTGTCGACAACCCCGACACGATATATCAAATTTCTACCTAATCCTAACCAAGCCATCTACTACCCACGACCAGCCGTCTCCGACCGCCCTTACCAACCCGACAACCGCCAGATAGACCGTGGCAACCACCCGAGCCACGTCTACCCCAGCAACCCATTGTCCCAACCGTCCTACTCCTACCCTGTTCCCGTCCCCCGCTCGTGTCCACCTCCCTGTCTCCAACCCATCGACACCCGCCATTACCACAACCATTCCACGCTGCCATCATCCGGTCCGGCAACCGCAGCCTCCTCTCCTGCCATCGTATCGCCGCCTACACCACCATAATCCACCACCACTAAAATCCGCCACCGAACTACCAAAACCAAAATTTACCAGCCAACGAAATCATAAACACACCCACCACTCACCTCGACCAGACCGGCGATGTCCTTCCGTCAAGCTCCCAACGATTGCGTCTTGCCCGCGTCCACCGTGAGCAATCCCGACCATCGGACATGGTGAAGACTCCGCGCACTCGCCGTCCGATTTCCCTCCGTACCTCGCCCGTCGCAGTTGGACCACTTCCGCCGACTGCCGCGTTCAGCCGCCGCAACCAACCTGCCCATCTCAGGCGAGCGTCACCTCGCCGGCGAACGGCCAGATCCGCTGCCACGTGGGTAATCCGCCAGTCTCGCGAGGGACGCTGCCGCCGTCGCCACTAGCGCGGTGTGGCGCCTCAGCCTGATGAACCCTCGACCTAGCCACCGCGTTCTCCGCCATGGGTTACGCGCCTGCCCACCTCCCTCTGGCCGCTCGCGTCAACCGCTCCGACGACGACCCTCCGCCTTGCTCACCTTTTCCCTCTGCACGAGCGCCGCCGAACCTTCACCGTGGCCGAGAAACTCTCCGGCGAGATCCCGCCGCCGTATCTGCCAAATCGCCCCGTCCCCCTTCCTCTTTCCTCCTCCGCTTCTCTCCACCCTTCCACTCCTCGTCCTCCGCCCGCCCGCAACTCCGCCACCGGCCGACTCCTCTCCGCCATCTCGCCGTCCGCGAGCGCCGGACCGCCGCTCGACCACTCTCTCCTTCTTCCCCTTCCTCACTTCTATTTTTTTCTTTCAATCGTCTGAGCTCAGCAATGAAAAGAGCACAACAACATTTAATGTACTTTTTGGTTTTGATTTTTTTGGGTGTGGTTTTTTTGTGTTTTGATTTATTGTTTTTTTTTCTTTTTCCTTCTTCCTTTAGTATATGTATTTTACTATCATTATTTATTATTATTGTTATTATTATTATTATTATTATTATTATTATAATATCATTATTATTATTATTATTACTAATTTAAATTACTGATTTAATGTGAGTATATATATGAATATTATTGTTACTCTATTCTTCCAACAAATGTTAATTGTTAATATTTTATGTAAAATAGTGGTTTACTAGTACATTTTATAAAATATAATACTAATATGGCTATATTATATCCATCAGTTTTACTCCTATTTTTATTAATATATAATGTTGTTATATTCCTAGATTATATTTTTGCATTATTTCAAAGTATGATTTTTACTATAGTATTCCAGTCATTCTCTTTCAAATATAAAGTTGGTTTTAAATATATATTATTATTGTTATTTTTTTCTTTCTAAAAGAAAGTTCTAATTCAAAATGTAAGTTTTAGCCTAAAAAGTATTTTTATATGGTTTCCAAATTGTCATATCTTCAAGTAATTATATATAATATTTTTATTTTAAGATTATGAATATATGTATCCAATTATCCAATTTCTCTTGATTATCCTCCTATGCTAACCAATCAAATTCTTCATATTCCCTCACCAATTCCGGACCACCTTATGTCCACCCTAACTAAATTGACCCTTCTGGACCCAATGGAACCATCCGTGTCACCATCCGAGGTCATCTTGCATAGTTGTTGCACTAAAGTTGCAGTTCGTGCCACATTGATCATCGCAGCACACCAGGCGTCCTATCAGGCAAGACACCATGCCATTTGTTGTTTATTTATTTTAGCTCATATTCATGCATTATTTTTTTTTTATGCAAAATAAACTGTGATACATGGCATAAACTGTTAGAACTTACTGTTCGTTTATATTTCCTACTATGTATTATTTTTCTTACACATTAAACCTTGATTTAAGGGACCACCTAGTGTTGCATTCATTGGCCTTGACACGTTGTACCACGAAGATGTGTGTCGCATATAGAACACGGAAGTGCGTGATTGGCTGGCCACCAGTACGTACAAGCCGTGCGATAGGAATAACCGCTAATAGAGGTTGCATGCTAGTTCGACTTAGCGGTTATAGTGGTTTGTGTTGTAGATACAACACAGTAGGCATTGGGCGGGGAGGACAATTCCTTAGCGTATGGGCTTCGATACACTTCCCTTGTGGCCCGGACTCTTCGCTGGAGATACGGGGTTGATGACCCATGATTACTGACGGCCACTGGCGATTCTGCGGAATGTCATGCTCTTACTGATGGGGCCTCTGGTGCCCAAGGGGGACTACGCCGATCCTATTTAGCCAGGGCCCATGCGTAGGAAGGATTGTTCTTAAATACATTTCACTTAGAATGGATAGGCACCTTTATCCGTTAGGTACGAGTACTTTTGGTTTGGGTACTTGTATCTAACCGTGGCTTGGAACAATAACTTGTCGCAGATTAGTTCGTCACATCTTGTCCTTGTTTGGTTGTAGGTGTGACTTACTACTTCGATGAGAAGGTATTGAACCTTGTTGGGGTCCGGATACCATATTGGATTCGTAGTACGTCACCGTGAATTAGTTTACCATCTTCTGTCCTTGTTTGGTTGGGGGGATGGTAAGCTCGTTCAATAGGTGTATATTGGACCATGTTATAATTCAATTGACTTATTTGTTTGAGCAATATTTATTCAGTTTATATGGCATGATATTATGTGTCTTGTTACGTCCCTCTGAGGACCTGGTTATCTCTCTAGGTGTGTGCTATTGTCTTTCGCAGGTGTTCTAGCTCTAGTCGTGTTCGTCGCTATTTTTCCGAGGATGATTGCATTTGGATCGTCTTCGCTTCGCTCGCCAAAATTATTTCTTTTCTCATGTATTTTCCTTTACTTGTTGGTAGTGGATTTGTCTCCGCCCAACTACATGTACCAAATGACAATTTCATAGTTGATTATATGAGATCTTCTATTCATTTATTTTGTGTGGATGAGATTAGTTATGGTTCTACTGCATTTTACAGCTTATGTATCCATACGAGGCCTATGTACTTCGTATGAATACAGCTGACATGTCTACGTTCCTAGTCCTACGTATTTTGGGACTGGGGCGTTACAGAGAAGGGCCAAGCCAAATAGAGCTTTACATGTTCAAGCTTGGGGCATTTAGCTTTTACTACTTATTGAGCCAAGCTCAAACCAGAGAGGGCCAGAATATGTTCAAGCACAATTGGTTTGAAGAGTTTGATAAATAAACACATTTGTCCCATCCTTGAATTTGTTGGCCCATATAGCCATGATCAACCTGATTTCGATAATTGACTTAAAATTTCGACTTTGATATGGAAAGCGAGAAGACTTCAAGAATGACTATAAAAGATTGAACTTAATCGTCAAGAAAGTTTTTTTCACTTTATTCTGTATTTTATATTTCTTGACTCTAGATTATTTTGTGAGTCAGAATCACTGACATTTAGAAGTCTATCCTGAACCAAACCAAAAAACTATCTTTTATCCCAAACCAAACCAAATTTCCAAAAGTCTAAATAAACCCAAAATACCCTGAAACCCTAGGAACCGAACTCGGGCCGAGCTCTACCCGAATCCCCTTGGATCACTCCTGGTTAGTAGCTTATTCCTAGTTTTTTGGATCTCAAACGCTCAAAATAATGAATGTTGCCCTAGCCGAGTTCTTCCCGAACTCTACTTCAAAAATTCCTATAATAGAGAAAACATTTACACTTCTAATCACTCAATCCTTCTTTATCTTCTCTATCTATTCTAAAGCCTTTATATTTACTAAGAGCTTTCAATATTCCTATTTCCAAGACAACTCCTATTCTTATAAGTGCCGGTGGTTTCCGATTAGGAGTATTCGAGTTGTACAAGCTTGGAGTATAAAAACTTTCCTCAGAAAGGTGTTGAAGTTTGATCGTGGGCTTCGGATTAAACTATGGTGGTGTTGAAGTTGGTGTGTTCTTCGTAGTAAAGCACACGGTATAATCTCTATTTCAAATAGCAAATTTAACATCGAGCAGAGTTCTCGAGACTGGACTAGTCCTCTCAGAGGAAAAACAGTATAAAATCTTGGTGTCTGCGTATTGCTTTCTTTCCTCTATTTACTTAACTGCTTTACTTCATTGCCCCTAAGTAGTTGATTAATCTTCCTTTACCTACTTAAGTTTTTATTGGGGATATTTTTCAACTGCACTCTATTCATCCCCCCTCTACAAGTGCCATCGATCCTACAATTGGTATCAGAGCACGGATTCTGTCTAGTTGGATTAAAATCTCCTTGAGATATAGCATCATTATACACTAGCAATGGTGAAGGCCAGTCTACAAATAGGCCACTCATATTTTATGGCACAAACTACACGTATTGGAAGACATATATGAGGTTTTGCCTCAAGTCTCTTGATTTTGGTTTATGGTCGATTGTCATCGATGGTTACAAGAAACCACTACCTATTGCGGTAGATGGGAATCTAGTTGAAAAATTGCATGACAAATATACCGACAATGAAAAAAAAGCAAGTCTTGATGCAAAATCTATCAATGCATTATTTTGTGCTGTAGATATAACTGAGTTTAATAGGGTATCAGCATGTGTCGCATCTCACGAGGTTTGGAAACTTCTTGAGGTAACTCATGAAGGAACTTCACAAGTGAAGGAGTCCAAAATCTCATGACTAACACAAGAGTATGAGGCCTCCAAAATGAAGTCTAACGAGATTATTACAAATATGTTTACTTGTTTTCTAGGTATTGTTAACCCTCTATCTTCCTTTGGAAAAGAATACAGCAATCACGAAAAGATTCAAAAGGTACTTTGTGGGCTGACCAATAACTGGAATCCCAAGGCGACGACTATTATTGAAGGGAACGATCTCACTATAGTGACCCTTAAAACTCTTATGTGATAGCTTATGACACATGAGCTGGACCTTAAAGATTTTGAAGAGCCAGCACCAAAGGAGAAGACTAGCATTCAAAGCACAATATAAGATAGCCTCTGATGACGAGAGTGAGACCGATAGCTCAAACAATGAGCAAATGGACCTCATGACGAGAAACTTCAGAAGATTCCTGAAGTATGAGAAGATAAATAAGAAAAAGAAAGATTACAGAGACGAAGAAGAACCAATCTGCTACAACTGTAAGAAGACATGTCATATCAAGAAAGACTGTCCTGTTGTAAGAAAGGGAAGTAGATACGATCAGTCAAGCAAAAGAAGGACTTCGACAAAGAATTATGTTAATACCAGCATCTGGTGTGAAAGTCAGGCGAGTGCTTCTGAAGAAGAAGAAAAACCTCGCAACACAGTAAATTTATGCTTCATGGCTACGGATGCTAAGGTAATTTTGAATCCTCTTTATGAAGAATTTATATTTGATGAATTATCTGATGCCTTCACTGATCTACTAGAAGATCAAAAAAGATGATGGATATGTACAAAAGTGCCAAAAAAGTGCAAAAATTTGTATAATCTGAATTCTCTATGCAATCTGAAATACTAGAAGATATTAGATATAAGAATTCTTCTAGTAACACGAATAAATTTTTTTCTTTAAAATTGAGATTACATGACACTCTCGAGAAGCTTGAGAAAGAAAATTGAGAAAATGTAAAGCTCAATGATCTCTATGAACTGGAGAAAAAGAAGTATTATATTGCTACACAGAGAATAGATGCACTCACGACCAAGTACAATGAAGCCTGTGATGTCTCTAAAAGGTTAGAGATTAAATTGTGTAAACAGGTAGTCAAGCCTGTAACTCAAGTGAACACAAATCACAAGGCCAAACACAAGCACAATACGACCAACTCTACTAGAACTGCTAGGAGTCATGCATTCATGTATACATTTCCACACAAGAAGACACACACACCTTCAAAAACTCACATACATGATCTTCGAAATTCACCTAGCACTAACACTTCAGCTACATGTCATTATTGTGGTATAGAAGGACATATATCACATCAATACAAGATTAAGAAGCTTGTAGATATGCATATATATATGTTTGGTTTCCAAAAACTAACATATCCGGACCCTCAAGAAAGTGGGTACCAAAGGTTACATCTTCAACTTTTGTTGTATGTGGACCTTCCTCCTCCCACTAGAAGCAAATGGATCCTCGATAGTGGTTGCTCCAGGCATATGATGGGCGACAACACTTTGTTTGCAACTCCATCGATGAAGAAAGAAGGCTATGTCTCCTTTGGAAACAATTTAAAAAGACATAATTGGAATGGCGACATAGGTACTTCTCCCTCTCCCATTTTTAAAAATGCATGTTTAATAACATAATTAAAACATAACCTGCTGAGTATTAGTCAATTGACATAGTTATGGAATTATTTTGTTAAGGATAAATGTTTTGTTTATTATAAATCTTCTAGAATAATTTCCTTTGAGGGAATAAGAGAGGAAAACATATATGTATTATATCTGTCAGAAAGTACTAACAGTATAGGAAAGTGTCTATTCACATCTCAAGATGAAAGCTGGGTATAGCATATGCGTCTTGGACATGCGAACATGAACACTATTGCAAGATTGTCCACAAAGAAACAGGTAAGTGGCTTACCCGATATTACTTTCAAAAAAGATATCTGTGCCGAGTGTGAAAAGAACAATGCATCCAGATCATCTTTCAAATCAATAAACGTTGTAAGTACCTCTAGACCACTTCAATTGTTATATATAGATTTGTTTAAACCAAGTAGAGTCGCCAGTCTTGGCGGTAAGCTATATGCTTTCGTAATAGTTGATGACTATTCACGATATATTTGGGTTTACTTTCTTACAAATAAAAATGAGGCCTTTTCTGAATTTGTGTCTTTTTGTAAAAAGGTGCAAAATAAGAAAGGATTCATGATTACTCGCATTCGAAGTGATTATGGAGAAGAATTTGATAACCATGACTCTAAAACATTTTGTGATTCGAATGATTTATCACATGAATTCTCTTGCCCCAGAACTCCTCAATAGAATGGTGTTGTGGAGAGGAAGAATAGAACTCTTGGCGATATGGCCATAATCATGCTTAATTAACATTCTTCTAAAGTATTTTTGGGCAGAAGCTGTTTATACAACATGCCATGTATTAAACAGAGTTCTTATTAGACCAATTTCCAAAAAGACTCTGTATGAATTATGGTTCAATAGAACTCCTAACATCAGCTATTTCAAAGTATGTGGTTGCAGATGTTTTATCTTAAATACTAAAGACAACTTAAGAAAATTTGATGAAAAGGCTGATGAAAGTATATTTCTGGGATATGCTGCAAAGAGCAAAGGATACAAAGAATTCAACAAAAGATCACTCATTGTTGAAGAATCAATAAACATCATATTCGATGAGCTGAACATTCAACGTGACAACGATGTGATAATGAAGATGATAGAACTCTCACGAACAAAACACCTGAAGATACACCTACCTTGTACTTGGAGAGTCTACTGAAGTGATTGCAATTTACACCAAATCATCCAGAAGAACTGGTAATAAGTGATGTATTAAAAGGTGTTAGTACTCGTTCAAGCACTAGAAATATTGTTGTAAATATAGCATTTATTTCTAAGATAGAACCTACGAATGTTGTAGAAGCTTTTAATGATAAATTTTGGATTTCTGCAATGCAAGAGGAACTAAACCAATTTGAATGTAATCAAGTTTGGGAACTCGTTCCCAGACCTAGTGATCACTTGATCATTGGTACTAAATGTGTGTTTCGAAATAAGTTAGATGAGAATGGTTTAGTCACACGCAATAAAGTACGTCTAGTAGCTCAAGGCTATAATCAAGAAAAAGTCATTGACTACGATGAGACATATGCTCTAGTTGTTAGACTAGAATCAATTTGTATGCTTTATGCTTTTGCAAGTTTTTATGGTTTCAAACTTTTTCAAATGGATGTCAAAAGTGCTTTTTAAATGGTTTTATAAAAGAATAAGTTTTTGTCAAACAACCTCTTATTTTTGAAGATTTCAAAAATCCTGATCACGTATTCAAGCTTCATAAGGCTCTCTACGGACTCAAACAAGCACCTCGTGTATGGTATGAGCGCCTTAGTTCCTTCTTACTTGAACACAGTTTTTAAAAGGAAAGGTTGATTCAACTTTGTTTATAAAATCTTTGGATAAGCACATTTTATTAGTGCAGATATATGTAGATGACATTATTTTTGGATCAACAAATGAGATGCCATGTAACAAGTTTGCTAAGTGTACGCAGAGTGAATTTGAAATGAGCATGATGAGAGAACTGACATTCTTCTTGGGCTACAAATTAAGCAAAGTTCACAAGGGATCTTCATCAATCAAGCTAAATATACAAAAGACCTGTTGAAGAAGTTTGACAAGGGTAACGTCAAACCAATTGGAACTCCTATGGAAATGTCTACAAAGCTTGATATGGATGAAAGTGGTACACCAACTGACGTACGTAAGTACAGAGGTATGATTGGTAGTTTACTATATTTAATTGCTAGTCGTCCAGACATTATGTTTTTAGTATGCTTATGTGCAAGATATCAGGCCTGTCCTAAGGAATCACATGTAAGCGCCGTTAAGCGTATCCTCCGATACCTTAAAGGTACTTTGACAACCGGTCTGTGGTATCCCAAAACCAATTCGTTTGACCTGATAGGTTATTCGGACGCAAATTTTGCTGGATGTAAGGTCGACCGTAAAAGTACCAGTAGCACGTTATTTTCTAGAAAAGTCCTTAGTCTCTTTGTTTTCTAAGAAGCAAAATTTTGTAGCAATATCAACAACAAAGGCTGAATATATAGTCGTAGGACGTTGTTAAGCCCAGATTTTTGTGGATGAAGCAAACTTTGTAAGACTATCAGTTATCTTACAATCACATCTCTATTGACTGTGATAACACTAGTTTAATAAATCTCTCGAAGAATCCTGTTTGTTATTCTCGTACTAAACATATAGAGATTAGACATCACTTTCTTAGAGACCATATTTTATAAGGAGATATTATTTTAGAGTATGTAGACACTGAACATCAATTAGCTGACATCTTCACTAAACCACTAGCTGAAGATCGTTTAACTTTATACAAAGAGAATTAGAAATTTTGGACGTTGAAGCTTTATAATTAATATTACTTGATCTGAATTCATAAATTTGTAGAAAATATTTTAGTTATAAGTCGATCGGGCCCTTCTAACAAAAAGACATAAAAGTTTAAGCGACACAGTGCCAAGTGTCTTTGGACTACCGCTAGCTGGATCCGACCCCTACAGCTAACCCGAAATATTCTATACGTTTTGTTTATTTTGGTTAATTAATATTAATTATTTTCTTCAACACAAGTATTTCTAATTATTTTTTGCATTAATGTTAAAACCTATGTCACATCTTTCTAAACCTCTCCTTACTTTCAAGGAACCGAACTCGGACAGAGTTCTGTTCGAACTCGGGCTGAACTCGGTCCCTAGTAATCAGAACAGAAGCTGGACAGTCGGGTTCCCCTTCTTATAAATCCCCTCAAACTTCATCTTCTTTCTCATAACAGCAGCCAACACCTCCGAAAACCCTAACCCTAACCACCCCAAACTCCCTTATCAAAACCTCCCAAGGTCCAATAGTTTGGATTCACAGCTGTCTCTAGGTTTCCTTCCATCTCCTCTACTTAATTCCGGTATATCTCAACTTTCTCATCCTTTTTCAAATTTCTCAATGTCTCCAAAAATTCCTCATTCTTCCAAAAAGAAGAGAAATGTTGGAGAAGCCTCCTCCTTTAATGTCTAAGAGGAAGGATCCCTTTTACTTTTTTAGTTCCACTATGCCGGACGGTGACTATTTTGATGACTTTATTTTTGTATCACTTGATGCTTCAAATGAGTGGTTCAATGACTTTCATCAACAAAAAATCTGTCCAAGAAGTCCAATTAATTTCAATTTATTTCTCGATCATGTAAACATTTTGGACACTTTAGCCTTGAAAACCTAGTTCAATCTAGTTATCCTATTTATTCTAATATAATTCGTATGTTTTATTATAATCTCGTGGTCACTAACGGCACGGTTAGATCAAAGGTCGGTGGGATTGACATTGAGTTTGATGATGATGATTTGGCAATCATGCTTCATATTTCCAATAGGGAAAGCATTAGTGGATATCACTTAAGTTCATACATGACGTTTGACTCTTTTCGTGATTCGTTATGTGCACCTAATCCATGCCCAAAGGTGGTCTTTGCCCCAAGCACATGAACGACTACTTTTATGACTTACATCGGATGGTGTTTTATACTATTCTTCCAAAATAAACCTACACCGATGAGATCACGTACTTGGAACTCTGCCATTTACCATCTTCACTTTCAAGTGTCTTTTAGTCTTCCTAATACTACTATTTCTGCTACAAAAAAGTGTCTCAAGAAACCTCGACGACTTCTCTATGCGATGTATCTTCCTTACATCTTTGAGTATTTTGAGGTTCTCTTGGATGACTGTCCCCAGGATGCTTCACCTGCCTATCTTCATGAGCATTATAGAATCGCTCATGTTCCCATAGTACAGTCTCCTCCTCTTGTTGACCCATCAGCTGCTAGTTTACATCCTTTACATCCTCCTACTGGAGTCACTCTTGAGTCTCTTCAGGCCTTGATGCTGGATCAGTTTAGGTCTATGGATTTTCGTACCACCCTCTAGTTCCAAACCTTGACCAACACAATGAGGAACATTACTTACAGTTTTGCTCACAACCCTGGTGGACCTATTCCCATGGTTCGCGGTCCCTCGGTGCCTGGTTATCGTATTAATGATCGAGTGGCTCATAAATACTTTGACCCTGCTGCTGCTCGCTATGATCCCAACCGCACTGCTGAGTCCGGTCCTTCTAGGGCGGCAGATGCTGCTGCTGATGATGAGGATAATGATTGAGGAGTGAAATAGAGTCACTAGTCTGATATTGTTTTCTTTTTAGAGCTTATGTATTAGTGATATGTTTCTTGAAAGCTTTTTTTAGTATTTCAGTTTAGTATGGCTTGATTAGCACTCTACGTATCAGTTTCCTATTTCAGCACTTTATGTATTTCTAGTTATGGATTCCCTTTATGCTTACTAGTTTATATGCTACTTATTTATCTGTGCTGAGCACCTTTTTCAAGTTTGTCATTTTGATTATATGCAAACAGGGGGAGAAATATGAATATAATACTTTACATGTTGAGATACTTATCCTTTTCAAGCTTCTTATTCTTATATATACTTCTTATATATATATATACTAATTGCTCTAAAGAAACTTGGTTTGAGATATTTTTTTGCTAGATCTCACAATGTTCAGAGCTTCATCATTAATTACGGGGGAGCAAATCAATACGCAAGCTACTTTTGTACTGTACCAACCTATATTACAACAGATATGGGATACGATAGCGTGATCAGAACGCTGTAGAATGCCTATTATGGTGTATTCGGTCCGCTATAAATGCCCCCGCTATAATTGTCCCATGTATAAGAACGCTATAAAGTTATAGCATTCATAAACGCTATTGATGGATTATAGCGTTCCATGGCGCTATAGACAGGTTATAGCATTTATGAACGCTATACAAGTCTTATAGCATATAAGAACGCTATAGGAAAGTAATAGCATTCATGAACTCTATTTAGTTATTATAGCGTCCATGATCACTATAGACTTGTTATAGCAGTGACAAATGCTATAGAGTTTACATAGCATTTACGAATGCTATAGTTTCATAATAACGTTTGAATAGCTTTTCGATGCAAATTGGTTTTTATAGCATTTCTTTTCGCGCTATTATATGTGCACCAATATCATGTCAGAATGCTATTGCAGAATAAATTAGTGTAAAGAAACAATTCACATCAGAATAGTATTGCAGTACATCAAAATAGCATTGCAGATATACAGAATGCCACAGATATCTATTGCATATATACACAGAATGCGGGTATTCAAAAATTTAAATGCTTCTCGACGAATCAATCACAGAATGAATTCCGAACACAAGTAAATTCATTAATTTCACTGTCAAGAACTTTCAAAATCCTTCATAATTTCTCCAAACTTAAACATTAACAGCATAGTCAGAGTTTAATTGTTTCCATACATATATCCAAAATATTGCATATCCAAAATTTAGCTCGAACCCTTTGAGCCTGTCCACAACCAAAGCTCCTAAAAAACCTCTTACTTCATCCAACCTACACAAATATAGGAGGAAACATTAGTGTTCCTGGTTAATAAACAAGCAGTTGAATTTATGAGTTAGCTATCAATAGAAATTGCCTAAAATTCTATGAGTTATAATCGACCCAACAACTGAATCCATTGTCAGTTGAATTTATTAGTGATCCATTCATATCTATACATACTTAGCAAGTCCACAACTTGTGGCACGCCCTTTCTTCATTGCTGGTTAAAACCATTATAATCCTTTGTCTTTTTGTTTGAAATTAATGCAAATGACCATCATGGAGTCAATTTTGTCAGTAAACTGTTGCTATAAGAACATGAGCTTTGTGTTATGGCTCTACAAACTAATTTAGCTCATCTTAGCAAGAGCTTTATATTTTTATATTGTTCTTTTCAAGTTAGAACGAAAACTTGTGACGTAGTGACAAAATGAATCTACAACTGAAGAAGCAATATGTTACATGTCATCAGTTAATAAGAACAACTTTATATCAGAGTTATCAAACTAAGATACAAGAGGCGGTAAGCTGTGTAAATGCATGATTGAAGATGTGGAGTTGGTTGAATGGATGCAGTTGTGGATATGAGAGATGATGCTATAGGACCAAAAAGAGCAACACGAGTCGATGTGGATCTTACTTCTATGATCAGGATGGGTTTGGGGTTGGCTTGGTGTTGGGACAAGCATCAAGGGAGAAGTGTGGAAGTTGGAGAGCGGGGAGTTGTTGAAGGACTGAGCTTGATCAATCCATCGCGCTGTGTCGATGAATTGATAAAAATAAGAATTTGTTTCAATTGGAGCATATGAGTGCACCCTTCTACAATTTAAAAGGTAAATACTCTTACCATTAAACCAAGCAGTAAAAGTAAAACTACTACAATTTAAAAGGTAAATAATTAGAACACTGCTCTAGAAAGATTCAGATATTCCAGTTAGTCAATACATGATCTATGATGAATTGGTTTAAACACTCTTACCATTAAACCAAGCAGTAAACTTTCATCTTACTGTAATATTCAGTACTTATATCATTCCTGGACTAAGAGAGAGGTATCACTAAAGACGTACCTAGTCTTCAAACGGCATAATGTGGTCTGTTGGCCAAGCCGTGGTACTTCCAATGATTTTCTCTACTGTGTCGTTACCAAAACGGCCTAAACAACAGAGCTTTGGGTTGTATCACTATATCTACCCAAACACGGGATGCACCTTGTCCAAGAGGATAACCGTGAACCGGCACATTCGGATCATCGGTGATCCATCGTCCAATTGCAACAACTTCGTTCTTATTTCCCGTCCAATCGAGTAACTTATTTTTGGTCCTTTGACAGATATGTGTGACTACAACAAAGATTGAAGCTCAAAAATATTAATATATCATTCGAGTTACAATACTTCTATTTGTTATTAGAGATATATTACCTGTGGAGTAGATGGAGATTTTGAAATGACCTTTACTTCAAAATCATTCTCGTCGCCACTGTTGTTCTCCTCCTCTTTAGTGTTCTCATCATCACTGCCCTCATTGTTCTCCTCCTCTTTTAGTGTTCTCGTCGTTCTTCTCATTGGTCATCTTATTTTGATCCTAAATAGGAAAACAGTTACATGTAATTACCAAAAAAAAATATAGTGTACCAAGTGGTCATTCTTGATGACTTACCTGACTTTTCATTAATGTACCAAGTAGTTGAGTTTGTTGTTCAATTAACTTTGATATGGAGTTGATTTGCCCTTGCATTGACTCAACTTTGCTTTGGGAATTTCTCTCCTCTACACTCACCTCAACATCATCATCTTTTTGTTGATCACATTCCTAAACAAGGCAAGCGTCATAGGTAATGTATAAAAAAATCAAAGTGAAATAAAAAGAGTCAATCTAGAATTCCTCCACATTACCTTATTTTTCATCAAAGTCTCTATCAACTTTGCTTGTTCTTTAACTAATTTTGACATTGAGTCAATTTCGTCCTGCATTGATTCAATTTTGTTTTCCAGTCGAACTACTGTTTGAGAATGCTTCTTTTGAGCAACTAATTTAGATTTAGTTGCTCCGGCTCCTCTAATCCTACCCCATTTTTCAGATTGCGTACTACTTGTGAAAGTGCATCACCTTCATCTAATTGTTGGGATCCCTCTGAAGGTGGTGCAAGAAGGATTTCCTTGGCCTTTTGCTAAATTACGATGAAAAAAACTAGAATTAGTCTCCGTTGGACAACGCTTGACTGTCAATACAAGAAAAAATACTATCCATAAGAAGGTAATTGTGTTATACATACAATGAGCTCGTTGTCCTTTGAGTGCTTAGCTTCACCTTCCCCAGTAGTATATCCCCGGATCCAAGCACGAAGCCTAACCTTATCTTTAGGACATGGTCCCTCCCTTCTCTGCATTGTATTAGGTAAATTGGCATTGATAAGTAGAGATATAAATACGAATGAAAAAAACTTTATACTTACCAATATTTCATCGGCAATGCGAGCAAAGCCTTTTCTACTTCCAAGGTACGCATTGTTTGTTTTCCTCTCATTTGTTTAAACTTTGTAGACCTCTCCTACGTACAATCACATGCATATTATTAGATAATACCTTAAATGTTAGACATTGAAGCTTCAAAAAATATTTATTCAACATACCTTAAATTGTTTTGATGATCTTTTTTAACGAATAGTTCCCAATCTACCGGGTCTACGTCATTCGGCTTTTTCTTCAAATATTTTCCCAATTTTGATTTGTTGGCCCTAGCAAGTCTTCCCATTTGTTGGAGGACATACATTTTTGCCTCCTCATCGCGCTCCTTGAATGTAAATTTTTGCTACAAGTGCAAAATAGTCATAAGTAATTATTAGGAAGATAGTAGATATAAACTATTTAACCTTGAATGTAAACTTTCATCTTACTGTAACAGCTTTCCAATAGAAGTCCTTGCTCTCAGAAGGTATATGTCTCCAATCATCGAACGTTATTGGTACCATTTCACGTGTCAAACATCCGACAAAAGTTGAAAGATGTTTCGAGTTCCTTCCAATTGGTTGACCATTTTCATTTAACTCCACCTCTAGCCTATTGCCACTTTCAACGGGCAAACTACACCTAGTGGGTCCCCTAGTCCTTGTTGTTCTCTCTGTTTTGCCTTCATTTGAAGCTTGTGGTTCTTGTACGTCATTTGAATCTTCTGGTTCTTGTCCCTCATTTGATGCTTTTTTCCTTGTTCTTCATTGGAACATTTTTCCTTGTCCTTCCTTTGCTTCTTGTGCTTCTTTTCTTCTTGTGCTTCTTTGTAGATTTACTCGCTTGATTTGCACTCTACAACAACACAGTTGACATTTATGCATTAGAAATATATGTAAGCATTGCATAGAAAATATGTGCTTGTTTAGAGTTAAATTTATGCTTGTTCTCAGAACACAGTTCTGAGAACACAGTTCCGAGAACAACATTCCCACAACATTCCCATAAATCATTTATTGTCCACATCAAAATTGCTTTCAAGTTGAAAAAAGATTTACTAAATGCATCATAAGCATGCACTCCATTGTTCCATAGCTCTAGCAAATCATCTATTAGTGGCTGCAAATAAACATCTATATCATTTCCAGGTTGCTTCGTCCAGGAATTAGTAGTGTCAACATTATATTTTCTTTTCGCATGCATAGCCATGGTGGGAGATTGTATGTCGTGAGCATCACTGGCCAACAACTATATAAAGAGCTAAGATCGCCGAAAGGATTAAACCCGTCTGCAGCAAGGCTACGTCTAAGGTTGCGTGGCTCTTCTGCGAAAGAGGGCCACTTCATATCAATTGTCTTCCATGATAAGGAGTCCACAGGATGTCTCATGATGTCATCGTCACTTTTGATTATAGTGCCACCTTAAGTTTTCAGCCGATTCAGGTGACTGAAACATTCTTCTGAACCTTGGAATTATCGGAAAGTACCTTAGTACTTTTGCTGGAACTCCTTTTTGAATTTTGCCAGTCTTATCTTTCTTCCCCCATTCCAATCCACATTTTTTTATATTTTTCATCATTTTTCAATTCCTTTCTGTATAGACAACAGTCATTGGGACATGCATCTATCTTCTCACAATCAAGCTCAAATGTCTTAAGCAACGATTCAGCGTCATGTGAGGATTCTGGAATTGTATTTCCATCAGGTAAAATATCATGCAATATTTCCAAAAGATGACTAAAACATTTATTAGAAATTCCATACATAGACTTGTGCTTGTATAAAATAACAGTTGCCGATAACCTAGTATACTTTTTGCAACTTGGGTATAATAGATTATTTGCATCCTTCAATAAGGTTGTTAATCCATCCTCCCTTTCCTCTTCGATAGGTTCAGGATTGGGTTCATTTTGAACATATGCATCTTCAATTATATTAGTATCCTCTGTCTGTTCCAAATTTGAAATTCCTTTGTCCAACCCTTCTCCATGCCAAATCCAAGTTGTATACGACATATCCATCCCACGTCTTAGCAAATGAAGCAAAATCATATCTTCATTACCACGTCACAAATTCTTACAATCAATACAGGGACATAACATAAAGTCTGGATTCTTTGCATTTGACTTGGCAAAATCCACAAACTGACGGGCATATTTCTTATACAATGTCATATTCCTAAAAAATATAAAAGAATTATAACATAAATAAGACATATAGATGGATTTAATTAAGTGAAAACATTAGTATAGTGAAAATGATTTCAATACTTGTTAAGATGAACCCAATCTTTATTCATCATGTTGACACGCGCAACTTGCTTATATCGAGTTTGATAACACCCAAAATAATTTATACGAGGCCCTAAAGAGTTTTAAATCAAATAATTTAGACTTTGTACATGCATTAGTAAACAACAACAATTGTCACTTCCTGAAACAAACCAAAATAGAAACAAATTATAAACGGAAAAGGAATAACTTACAGAGAGATTAGAATTTCGTGGACTTTCTTCTTCTTCAATACTTCAAAAATTTAGGGTTCCTGAAACAAAACCAAGAACATCAAACACAACAAAAATACGTTAGGGTTTCTAAATTATACATAGAAAAAGAATTTCTATCAGAGAAATTCATTTCATTTTTCATTCATGTATAATATTTTCAAGGATGATAATCATACGCCATAGAATTAGGGTTTCTGAAACAAAGCGAAAAAAATCGAAAGAAGAAGATCGGTCGGTCAGTCGTCGTCGGTCGGTCAGACGATGATGGGTCGGTCGGTCGATCGGTCTTTAGGATTTTCGTGAGGGGAGAGAGAGATAGAGAGAAGAGATAAAGGATTTTGTGAGGGGAGCGTTACCTTTAGGGTTTCCTGAGGAAGAGCGGTTTCGTGACAGAGAGAAGGAAGAAAAGTTTGGGAATTTTTGTGGAGGGTTTTCGTGGATGGAGGGTTTTCGTGAAGGAGGACTGCGCTGTTTGGCATTTTGGGGAGTTGAAGGGTTGGAGAGAATACATTAAGGTTTCTTCAAACATAAAACATAGCATTTTGCTGTGGACGGTAGCGATTTAATTTCTGAATATCTAACGGACGGGAACGCCGCTATCGAGAACGCTATAAATTATACATCCAAACTGGATCGCTCCTATAGCAGTCACAACATGCTATAACTTATTTTTTTAAATATCAAAAAAAATTGTGTTGCTTCTCCCATGATTGGAATAGTAGATAGTTCAATTGTGAGCATTTGATTAACTCGGTTAACCGAACCGAATTACCAAATACCAAATTCGACCGAAAATTGAATAAAAATTGAAACCAACCGAAATATCCCGTATCGAACCAAACCAAATGGAATAAATCTGTTCGATTGTCAGTTTATTTGGTTTAACCAATATTTCAGTTTATTTATTTTTTTGTCAATATATAGTTACTAAATATGCAAAGATATATTTCGTATATATATTACTATATTTTCTTATTCGATTTACTAGGGATGAGGAATTTTATATAAAATTTCTGAAAGGTTAGTTTGATTTGAAGAGTATTCTGCCGACTCCTTGGCATGAATTTTTTTTTACGGTAACGATTTAATCCCATTACAACGTTGTAACTTATATAGCATCCAAAATGTGCTATAGTCCTTTTTTTAATCATGTAAAAATTATAGAATTTGATGCTGCTCCTAATCGAACTGGATACCTTACTTTGACATATGGGCATAGCACATAAGCAGCATCCAGAAAAAACTATACCTTTAACAGCGTTCATAACACGCTATATAAAGTTCTGCTAACTGCAAAATAGCAGGGAGGCATAAACGCAATAGATAAACTGCTATTGTATGAACTTTTAATGGCACTTCACAATGAACGCTATGGATGATGATATTGTAATAATAGGGAGGCTCGAATGCTATAGATAAACTGCTATTGTACGCTCTTTTAATAGCACTGCAGAATGAATGCTATTGATGATGACATTCTATAGCAGGGAGGCTTGAACGCTATAGACAAACTGCTATTGTTTGCCCTATTTGTTGTAGTGTCTACTTCCAATCAAGCTGAACATATTTCTAAAGTATCAATCATACTTTTGTTAAATTATTAAAATGGGAAAGATTGTTGGCCCATGTAGCCATGATTAACTTGATTTCGATAATTGACTTAAAACTTTGACTTTGATATGGAAAGCGAGAAGACTTCAAGAATGACTACAGAAGATTGAACTTGATCGTCAAGAAATATTTTTTCACTTTATTCTATATTTTATATTTCTTGAGTCTAGATTATTTTGTGAGTCAGGATCATCGGCATTTTAAAGTCTATCTTGAACTAAACAAAAAACCTACCTTTTATCCCAAACCAAACTAAAATTTTAAAATTCTACATAAACCCAAAACACCCTGAAACCCTAGGAACCAAATTCGGGCCAAGCTCTACACGAACTCGGATCGAACCCGGTCCCCTTGGATCACTCATTGTCAGTAGCTTATTCCTAGTCTTCTGGATCTCAAACGTTCAAAATTATGAACGTTGCCCTAGCCGTAAATAGAGAAGAATTTGTCACTTCTAATCACTCAATCCTTCTTTATCTTCTCTATCTATTCTAAAGCTTTCCTATTTACTAAGAGCTTTAAATCTTCCTATTTCCAAGACAACTCCTATTCTTCTAAGTACCGATGGTTTTCGATTATGAGTATTCGAGTTGTACAAGCTTGGAGTATAAAAGCTTTCCTCAGAAAGGTGTTGAAGTTTGATCGTGGGCTTCGGATAAACACGGTGGTGTTGAAGTTGGCGTGTTTTTCGGAGTAAAGTACGCTGTCATGCCCCAGTCCTGTAGGACCGATCGTGCTCGCTAAGACGTGATGTCATGTGAGCCTAAATGGTGCTCACGTAAGACGGTTCCATAACGGCCGATTACAGGCTGAGCGATGGGGTTGTCGCACAGAAGTCCTAAAACATAAATATTGAATAAGCCAGCAGAAAGTTAGAAACAAACATAAGTCATGCAATAGCTCCAAGTCACTCAGCTCTCTCTCATCTCTCAATATAATTTGACGAGCCAACAGATGCTTCAGATATGAGATGTCCATACATTATGTCCCGTATAAGTCTAGACTCCATGCGGCCTCATACTTTAAAACGCCAAGGAACTTCATGCCTCGACGCATCCAAGCGAGCTCCGCGCCAACGAGCTTCTACCTGTTCTGGCACATGAAAACTGTGTGGGTGTCAGTACTCAATTGTACTGGTGGAGTGAGCTCCTCCCCCCCATACAAAACCAACACGTTCATTTACTTTGTGCAACATAATCCCTTATGATTGTCTTTCTATTCTTGCCTTAGGTTCAATTTTAGGACATAGACTCTCGGCCTATTTTGTGTCTCTAGACCATTTTCGTGCTTGTAACGTCAACTTATCAAGTCGTGTTTGCCTTCCGGCCCATACTCAGAGACGCAACTACATGATAGTATCTAATTTCTATGTGACCATGTACAAGTCCATTGTGCTAACATCGTGGTTGTATCATAAACTCTATTTATGTATCCATATTGAGGCCGTGCCTCGCAACTCAGTGTGACTTAACCATATTGTCGCCTCGCGACCTTTGCTGCTTTAATCATCAACTTACTCAATCAAAGATTTGTGAACTAAGTGTCACTTAATCAACTTTGCCTTACGGCGCTTTCTGACTTAAACTCGAAACGACTCAAATTGAACTTATGCAACTCTATGCCAACAACTTAATATCGATGCCACATCTCGTGCCGAAGTACGATGTCTTCGTTGCAGCCAATCTTAGGACCAAACATGTGTTCTAATCGTCACACATTCAACTTAACTCTTTGATACCATCCACACAATACTCGTCTCAATCTAAAGGCAGCACGCGGATCGCCGCTAATATGTCGACTCATCTATAAAAAGTCATTAGCACAACAATATCCTGGACACATTAGCTTTGCTATTTGGCGTCGCTTTATGCGCAGGTAGCGAGCCCCGCGAAAAGTCCCCGAATAACATGAGCGTACTTCCAGCTCTGCTAAACTCGTGTTTTCCTCCTAGGCCGAAACGGTCCCGTGGCCCCGGGTTGCCGCTCGAGTAAACTTTCCTCTGTCGACAAGTTGTCCAATGACCATGCAAGACTCAACTCGAACTAACGTCTTACACAGTCATTCTTCTTCTAGTGTTACCATCTTTTCAGGACCATCTTTAAGACTTCTAATATTTGAGACCGTCTCGACGACCCATGGTCACAAGTATTCTTCCATATAGCGCTATCATTTTACTCAACTCTGGAACGACTATTTGATAGCCCTTTTTCCAAACTCTATTTGAATCAACCATGGCTCGTGCCTTAAAATGCTAAGTCCGTGACATCGTACCTTAAACCATTGTGTTCTGTGTGACACTAAGCCCAAGACATACTTTATACATGCCTTGAGATCGTAGGACTATATGTTATGACAACCGCAGAAAACATGAGACAGTACTTAGAATGACTTCGACAGCCCGACATAACTTTTGCCTAACTCAATCGTGTAACAATTGACGAGCAAAGGTTGCATCAACTTGCATCGTGGAACGTGTCGTGTACGCGTTCAACTTGAACAACCAAGTTCTTTGGGTGCCTAGACTAATGCCACACCGCATGATGCAACTTAACCCGTGGGGCGGGCAAACGCTATGTAAAGCCTTGGACAATGGACCGTGCATGCTTTATCAAGCATTTATGAGGGTGACACCGATGACTTAGGCTATTCATAGATTTGTGTCAAGGACCAACTTTCCTTCTCCCAAGCTACGGGATGAAGGGCCGAGTGTCATTTCTTGAAAGCAGGACGTGAACACTTTAAGCCGACCGTGGACCTTTTTCCATATTCTAACTCAATCCGACCCGACTTAAGATTATTCCCTTATCTATGTGGATTCATCTCTTTATTAGGCTACTTGTGTATTTGAAAACTTTCATTTTATTAGTACGAAGGCCAAGCTAAGGCAAGTTCACCGAAGCCATCCACCTGAGCGAGGAGTCGCCTCGCCGA
>JANAVB010041330.1:0-42500 GCA_029216955.1 Iris pallida
GGAAAAGATGCAACATATGGCAGCACGCCTTAGATACTAGAGGTATAACGTTGTCCAGCATTATAGATTTTATGCACGTCGAAAAGAATGTGGGTGAGAGTCTTGTTGGAACATTGCTGCACAACGGGCATATGAAAGATGGATTATAAGCCAAATGGATTTGGTGCATTTTGGGTTAAGACCGGAGTTGGTACCTAAGACAGATGACAAAGGAACAACTCTTCCCGCAGCATGTTATACATTAACCAAGGGAGAAAAAGATAAGTTCTTTGAAACATTATCCGAGATAAGGGTTCGAGAAGGTTATTGTTCGAATTTTGCCACCCTTGTGAATCGAAAAGAGCGTAAGCTGATCGACTTAAATCACACGACTATCACATGCTTATGCAAATTTTTGGCCATTGCGATTCGATCAATTATGCCTAAACCTGTGAGATATGCTATTAGGTTTGTTTTTTCTTCAGGTCAATATCCGCCAAAGAAATCAATGGGAAGAGCTAGATAAGTTACAGGCAGATCTCTGTGTGACGTTATGCTTACTAGAGAAGTACTTTCTTCTATCATTTTTTGACATCATGATTCATTTAACTGTGCATCTTACCAGAGAAGTGAAATTATGTGGTCCAGTATGCTTTCGTTGGATGTATCCATTCGAAAGGTGTATGAAGGTTATTAAAAAGCATGTGCAAAACAAAAATAAACCATGTGGATGTATTGCTGAAGATAATGTTGCAGAAGAGACAATTGAGATCTATAGCGAGTACCAAAGATGCATGAAGACAATTGGTATTCCACTTGACAGACATAATACATCTCACATGGGTGAAGATTCTGAAACTATTATGGAGGGAAAACCACTATCATATGGAGAACCATGTATAGTTAGTCCCGAACAGTTGTCGCAAGCACATCTCTACGTAATACAGAATACGCCTGAAATTGAGCCTTATATCGAGTGAGTAACAATTTTCTTTAGTTTTCATTTATTTACTTTTTTGTACACAATTTAACATTCTTTAATGTACTGGCCAGTCAACACAAGCTCCATTTGAAAAAAGAAAATCCTGCCAAAAGGCAAGCATGGTTGGAGAAAGAACACGCTAATACCTTTGCCGAATGGTTACGCAATGAGGTAAGAGTTTGTAGAAAAAATGTTGTGTTTGCTATGTTATATTGCTTGAGGTGAAAACTCATCCTTGTAATGAATTTTAGGTCGGGGGAGAGTTGGAAGTCTCTAAAGAAAGTATCTCAGAGAACTTAAGGTGGATAGCACACGGCCTACACTACGAGGTAAAAAAATATGCTGTATATCGCATCAATGGATACCTATTTCGCACAAAATCTCGTGAAGGTAGAATTCACCAGAATAGCGGCGTTAGCGTCGATACAGATGACATGCACATTTCTAGAGATGATGCTGTAACATATGGTCAAGCTTCTTATTACGGTGTTTTACAAGAGATTTGGGAGTTAGATTACTGTATAAGAAAAATTCCTCTTTTCAAGTGTGATTGGGTTGACAATAAACGTGGGGTCAAAAAAGATAATCTTGGCTACAAGATGGTTGATCTCTGTATGTTGGGACACAAGAATGATCCTTTCATTTTAGCATCACAAGCTAGGCAGGTATTTTATGTCAAAGACCAGCTAAATAAGAAAATGTCTATTATTTTCGGAACGCCTCCAAGAAATTATAGAGATGCATATGATGATGGCAACGGTGAGGAATTCAGTACAGTTATTTTTCATCGAAATGATAATATTTTGCCAGGTGTAGATTCATAAGACTTGGGTAAAGAATCCCGATATGGTTACTTCTGAACTGACTGTCGGGGTTTATTTATACGCAAACCAAAATGACAGACTCCGGCTCTTTGATTTTTGATCCTTTGGGGTCCCTTTAGGTACGTCGGTGCATTTCCTTTTTAGTGGTTATTGATAATTTTCACCCCAATTTGAAAACAGAATTAGGAATTCGATGCTTAGAACAACACATGAATGAGTATCATCAGAATGTATCTTATTGTTCTCGCTGTTAAATCTTAACAAGCTACAAGGAACACTCTGTCAGCAGGTACACCATGTTAATGATATAATTTTTTCATTTTCTTTGCCCATTTGTCTTAAATTTACTACTTGTTAAGTGCCTTCAGTATGGTATTATGAAGTGAGAAACACCAGGTATGTCGGTGTATTTCCTGGACTTATGTGTTAGTTCCGCTAATATTTAGCCTATGATTTAATGTGGTATTTTGAGTTATTTTGGTTGGAGAAGTTTGGACTATTTTTGTTCTTTTGTGTTACTGTGTGGGCTAATCCTGTTCATATTTGTTTTGTAGGAGTCTGCTGCAATCAGGGCTGCCGAAAAGGCGTGGTATCAAACCATGATATCATACAGTGATTATGCCTTTGATTTCTTCCCGAAGTGGCTCGGAGTGACCCAATGATTACACTAGCAGTTTTATAGTTTATTCACTTGCTGGATTTTCTTGAATTCTTGTATTTCTCTTTGAACTAAGATATCTAGTGAATTTGTGTCATTTTTCTGTTTAAAGGCTAAGAGAAGAAGAAAAGACAAATTTTGATTATTATGGTAGCTGTCTTATTAAGTTTTAAAGTGCAAGTACTTTATACTGTTTATTTCCTTGGTATTTTAGCTGACATCTTCATAGTTTTGACTTTATTTTGTGCTACAAACAAACTATACTGGAGTACTACGGAAAAATGGAGTACTACGAATAGATTTATGTATGATGTCCGAATGAGATTCATCAATAAATTTTAGATACTGCTGTTTCTATTATAGTATAACAGAAATTAGGAAAATTATACAAGATTTAATATATACAAATACAACCAATCTCTACCGGACCTAGTTTCTATCACAATAAAACTAAGAACATAGGGCTCTGCCAAATCAGCAGCCTATGTACAGTGAGTGTCTAACAAAGACTTCAATGATTGATCACCAGTAATTGTTGCACGAACACGTACCTTTCTCAAAGTGATGGAAACGGCTTGCATCCCTTACAATGATTTTACGTCCTGTTATCTGTGAAATTAGCTTTATAGTAATATGACAGTCTAAGCTAACACGTAAATTCTTAGCTATGTTGATAAGCATCCCGGGTTCTGGACACACAAACAAATTTTATGTGGCAAAATAAATTCGCTTTAGGCCACGGCCTCATATGTGGCCATACTCTTATCTATGGCTACTAATGATGGGTTTAGACTTAAATGTGGCCATACACTCATCTATGGCTACTAATGATGGGTTTAGACTTAAACCATGACCAAATGGTGCCCTAAGGCTACATAAAAATAAAAGACGTGGCCACAATAAGAGCATAAGTTTTTTTCGGCCTATAGCCATGGAAAAACCAAAAATGTGGCTAAGCTGTAAAACCAGAAACGTGACCTATGTGACTTTTTGTACTAGTGCGTATTGGCGCTCGAACTTGCAACATGATGATGTGTTGGAAAAGAAATGCGAAAACCTTTCCCCAACTAGAAAGTACCTGCGAGAGAACCGAGCAATACAACGCACGAACCAAAATACCAAAAACAAACCACGCAGACACAGAGAATTTTTGAGGTAGAAAATCCTTACCGAAAAAAACCACGGGACGATCGGAGTCCAACCCTGAGAAGCCTTCACTAATGAAATAAAGGAGTACACCCTCTACAAACTTCTCTCGATCCAAATCGGATACCCACAGCACTTAGAACCAAGAATAATGATTACAAGGCTACGAAGAACAAAGACGACGAGTAGATATTAGCCGAACACGATCCTCCTTCGAAAATGGCTTTCAATCCTCCTTCTTCTCTTCCAAAGTTGCAATGGCACTCTTGCCTCTTCTCTCTCTCTCTCTTGTGTGTGTTTCGTATAAGATTAGGGTTAGGAAACACCATATGAAAGCACCCTAATCTTGCAACAAAACCTGGACCGTAGGATACGATCCAACGGTGATCAATCACCCTAAAAAATATTTTATCCCCGACGACACAGAGTTCGGCCAGAACTCTGTGTTTGGCAAACAACAAAGTTCTGGAACCAGGGGACAGAATCCGGCCAGAACTCTGTCCTGGGGCAGAGTTCGGCCCGAACTCTGCCCCCTCCTTCCAGCAGCTCCTCTGGCCAGCTCTCGATTACCTCCGTCATCTCCGACTGGCCTCGTCACCTCCCCGAGCTTCTCTGACACACAGACGACGCTCATCGCACTTCGGGGTCTTCTCCACATAGGTTGGGAACCCCACCCACTCCAATAAATCTCCTCCTTCATAACTAGGTGGAGGAGGTCGTCATCCTGACGATCCGCCTGCAGTACTCAAACTTCCCCCTTGGAAGAACCTTTATGAGCATGTCCGCTCCATTGTCATCAGTATGAACCTTCTCAAGCGCCACATCCTTCTTCTCAACCACATCCCGTATCCAATGATACCGAGTCTCGATGTTCTTGGACCGACTATGAAATGTCTGGTTCTTTACAAAGTGAATAACACTCTGACTGTCGCAAAGCAAAGTGTACTGCTCTTGCTTCAGCCCCATTTCCTGTAACAGCTTTTTCATCCACAGCAACTCCTTGCAAGCCTCCGTCGCCGCAATGTACTCTGCCTCTGTCATCGACAAAGTAACACACTTCTGCAACCGTGACTGCCATGATAACCGCTCCTCCAAAAAATATCATCATATAGCCCAAAGTCGATCGCCTCGTGTCTACGTCTCCAGCCATATCAGCGTCGGTATATTTGACCAGCTTCGACTCATCACCACCAAAAGAAAGTCTCCAATCGGCAGTGCCCTGAAGGTATTGTAGAATCCACTTGATCGCACTCCAATGTACCCTTCCAGGATTTGAAAGATACCTGCTAACTGTGCCAACTGCATGAGCGATGTTTGGCCTCGTGTATACCATAACATACATAAGGCTTCCCACATCTGAGGCATATGGAACCCGCTCTATATCTTCTTTTTTGTCCTCGGTAGATGGACACTGCTCCTCAGTGAACTTAAAGTGAGCCGCAAGGGGGCAACTCACTTTCTTCGACCCGTCCATCCCGAAACACTGAAGTACCTGGTGTATGTACTTTTTTTGGGACAAGTGTAGCAACTTGGACTCTCTTTCGGCTGATCTCCATCCCAAGAATAGTCTTTGTTGTGCCCAAATCCTTCATAGAGAAGGCCGTGCCCAGTTGGCGCTTCAACTCTGCTATCCTAGTGGCATTCTGACCCACTAATAGCATATCATCAACATAGAGCAATAAAATAATGAAATTATCCTCGGCAAAATACCTCATAAATGCACAGTGATCTGACATCATCCGTGCATAATCATGCTCCTCCATAACAACTCAAACTTCTTGTACCACTGCCTCGGAGCCTGCTTCAGACCATACAAGCACTTCTTTAACCGGCAGACCAAATGTGACTTGCCCTTCTCACAAAATACCTCTAGCTGCTCCATGTATAACTCCTCCTCAAGATCACCATGGAGGAATGCCGTCTTCACATCCATCTGCTCGACCTCCAAGTCGAGACTGGCTGCCAATGCTAGCACCACCCGAATAGACGAATGCTTGACGACAAGCGAAAAGATCTCATCATAATCTATGCCTTTCCGCTGACCATAGCCTTTAACTACCAGCCTCATTTTGTATCGAGGGCGAGTAGTATCATCCGTCTGCTTCACTCTAAACATCCATCGATTCTTCAAAGCCTTCATGCCCTTTGGCAAATGTACCAGCTCATAAGTAGAATTGGCGTGTAAGGAACTCATCTCCTCTTGTATAGCCTGCATCCACTCATGTCTTTGTTCGTCTTCCAAAGCCTCTGCAAAGCTTTCGGGCTCTTCTCCGTCAATCAGAAGCACATACTCACCCGGTGAGTATCTCGTAGATGGTCGACGCTCTCAGTCACTCATTCTCAGTGGAGCTACTGGTGCTGGTTGTATACCAACAGCCTCCTCCTCTTCAAAAATTGCCTCCCCGGTATGCTCATCCTCCTGAGGGACACCCTGACCACAATCAGCAGACTGATGATCAAGGTTGGGAGCAACTCCATGTACTGGCTCCCCCATAATTGGATCCTCTGCGATGTTCTCTGGAAACTGCTCGAAGCGAAATGACTCTAATTCAGACAATTCCTCAGCCTAAGAAGGCGTCTCAGAATCCTGAGTGTTGGCCATGGTCTGATCCTCGACGAATACCACGTCCCTGCTTCTGTAGAGCTTTCTTTCCACTTGGTCGTAGAGTCTATAGCCAAACTCATCCCGATCGTAGCCGACAAAGACGCATCGCCTCGTCTTCGACTCAAGTTTGGTCCTCTCGTCCTTCGGTATATGCACGAAGGCCTTACAACCAAACGCTGCAGGTGATTGTATGACGGCTCTTTACCGTACCATACTTTGTCAGGCACATCACCATGTAAAGGAGTACTAGGAGATAAATTAATAAAATAAGCAGCTGTGAGAAGAGCCTCACCCCAATAACTGCCTGGCAAGTTTGCTTCTGACAGCAAATACCGCACCCTCTCCATCAGTGTCCTGTTCATGCGCTCTGCTACACTATTGATCTGAGGTGTCTTGGGCAGAGTCTTCTGGTGTCATATTCCCTGCTCTCTGCAATAAGCATCAAAGGGACCAATGTATTCGCCGCCGTTGTCGGACCGAACACACAATAACTTTTTGCCCGTCTCTCTTTCAACAGAGGCCGGAAGCTCTTTGAAAGTAGGCAGCACCTGATCCTTGGTCTTTAAGGCATAGACCCAAACCTTCCTGGAATAGTCATTAATAAAAGTTACAAAGTAAGAAGCACCACCAATAGATTTTATCTTTATAGGACCGCAGACATCCGAGTGAATCAACTCGAGCAACGTCGGCTTTCTTGAACTTGGGTGACTTGGAAAAGACACCCTATTTTGATTTCCAGATGAGCAGTGCATGCACTTCTCCAACTTTGTAGACTTGAGCCCTGGAATCACCTTCCTGTTCACCAAGTAGCTCATCCCCTTCTCGCTATTATGGTCGAGCCGCTTGTGCCACAACTCGGTAGACGCATCACTGACAGCATTCACCTCCTGTGCCCCCTATGCGCTCCCCTCCATATAGTAGAGATCAGACTTCTTGCTTCCTATGGCAATCACCATCGAACCTCTGGAAAGCTTCCACTGACGATTTTTGAAGAGGCCGAAGAATCCTTCATCATCCAATCTTCCAACCGACACTAGGTTGAAACGGATATCACGGACATGACGAACATCTTTGAGAATAAGAACTGCATCCATCTTTGTCCTCAAATGCACATCTTCAACGGCAACCGCCTTCGACACATCTACATTGCCCATCTTCAACACTCCACAGTCGTCTGTCGTGTAAGTAGAAAATAGTGCCCTGTTAGGAGATACATACGCTGAAGCCCCTGAGTCCACCAGCCAAGAATTGTTATCGCAGGCGAGGTTTGTGATAACCTCATCACCTACGACGATTACATCACCTCAATGTATCGAAGCCACCGCTGAAGTGTTCTCATCTTGCTTCCCCTTGTTGCCCTTCTTCTCTCTCTTCTAAGCGAAACAGTTCCGCTTGATGTGGCCCTTCTTGCCACAGTGGTAACACTCCGAGTCTTTGTACCGACCCTTGGACCTCCCCCTGCTCTTGTCTCTGCCACCACCTGGACCCCTGCTTTTGCCCCTTCCTTGGCTCTTTGAAACTAGTACCTCTTGTTAGGGTTATATACTAAAAGCATCACTTTTGTAGTAACCTTATTTCCTTAAATTTTGAATGAGAATCATATGGGCAAATGTTTGCATATTGTATTTGTTGCAAGTGTTAATGCAAATGTCTGATATTCTATATTGTAGATAATAAGGTGTGTGGTGTCACACAGAAGATCATATTATCAGTTTCCTATGGAGTATATAAATAGTTCACAACCTAGATGGACTTGGACAATCTATTGGAAAGGTTGTAGTGTAATATGGTATTAGTCTATCTTGACTATAGGTTTACACTAGTACACTTTGTGTGTATTGAACAGGACCACTTGAGGTTGTTCTCTTTGTACTGACAACATATGAGAACAAACACCTCTGTTATTATGGATGCTTGTGCTCTTAATCCGGATATAATAACGAACATGTATATGCAGTGTGCATTACTTTGACTCATAAAAGAGTGAGATTCATTATGGATCAACAACCTCTATGAATTGGGTAATAACATTATATGTATGATGGGCTGTTGATTATAAATGGAATCCATGTCCCGATACATCGGGTTGATGATGTCCTCTTAAGGTGCTCATAAGGATTGTCATATAAACTCTGCAGGTGGAATATATCTGACATGACAAATAAAGTTGAGCGGTACTACTTAAGGATAAAAGATGTCGAATCAATATAGTTGTCAGTAACTTGATTTGATCGACGGATATATGATATCTTAACATGGGGAGCCAAACGAACATATAATAAAAGGAGCTCAAAAACATAATTTGGGATTAGGGAGGTAGTGCAACAATAGCTCATTAGTGGACCGAGCTATTGTTAATGGGCCTGGATTATGTGTTCGGGCTGAACACGGGATATCCAGATCCGTTAGGAGGCCTAACCCTAATTTTTCCTCATGGTCCCTGCCGTAGCCTATATATATCCTCTATTCTCTGGTCGCCAGATTACTGATCAGAAATCTGAAATTTTCTCTAAATTCGTGATTCACGGAAGGAGAGAAAGAGAGGGCTGCCAAGGAGAAGAAAAGGTTGGGAGATCGTCGCCCACACGACGTCCAACTCGAGGAAGGAATACGTGCAGAAGATCTTGGGGTCGTCCGCTCGAGATTGCCAGGAATTACTTGTCTCCTTCCCGCCGCAGGTATATTCTGTTTTCCATAAAGAAATTCTCTTTATTTGTTGTGTATCTGGGAAAATTACAACTGTAGGAATCCGATCAAGAAGACGATCGCTTTATCCCTTGGACTATGTGAAGAAGAAAAGCTCTCAAAATTTTGACAGTAGATATCAATGTATCTGTACAATGAATAATAAAAAAACTCTATTTATAGAGTCAAAACAGTAACTGAAAAGATAACTACCTCACCACTAGTGCATTTGAAAAGTCACGCAGACTCTAAATACACGCAGGGTTAGTGAGTAGTTACTGGACGTGGCCCGTAACTGTTGGACACATGGCATTAGTGCATGAGTCGTGTGCAAGTTACTGGGCACGCGAGAGAGAGATCGGTGGCATGGCTGCCACGTACTCCAGTTGAAATGAAATCCACGCTGTCTTGCTGAAGGCAAAAATCCACGCAGTTTCGTCGACGCAGACTCGTTGAAGGCGAAATCCACGCAAGCTTTGAAGAAGAATACTTCAGAATTCACGCAGGCTTTGAGAAGAATAACTCAAAAATCCATGCAAACTTGAGGAAGGAGAAGGTTCAGAATCCACGCAAACCGCCAGCTGTCTTGATTTGGCACGCTTCGTCTGACACAGATCTCTGACATTGATTATATTGTCAGCCGCATTAAATGAAGATAAGACCCAAAGTCACGCCAACTTGGTGAAGAGTGAGTCTTGCTAAGGAAGATTTCGAAAATCACGCAAAAGACGGCGATGATCTCTCGAATTCTGTGCATACGTGGCATACGAGGAGACGTTTTTCGACTGCTGTGTTGTCAGTCATTATGATTCTGACGTATGGCTGAGCTGTCTCTGCGTGACTTCTAAAGGAGATGGACATGCAGAACTTAGCGTATCTTTTGTGCTGCTTCTTGGATCACTCTGTGTGACTTGTTCTGATCAACTCAGCGTGACTTCATTTTTGAGGCCTACAAAACCCCTTCAAAGTTTTCAAAAAATGATAAAATATTTTCAAAATACTTTGAAATAGAGATGATGAATGAGTTAAAGTCACGCTGAGATGGCTCCAAAATTTTTCGGAAGTCGAAAAGACTTCGAAGTTCTTTGAAAACATCCAAATGAACTTATTAAATGTCATAATGACTCTTCGTTCTCCGAGACTGATTGCGTCCAATTTATGTGGAATATGAACTGTCGACGAGATCTGTTATATAAACAGGGAGTGATTCTCAGTTTTGACTTCATCTCTCGAAAATATGACCCCAAAGGAAGCAGCTGAAGAGGAAGCACGCAAGTTGGGCTTTTGTTCCCATGGTGACCCCACTTTTGGGGGTAAAGAACCCGAACCTGTCGTCATTGAGCTCAAGGACGACGCCACGCAGTTAGCCAAGAACCTCTTGAGCTACTTTGGATTGGATGGCTCGTCTTCTTTCTGATGGGGCGGAGCCTTATGGAGAAGCTGAAATGCTCGAGACTCTATTGCATCGCCTGGGATTAAGAGCGTAGAGGAGTTAGGCATCAAACTTAGCCGCCTGGAAAATAGGGCGTAACTTTCTACGCTTCTGTTGCACTTTTTTTTTCTTTTTGTAAGGCCATCAGTGCCTGTTTAAAGAATGAAGTACAACTTTGTGTTTGATCTGCGTGCCTTTTAATGAAGATATTAATTGCACTCTTTGACTGTTTCCAATGTTGCACGGTCTCCCGAAGTACACGTGACACTCATTCCACAATTTACGAGCGCTATTTTGTGGATCTTTTCCAAAATAGACCTGCACTTGACCCTTTAAATAGATGGATGAACTCCACGCAAACTCATCTTCCCATTCTTCTTCCTCTCTTCTGAGAATGAATTTTCTATGAGAAGGAATAGGAAAGCCATGTTGTCTGATGTCAAATCTCTGTGCACACTACCAGACATGGATCTGTCAATCCTTAGCAGCAAACTCAGCGGTAAGTTCAATATACACGTATCGAATTTTTTGTTTGCTAAGGACAAATTCATCTTCCTGAATGAACATAATGCATCTGTCTTTGCTTGGCCAGTTTCTGTTGACTGATTTTTCTTTACTGTTTCTTGCAGAATTTTGGCTGAAAACCTTCTTCAGAACTGGCGTTGGTGATATGGATGCTGTGGACAATGTTCTTCTGACATCTACATCAGGGAGCTCATACGCTTTTGACGCGTAAATCAGACAACTCAGAACTCTTCGTGAGATAGAAGGGTCTTCCTTAGATGGTAGGAAGAGCCTTTATACACGAGAGTTGGATGGGTGGAGTTAACTCTACTACCGAGAATCGGGTAGTAGAGTTCCTTTCAAGGCAGAACCAGGAATTGTATCCCAAGGTTTGGATACATTCCTGTCTTTCTTGAGAGGTTACCCCCATCCACCAGTTGTATTGGCAGCACACGTTTTCGTGTTGCCCTACTCTGTGGTTCTCCTCTCGTCTGAGAGATAAGACCAGAGTTTGATTCCTGCTGGATACCCAGGAATTGCCACAAACAACGAGATTGCCAGAGAAGATCCAAGAAGAATAGATCTCAGTTGTACATAGAATGAAAATCCAAGATTGTAATAGATTTCCATTATGATTGTAGGAAAGTCTAAGAAAATGTAATAGACTTTTTATGGTAAAATGGGAATGGAAATGACAATTCTTCTATGCTCAATGATTTGTATTTGTGGATGAATTGTGGACATAATAGATATAAAATCATCTTTTCTGTTTTTAGAGTATATGATTTATCAGAGGTATTATGGACATGATAATATATGGAACTCGAAAGAAAATAGATTGATTTCTATACAGAGGTCAAAATATATAAATAGTAAGCAGATTCGGAATTGATTCAGAGGTTATGAAAACATGATAAATAACGAATCCCCACTTAATGAACTGATAGAAGATTATGAACGGATGAACCGTTAAGAAACGATGAACAGATGAACTGTCGAGTGAATGTAATAAATGAACGGACGAACCGTCAAGTATTAATGAACATGTGAAACGTCGGATGAATATGAGAAATGAATGGATGAACTGAGTATCGGGAAAGAATACGTCCCTTCGAACCTTGTAACCATATGCCTATAAATAGAGCATATATTTGAATAGAAGGATCGCATTTTATCCACAATGTCTTTTGAAGAGAACATAAAGAAGGCTGAAGTCGCCCTTGAAGCTACTGAAGGTGTTAAAGAATCCACCTCCGCAGAAGAAGGAAATGGGCGAAAGCTCGTCTACTCCCAAGCCGCCAAAAGATATCCTGGACTTCCTGGTCGAACCAGGAAAACCGAAGAAGAAGAAGCAATGAGGCTGGCTTGCCGTCAATTCTTGGTGCGGTCAGGAAAAGATGTATTCATTCTTTACTGATTATGTTGTTGTCCTCGTCCCAATATGAAGGGATCAGTGATCTTCCATGATGATGTACTTTTTTTTTTCTTTGAGGGATTTGTCTCAAATAAACTCCGTTTAAGGAACTTTGTTAGATATATCCTCCACTTTATATTTGCCTTTATTCATTGATCTTTTGACTCAGAAATCAGAAAGACTAAATATCATTTTCATAAATATGATATTGAGATAGAAAATTCAGAGGTAATGTGAACTAATTTTCTGGATATCAAATTTGTTTAGAAAACGATACAAGTAGAATACCTATCTCCACTGGGATAATAGATATCAGAATGATTCTTCGAAAAGAACAATGAAACAGCTGGAGAGTGATGGGAGGACAATCTTGATAGAAATATCAGACGTAGTACTTCTTCAAGAATTTGCCGTTGATGGGCATCATAGTGGCTTTACCATCTATTATGTGAGTTGATAAGCCCCATTAGAAAAGATCTTATTGACAATGAATGGACCTTCCCATTTTGCATCAAACTTGCCCTTATTCATGTGTGTCATAGTCATCGGGCGTCTGACAGTAAGCACAAGTTCTCCTTTCTGAAATGTTCGAATTCTGACTTTCTTGTTAAAAGCCCTTGAAATTCTAGCTTGATAGAATTCAATATTCTGTTGAGCAGATAACCGTTTTTCATCCAGAGCCTCCAATTCTTGAAGTCGAAGACGATCATTATTTTCGCAGTGAGTTCATTAGCGATTGCTATCCTTAAGAAGGAATTTGAATCTCTAATGGAGAACAGCCTCAGATCCGTACACCAGAGAGAAAGGTGTACACTTAGTAGCATTACGGACTGTAGTGCGATAAGCCCACAAGCATTCCCCGAGTTTGTCACTCCAATTACGTTTGTTAGTGGAGACAAACTTCTTTAGGAGTTTGATGATAGTCTTGTTGAAAGCTTCTGCCAATCCGTTAGCTGCTGGATTATATGCGGTAGAAGCAACATTATTGATCCGGTGATCGTCACAGAACCGAGTAATTTCTGGCTGACGAACTGTGGTCCGTTATTATGAACAATGCGTCGAGGAACACCAAATCTGTAGATGACGTGGTGCTTAATAAAGCTGATGACATTAGACGTCTTAACTTCAGATAAAGGATAGCTTCGGCCCATTTGGAGAAGTAATCGGTTATTGCGAGAATGAACCGATGACCTTTAGATGATGGAGGATTGATCGGCCGACAATGTCCATGCCCCAAGCTTCGAAGGGCCATGATACTGCCGTCGGATATAGAAATTTCGAAGGTTTGATGTATAAATCCGCATGGATTTGGCAGCTTTGCATTTCCTTGCATATTCAATGGTATCTGATACCATAGTTTGGCCAATAATATCCCATCCGTCGAATACGGTCTTGAAGTTTTGGCCCAGGTTGATGCGCTCCAAATTCCATCATGTGCTTCACGAATAACTTGTTGGGCTTCATCCCGGCAATGCACCGAAGGAGTAACCATCATAAGCTCGACGATATAAGGTCTTTGTTGTATGATTGTAATAGAATCTGAGTGATCGTCGTCTGATAGATGCTGTCTCACTCGGATCATCCGGAAGATATCATACAATACAAGATCTAAGAAAGGAAGTCTCCAATCTTTATCCGTATTCTGATTCTCAGTCGATTACTGAATATGAATTCCATGCTGGAATCGGATGAAGATGATATCGATTTACGACTAAATCCAAATCCTCTTGTTGTGTTGACGTCATGAGATGTTGATTCTTCAATGTCAACTGGAAGTCCTAGAGTCAGGTTATTTCAAGATGAAATAATTCTCGACTATGAACAACAATCATTTGTTGCCGTCTATTGGGATAGCCAGCACCGCTGCAAGATTAGCAAGGGCATCAGCTTCTGTGTTACATGCTCGCCTAACATGTTCAATGAAGAATTCTTTAAATAATGAGACCATAGATATGGCCACTCTATGATAAGGAACCAGATCTTGATGGCGAACTTCATAAGTACCCCTGATCTGATTGACAATAAGTTTAGAGTCTCCATACGCTTCCAAATGTTAATATTCAGATGTTTAGCGAGTTAAGACCAATAAGCAATGCGTTGTACTCAGCTACATTGTTTGAACACGGCTGATCGAGAGAATAAGCTCTTTGGATGGCAAGACCTTCTGGCGATACAAGAACAATTCCAACTCCAGCAACAATATCGCCATTAGGACCAATTCTTGACGCTCCATCAAAGAATAGACGCCAAGTAGGATCTTCTTCAGCAATTTGATTTGAATCTAGGACTTCATCTGGGATTTCATCATAGAGTTTTGAATTTTCTGGAATTGAGTGAGCACCAAAAAATCAGCTAAAGCTTGTCCCTTGACTGATTCTGAGGAATATAGTGCATATCATACTGAGCAAGTAGGATTCCCCAGTTAGCCAATCAAGAATTCAAAAACACTGGATTTCTTCATCATGATCCGTATAGGATTGATCCTGGAGATGACATGAATAGTCTGGCCAATGATATAATGACGTGTCTTTTGGACAGCAAACATCAAGGCTAGACATTCCTTTTCAACTGGTGAATATCGAGGTTCAGCTCCGGTCATAGTACAGCTGAGATAATAATGGCCTGTTCATGGCCATTTTGATTCTTTTGAGGAGTATGCACCCAATGAATGACTCATTACTCGAGTATATAGAGGAAACGGTATTCCTGAGACGGGAGGTACCAATACTGGAGGGCTCATCAGATATGTTTTATATCGAATGCTTTCTGACATTCATCATTCCAGACAAAGAGACACCTTTCTTCATAAGTTTGTTGAATGGTCTGGCAGCGTCCTGATAAATTAGAGATAAATCTCCTGATATAAGCAATCTTCCTTGAAATCCTCGTAGCTCGTTTAAGGTGCGTGGAGGACGCATCTCTTGGATGGCTTTGATCTTCTCGGATCCACGTGTATACCTTTAGAGGTAATGACGAGCCGAGAATTTACCACTAGACGCCTAAGAAGGACTTAGTAGGGTTCATCTTTAATTGATGCTTACGTATTAGATCAAATATAGTCTTCAAATCTTGGATATGATCCTCCTTTTGTCGACTTTTGACTGCAATATCATCAACATAGCATTCGACTGTTTTCCGTAAATGTTTACGGAATATATTACTCATAGCTCGTTGATAAGTTGCTCCTCCTGCATTCTTGAGACCGAATGGCATAACTGTATAACCGTATGTACCAATCGGCGTTCTGAAAGAAGTGTGCTTCTCGTCTTCTGGGAACATTTGATCTGATTATACCCAGAATACCGTCCATGAATGACATTCGTTCGAATCCACAGGTATTATCAACCATAACATCAGTAATTTGTAGAGGGAATTCGTCTTTAGGACATGCCGCATTGAGATCACGAAAGTCTATGCATACTCTGATCTTGCCAGTCTTTTTAAGAACAAGAACAATATTAGCCACCCAATCGGGATGTTGTTCCTCTCTAATAAACCCAGATGTAATGAGTTTATTGACTTCAGCTTCAATTGCATCCATGATGTCCGGACGAAATCGTCGCTGTTGTTGTTTGACCGGTTTTAGCATTCGCCAAGATGTTGAGCTTGTGAGTTACAATTTGAGGATCAAGCCCTGGCATATCTTCATAACTCCAAGCAAAGACATCGATGTAATCACGAATGAGTTTGATCATGTCTTTCTTATCATTTCTGAAAGACTTTCACTGATGAATATTGGTTTGGGAGACCCCTCTTCACCAACATCTATTTGAACAAGTTTATATCTTCATTCGGAGGTTCTTTTTTGCTCGAAACGGAACTCCCATTGATTATCTAATCTTTGGGCCCACTGTTCTGATTCAGGTAAGATTTTCAAACTCTTCTTTCGTCTTCATCACTTTCTTCAGAATGGTCAATGGAAACCATGTTAGAAGACAGAAGTTGCAATAGAAGTCACCGATACTCGTATCGGAATCCCAAGAAGTGGTACTAGAAGAATCAGATCTCTTATCTTCGTCAGACTCAAGATCTTCATGGATAATGTTTGATGAAAGAAGTGGGAGCAGTATAACCCAATCCGCATTTCGTCCTTCCATATTTCAAGGAGGAATCCGGACAGGCATTTTTCTTCCTTTTCCATTTAAGGCCAGTCCTGAAGTCATAGCCCATATTTTTGATGATGTCTCTAGATTGCTGACTATAACGACGTAGTTGTAGTCTTCCAGTATCATCATTTTTGTCATCATCTTCAAGATCAGAAGGATTTGAGGCCCTTTGTAGAAGAATATTGGAATGTCTCCTGGCCTTTCTGCTAGGAACTAGAAAGTATGAAGATTGTACAGGTTCTAGAGATACATCTGTATGAACAGTCTGTACAACTCCTATGGTTATTGTGTTCAAGTCATCTAACAGATGTAAATAACTATGAACATAATTACACACATCAACGTACTGCAAAGGTGGAGACTTTTTATTAAATGTAAAAGCAGTAATATTTACATTGGGAGAAGGCTGAGCCTTAGAGATTTTAGCCAAGTCAATGACTAAAGGGGGAGAAGAAGAAGAAGCTTTGTTTCGATTAAGATCGATAACAAATGGCTCAGAAGAGATGAGCTCCCTTGAAGTTTGAGTAGAAAGAGTCCGCACTCCAACTGGAATTAGCAGAGTATCTTGTGAAGGTACAGGAACTGTAGTACGCCCACTGACAGGAATGATCAGTGTATTCTGAATAGATGACTGAGGTAACGGAGAGATCCGTCCACTCACTGGAATGATAAAAGAATCTTCTCCAGAGGGTTTAGGAGATTGTTGCTGAGTAGTTCGCATTTAACAGGGATTATTAAAGTCTCACTTTGTGTATCTTCTTTCTCCATAGCTTGTATGATCCTTGTATATTCTTCTTTATACATTCGGGAATCATTGAATAAGCTTCAACCCCATGGAAGGGATTATATCATCAACTTCTTTTTTGTACTCTTCCATTGCTATCAATGTACTTAAAACATTGATGAAGAGTAGAGGGCACCACATATTTTCATGAAGAAGGGCCTCCCCAGAAGAAGATTATAGGATCCCGCGATCTCGATCACATAGAAAGTGACTTAGATCTGAAATCACCTATCTGAGCTTCAGATGAATCTTTCCCAAAGGCTCACTTCGGCTTTGATTGAATCCCAAGATAGTAGTAACCGTCTTGGAGAGTTTGTGAAGAGGGATTTTTAGTTCATCCAACAATCTTTGGCATTATGCTTATAGCAGACCCTGCTCAATGAGAATACGATCTATCTTCATCGTATCATATAACCAGTGTAGTAGAGAGGTCGATCATGTCGATTATCCTCCAGTAACATGTCGTCTTGTGTAAAGGTGATATTTGGGATAATCTCCAGTACACTGTTGCAATGTAAGCAAGTGGCAGGTTCCGCATCCGGCTTCTTCAATTGTGCAAGACCTCAGCTTGTAGAAGTGCTTCACTTAACGTCTCCCGAGTCTCTTTGGAAAGACGTAGAAGTTCAAAAAGGGACATTCTAGCGGGAGTATTAGCAAGCTGAGCCAAAATGTCGAAGTTGTAAGGCTTCTGAAGTCCAAGAGGAGAAGACTTCTTGATTGGCTTATCAAACCGAGCCTGTTGTTTTGTCTTTCTCCAGAGCCGTAGGCTTGGGAGGAACAGTTCAGTAGATGGTTCTTTCTCGGGAGGAACATTAGGAGCATCTTTAGCGTCTGAAGGGATATCAGTAGGATCTTCAGGATTTTTAGAATAATCCTTTAGGTAAGGTTTCCCCGTTCGAGTAGCACTAACAAGTGCTTCTTCTTTGTCTTTTGGCTCTGTGTCAGAGGTAGACCCAAGAGAAGTCATATGACATGACTTGATCTTTCCAGCCTTCTTGGATTTTTGAGAAGAAATCTTTTGAGGAGAAGGCGATTCAAAATCTGCCACTAGATCCGGATGGATCCACATGATTTCTCCTGTTTCCAAAGTGATTGGCACTAATCCTTCAGACTGTGGAGAGGAAGATTCACTATGTCAAGAGTTGCCTTGGGAATAGGATAATCCCACTTCAAGGAGTTGAGGAGGGAATTTCCAAATTGCTAGAGACGACGTTGGAGGGTGACGGTCTTCTCTTTTGGAGTAAAAAGATAGCTCCAGATTAATCATTTCTTGGATCTTTCCTTTCAATACATAACATGTACGAATTGTAGACCCAGCATTCTGTGATATGGACAGTATTTGGATGATCTGTCTTACCACTTCATCAGGTTTCTTGATCTCTGGTAGTATTTTATTACCTTTCAGCAGACATTCAAAGATCCAAGGACATCGTCGTCATCAAAAGATTCTTCTCTGGGGCGAGGTGTTCTTGATTGTTGAGTTGTAGAGGCAGGAGTTTGAACATTCGATGCATCTTGCTCTGAGATTAACTTCTAGAGTTTCTTTCCTGCGAGCATTATTTTTGTTAGCCCCTTGTCCTGTTTCTTTAGGAGTCATCTGCACTCCTAAACCTTTGAGGTTTCAGCACTGATTTCGCAGCTTTAGCACTGACTATGAAGAAGGCCAATCTTGAAATTGAGTGGACCCTGTCCACATACTGATGATTGGCAACAAGTTTGATTTGCACGTGTCAATGGTGACAGCATCAGGAGTTCCAGAGGCATCTTCAGAGCTTCTCTTCAAAACCGTTCAATGTATTCCTCTGTAGATTCATTTTTTTCTGCTTGATTCTAATAAGAGCAGACATAGTCATATCATTAAGCCCTTCATGAACCTTTCAAGAACATCTGTTTGAAACCAGCGAATGAGGTAATACTCCCATCTGGGAGACTCTATATTCATACCGTTCCCTTGAGACATCCAATAAATACCTGAGTAAGGAGGGCATCACTTGGTTGTAGTTGATCATCCCACTTCAAAGTGATTGATAAACTGACTTGGAGAAGTGGTTCCATCATAGATGAGATAGTAGGAGCTTGTATTTAGGAGGATATGATACTTGCTTCCATTCTATCGGATAAGGCTGCTTGATGCCTAACCTTTGTAAACCATCTGTTTGAATGCCTCGAATTGAGTTTTGAGATTTTTCAATTCTTCAGAGACAACTCCCAAAGATTGTGGAGTTGTGGCTTGTAGAGAATAGTTAGGAGGAACAGCATTGTAAGCACTACCCCCAGCTCCAGAGAGACTAGGATTTGGTTGAGCAGGTCCAGGAGTATTGGATTGTACTGCTGGAGGAACTTGTATTGGACTTATATCAGTATCAACTGGTATGGCATCTGATACAGTCTGTCGATTTTGCAACTGAGCTGTCATGAGTTCATACATTGACTTCATTGTGTCAGTCATAGACTTCATTTGCTGTTCCAAAGAAGCATTCTTTGATCTTGAGGAGTCAGGGAAAAGAGGGTTCATCAGTATTCCCATCAACCATGTAAGTCGTGACTGTATGAGGGATTATTGATGAACTAGTAGATGTTGTATGCTCTGATCATTGCTTCGTGTATGAAAGTCAACTATAGGAGAATTACCCCCAGTAGGAAGAGGTGGGAAGTTAGATTCTCCAAGAAATTCAGAGTCAATTTCAGGGATCAAATTTCTTTGACTAGAAGCCAGGACTCTTGCTCTGGTGTTTTTATATACTCCATCTGGACTATCAACTCTACCCCCGGTGTCCCGAGAAGTCATGTTGACAGAGGCAAACAAAGGCTCATCTTCATCAGGCATAGGTTCATACTGAATCCTATTAAAGACAGACTGTCGTTTATTTTGATATCTGCATTGCATTGTGACTCTTGGCTAGAAGTCACATTCAGCATGATCACCATGGTCTTGAACTGTTGATTCACATCTGCACTGAATTATGACTCTTGGATAGAAGTCACATTCAGCATGTTCCTTTGATATAGAATTACTCACTCTTCTGTTGAAGATATTCCCTTAAATCTGTTTGTGAAGATTGAGGAATATACTTCCTGTTCTTGGGTCTTGATGGCTCTTGATTATACAAAGAGTGATTAATGTGAGCCACATAATTTCTTGCATACTCTGCATCTGGATCTTCATATCCAATTGGTATGGTTTCTTAACACCAGAAGTGCTGAGTTTGTTCTTAAATCTGTGGAAGGAAACATATTAATTTGGAAACATGGAGTTTTCCTTCCATTGATCTGGATATTTGCAGAGAAGGAAGAGTTAAACCACTCCCTTGATTAGGAGTTGGTAACAGACCCTCTTTAATGGACAGATTCTGTGCCCAATTTGAAGAAATCAAAGAAGAAGACATTAAAGAATGTTTCTTCTTAGACTCATTCAGATGTTGAGACATAGAATGTCCAGAAGGAAGAGTAGTCAAAAGACCATCTCCTTTCCTTTGACTAACAAAGTATCAGTCAAAGCTGTTCCTGGAGTAAAAACTACAGGAGCAGAGGAAACAACTAAAGAGTTGTTCCTTTTCGAAGGGACTTTGTGTGGAAAACCACCCCCAGTTCTAGTAGAACTCGGTGAAGAAGAGAGATAACTAAGGAGTTATTCTTCTCTGATGAAATACACGCTGAAACAGACTTGGTTAAAGAACCCGAGCTGTTAGCGTGACTTTTGATTTTAGAATTACACGCTGGAACAGATTTGGCTAAGGAGCCAATACTGTCAGCGTGACCTTTGAATGTGGGATTGCACACTGGAATAGATTTGGCTAAGGAGCCAGTACTATTATCGTGACTTTTAGAGTTGAATTTGCACACTGGAACAGATTTGGCTAAAGAGCCAGTACTGTCAGCGTGACTTTTAGAATTGAATTTGCACACTGGAACAGATTCGGCTAAAGAGCCAGTACTGTCAGCGTGACTTTTAGAATTGAATTTGCACGCTGGAACAGATTCGGCTAAGGAGCCAGTACTGTCAACGTGACTTTTAGAATTGAATTTGCACGCTGGAACAGATTCGGCTAAGGAGCCAGTACTGTCAACGTGACTTTTAGTTACTGTCATCTTCGAGCGCACAAGAGTGTGCGTGCTTGCAGTGGAGTTCTTGCCAGTTTAGGAGTAGACACTGTGGCAGAGACTTCACCATTGACTGCCAACTGATTCTTAGGGACATAGACAGAGTATCCCTTTGACTTGGCAGTGATAATGGAGGCTGGAATGGGCTTGCCACCCTTAGCCCGCTGCATTTCTTCATAGGCGAGTTGATCGAATTTGATCATCATCACCTTCTTCGTCGAGCCGATAGACGAAGTGTCGCATTGAGTTGTTACCATCTCAGAAGAGGAGATGGTTTTCCCCAGCAGAGTCGCCAATTTGTTTTCCATAAAGAAATTCTCTTTATTTGTTGTGTATCTGGGAAAATTACAACTGTAGGAATCCGATCTAGAAGACGATCGCTTTATCCCTTGGACTATACGAAGAAGAAAAGCTCTCAAATTTTGACAGTAGATATCAATGTATCTGTACAATGAATAATAAAAAACTCTATTTATAGAGTCAAAACAGTAACTGAAAAGATAACTACCTCACCACTAGTGCATTTGAAAAGTCACGCAGACTCTAAATACACGCAGGGTTAGTGAGTAGTTACTGGACGTGGCCCGTAACTGTTGGACACATGGCATTAGTGCATGAGTCCTGTGCAAGTTACTGGGCACGCGAGAGAGAGATCGGTGGCATGGCTGCCACGTACTCCAGTTGAAATAAAATCCACGCTGTCTTGCTGAAGGCAAAAAATCCACGCAGTTTCGTTGACGCAGACTCGTTGAAGGCGAAATCCACGCAAGCTTTGAAGAAGAATACTTCAGAATTCACGCAGGCTTTGAGAAGAATAACTCAAAAATCCACGCAAACTTGAGGAAGAAGGTTCAGAATCCACGCAAACCGCCTGTCTTGATTTGGCACGCTTCGTCTGACACAGAATCTCTGACATTGATTATATTGTCAGCCGCATTAAATGAAGATAAGACCCAAAGTCACGCCAACTTGGTGAAGAGTGAGTCTTGCTAAGGAAGATTTCGAAAATCACGCAAAAGACGGCGATGATCTCTCGAATTCTGTGCATACGTGGCATACGAGGAGACGTTTCTCGACTGCTGTATTGTCAGTCATTATGATTCTGACGTATGGCTGAGCTGTCTCTGCTGACTTCTAAAGGAGATGGACAGGCAGAACTTAGCGTATCTTTTGCTGCTTCTTGGATCACTCTGTGTGACTTGTTCTGATCACTCAGCGTGACTTCATTTTTGAGGCCTATAAATTTGGAACCCTAGTTTCTGCCTATGAAGGGTTAGAACACATATTAGATCTGTTTAACTTTCTATCGATCAATACGCACACCAAAGAAAGGGTCCTGGGAATCCCCAGTTCTATCACCTCTGAGTGGTGGGATGTGGATGAAGTGCCCGGAGAACGTCTCCACATCTCTTCATTCAGCACCCCACTATTGGCAAACTCCAGACTGACCATGCCCTCTAGAGGAAAAACGATTATAGATACTCGTACGGTCTCCCACGAGTCTGGCAATATACAGCAGCCATAGTCCTTGAATCTCGTCGTCGAACTTGACTCCCATCGAAGATAGCTGGTCAACCAAGCCCTGGAAATCACTCAAGTGATCCGTAAGACGCCCCATCTTTGTACCGCAGACCCATCATCGTCCAAATCAGGAACAACTTGTTTTCCCCGGTCTTTTTTGCGTATAAAGATTCCAGCTTATCCCGTAACATCTTCGCAACATTGGCAACGTGGTTGTACACGTTCTCATCAACGAACTGCCTGATATATTCGCACACCTATATATGCCCGAATTTCTTGTCCTCTTCGGATTTATCAACTGGTCGCTCGGAAGCAAATACGGGCAGATGCAGCTTCTTGACAAATAGTAAATCTTTCATCTTGCTCCGCCAATAATGATAGTTGGTGCCATTCAGATTTACCATACGTACCAGCTTCGCGTCTATCTCTCATTTCTAGTTTTCTTGTCAACTCCCGACACCCTTCTGAATTCTAGAACCTGGCTCTAATACCATATTGTTGGGAAAGAACACGAAAATATTTCCCCAAACTAGAGAGTACCTGCGAGAGAACCGAATAATACAATGCACAAACTAAAACACCAAAATAAACCACGCAGATATAGAGAATTTTGACGTGGAAAACCCTTACGGGAAAAAACCACGGGACGATCGGAGTCTAACCCTGATAAGCCTTCACTAATGAAATAAAGGAGTACACCCTCTACAAACTTCTCCCGATCCAAATCGGATCCCCACAACACTTAGAAGCAAGAATATGATTACAAAGCTACGTAGAACAAAGACGACGAGTAGATATTACCCGAACGCGATCCTCCTTCGAAAATGGCCTTCAATCCTCCTTCTTCTCTCCCAAAGTTGCAATAGCACTCTTGCCTCTTCTTTGTCTCTTGTGTGTGTTTCGTATGAGATTAGGGTTAGGAAACACCATATGAAAACACCCTAATCCCGCAACAATACTTGGACCGTAGGATACGATCCAACGGTGATCAATCACCCTGAAAATACTACTTCAGCCCCGATGACATAGAGTTCGGCCAGAACTCTGTGTTTGGCAAACAGCAAAGTTCTGGAACCAGGGGACAGAGGTCGGCCAAAACCCCGAATTGTGCCCCCTCCTTCCAGCAGTTCCTCTGGTCAGCTCCCGAGTATCTCGTCATCTCGACTGGCCTCACCTCCCCGAGATTCTCTGACACACAGACGGCGCTCGTCGCACTCTGGGGTCTTCTGCACATAGGTTGAGAATCCTACCCTCTCCAATATGACATGTCACGACCCGCACCCACTGTGAGGGTACGAGCACATATAATGCCCAGCTTACGCCGCAGTGTCGACGGTAGAATGCTGTCCTAGGTTAATATCTAACAATATAAAGGTACATGTACAGTATATACTCCCCGAATGGGGGTGACATAACAGAATATAACTCAATCACATCTAAGGTAGAATACGATAAGATAGATAAATATACAGAATGAAACACAGAGATACAATCCAGAATTCTAAGTGTCTAAAATAAGTACATATCCCAAAATCTCAGAATCTATATACAGGAATCCATGAAAGTAAAGATATCATAATCTAAAGGAGTGTCATCTACTGCTAGTGGATCCTGCTGCTGGTCCAAGTCAAAGCACTCATCTAGTGTAGCACCGTAGTAGGTAGGGCAGAACGCCTCAGCCTCGTCCTCTGTAATATTTCAACAGGTCTAGTCAGGATAGGAGCGAGCACAGTACATCTCAACAAATCATAACATGTTAGGAAATATAAACATGCTAGAGAGTAAGATACAGGAACTGAAGAATAACATGATGAAATAAAGACTGTAAATAAATAGATACAGTATATAGAGAACTAACAGTGACTAGTGATTCAGAGCACAAGATGGTTATATAACGGCACGATGTCGTACACGAGTAATCTACAGAGGTTTGTACACGAGTAATCTACTGGATTGATTACATAACCACTTCTACTCCCCCGCCCCAATCAATACACAAGGATCTAGCCAAGTTATGTTATTGTACACGAAGGTTATGTGAATACATGATTATACATGATTTCACACGTTTCGTACACGAATGTCATGAATACAAGGAGTAAACGATGCTCACGATAAAGTACACGAACACGAAATACCCGATGTATCCGCTAAGGGGATAACATCGCACAACAAGATCCATATAGTACTAATCCGTGTTTCCAACGTGTCAGCATCATATAAAGTAATCTAAAGCAGGAAATATAATCCTAAACAAGATATGAAATGATCAGAGAATGTACTCGCCTGTAACCTGAGAATATGAGAATATCTACTGTCCGAGGAGTGGTGTCTGCCTCCTATAGAACAATACAAGTCACTATGATTCTAAAATGATATAAGATGCAAGTCAATACATTCTACATGAATCTAGGTCAATCTAGACCAAAGTCAACTCTTGGTCAACTCTGGTCAACCCTAGAAGTCAAACTAGGTCAACCTAAGTCAAACAAGTCTATACTAGTCTAACTAGTCTATTCTAGGTCTAACAAGGCTACACAAGTCTAACTAGACTCTATACTGACACACCGATACACCCATAGGCTAAGAGCCTAGGCTATAGGCGATTAGGCAACACCATGCCTAACCCAACCATATCACATAACACAACAATATGTATATCTAAAATATAACACATATTGATATATTTATATAATCTAGGCTTAATTGCACTTTGCTACCCTCAACTATTCCGCTTTTTCAACTTGATACCATAAACTTTTTTTTGTAACAATTTGATACCTCAACTATTATTTTTTTTCAACTTGATACCTAATTTTTAAAAAAACCCCAAAATGCCCTTATCCCTTCCCTCTTCCCTTCTCCCCTCCCCTCCTCCCCCACTCCGGCCACCCCCACCCTCTCGCTCATCCTCTCCTCCGGCCACCCCCTCTCCCATGTCCGGCCAACCCCCCTCCCGCTTTCGGCGCCACCGCCATGGCGGCGGCTGCGGCTGTTGCTGCTGCGGCGGCTGCTGCCGCGGCGGCCGGCTGCAGTGGGGGTAGGGGGTTGGCCGGAGGAGAGGCGGAGCGGGAGGGGGGGTAGCCAGAGTGGGGGAGGGGGGAGTTTGGGAAAGGGAGGGTAATTTTAAGGTTTGAGCAGGGGTATTTTTGTCCCAAAATTTTTTGGGTATCAACTTGTTACAAAAAAAGTTTAGGGTATCAAGTTGAAAAAACGGAATAGTTGAGGGTAGCAAAGTGCAATTAAGCCTATAATCTTATAGAAATACACAACCTAATAATGTATCTAATATAATATAGAATACATTAGCTTATAGGTTACCTATAATATATGCCACATATACATATATATATAATAGTACACACTCATATATAGGATACATATATGTACATGCCACATACCCATATATATATATATATATATATATATATATATATATATATACATGTATATACAAATACATAGAGAAATAGGAAAGGGGATGTGGTGTACATGTGTGTATGTGTGTGAATGAAGACATGAGTGTGTGTATGAATGAGACATGGCATGTGTGTGGTGTGTTAGGCTTGAACCTGTGTGTGTACAGAAAATTGGAACAGTGAGTGATACAGCTAGAGTGTGTGAGGCAAAAACAGTGTATACATTTGTGTGTGAAAATAGGGCAATGTGTCAAGGAATCAGTGGCATGGCAAATACCTGTGTACTAGGTGATCCTGTGTGTGTATCATGTAGGAAACAGTGAGTACAAAAGGGAATTCAGTCCAAGTATTCAGAGATTTAATCTCAGGTTTAGGGAACTAAGTAACAGTTGACAGTCCATATATCTAACTCAATCCAGTTAAAGGAAGAAGTAATCTCAGGTTAGGAAATGGAAACAGTGACAGAAAAACATAATCTCAGGTTAGGAACCATTTCAGTTGACAGGAACATTGAATCAAAACATTAATTAAAGTTCACTAAGGAATGGTTTTAATCTCAGGTTATGGGAGGAATCATGCTCAGTTTATAGTAGAAATTAGTAGGCTAGAAAACAAATCTTAGTTTAAATAGGAAGTTAACAGTAGGCAGGAACCAATGAAATAAAATCAAATCTATTTCATTCGAAAATCACAAATGTCTAATTCCTATTCTCAAACCAAAAGTCTAATTCGAATTGCAATATTAAGCTAACATGAACAACCAATCATGTGGGAGACAATTAACCAGTGAAAACATCAATAAAACAGGGAATTAAAAGTGTTTAGGAAATGAAAAACCAGTGTATCAGTCATATGTATCATAGTATCAGTAATGTATATCAGTTAACATGAATTTAGCCCCATTCGATTTCAAATCCCATATCAAAATCTAAACTAACATGTAAATAAATTCTAACATATGTCATACATCATATTTAGGATCAAATTAACAATTAAATCACTATTTAAAAACATTAAAACTGAATTGAAAACAGGGAAACAAAATAGCACACTGATACGCACAGCGCGCGCCCCGTGCACGCGTGATATCGTGTCCGACACGACACGATAGGTCATGTCACTTGGGGAACTTCGTGTCAGTCATGAATATAACACGTGTGTCAAAAATCCCGTGTCCAAGTGTCGTGTGCTGTGCACAGGAAGCCCCGAACAGCAGGGGAGCTACAGTGTCCGCATGCGCGCGTGTGCACCCACGTGTTCCCGTATCCGTGGCGACACGACACGACACCAATAACATCCCAGGACACTAGAAATCCATAAACAACACTAAACCCTAATTTCCTATTCAGAAACATTCTAGAAATCAATTCGAAATGCCCTTTGGGGCATTTTATCAAACACATATATTCATAGATTGATACGTGTCCGATACGGATACGTATAGGACACAAATCCTAGGGTTAGCTATACCTACAGTTAGGGTAGGCCTAGGGCTTCCTAGATATGCAATAAAAATAGTATTTTATGGAAGGGATTAGAATGTTACCTAGGGTTTGCAAAGGCTCAAAAAGCCTCTTTGTGTGTGGATCCTCAAGCCTCCAAAACTATTCCAAATTGTTTCTCACCTAAAATTTCTCAATACCAACAGCAAGTAAAATAAATTTAGAGCCTATTGCATTTAGTTTGGGTGGAAAAGGAATTGAAATGGATTTTCTAGGAATTAATGAAGATGGAGACTTACCTCTTTCTAAAACTTGTAAATATTTCTAAGGGAGGCTAGCCCTAAATTCTAGGAGGCATTAAATAGAGGAGAGAGGACTAGGGTTGGCCGACCAAGTGGGGAGTGTTGGGCTAGGTTAGGGTTCAACTAGTGTTGGGTTGGGCCTCTAAGGGTTTAAGTCATAAATCATGACTTGTGAAACCACAAGCCATTTTCTATTCAAATCAAATCCTAATTTTCCCAAATAAATTCTAATGAGTTTGAAATCACTAACTTAGTTCAAGCTAGGGTTTCATAACCTAACCTTAGGTCAAGCTAGGGTTTCATAACCTAACCAAGTAGTCAAGACCTAGGTTAGCTTCTAGGACAGTCTCCTAAGTCAAAACTAGTCAAAGTCTAGAATAGCACCAAATCAAAAATACTAAAAATCACTTAAAAATTCTAATAATTATAATTAATACCAATAATTCCAAATAATTCCAAAATTTTAAAATGACCAAAATATCCTCAAGCTAGAAATGTGGTAGTGACAAATTTACCCCCCTTAAAATAATTTCGTCCTCGAAATTAAAAGGCGAAACTAACTGCTGAGAAGGATAGAAAAGTATACCTCAAGGTCCAAAAGATAGGGGTACCGCTCTCGCATCTCATCCTCCCGCTCCCAGGTCGACTCTCCTGGAGAATGATGCCTCCATGCGACGCGTACCAAGGGTATCACCTGGTTTCTCAGCACCTTCTCCCGGCGATCCGGAATCTCCACAGGCTGCTCTGGATAACTGAGAGTAGGTCCAACCTCAATCTCCGAATGATCGAGCACATGGCTAGGGTCAGCCACGTACCGTCTCAACTGTGATACGTGGAATACGTTGTGGACCCCCACTAGTGCAGGTGGCAAGTCTAGCCTATAAGCCACGTCACCGATCCTCCGCTGATCACGAAAGGCCCGATGAAGCACGGGCTAAGCTTCCCACCTCCACCAAAACGTATCGTACCACGAGTCGAAGATATCCGCAGAAAAACTATGTCTCCAACCTAATCACAAGAAAGATCTCAAGTTACTAAAAATCAAACACGATCAACAACACAACAACAACCTGCTTCTAATCCTATCTCCAGTCAACTAAGTCAAACATTGACAATGGTCAACAATTAGTCAATTTCTCAATATCCAAGTACTTGGTCATCAACTGGTCAACTTTTTAGGATTTCACCTATGCTAGCTATCTAGGTGTTGGCAACTAGAGATTAGCAAAGAAAACTCTATATTAGGCTAGCTCTCGACTTCCCAATCCTATCAAGTCACCCATAACTAAAATACCTACAAGCTAAGCACACCAATCCCAAATACCATACATATATATATGCTCAAGAACAACAACCCATCACATACATCCTAGTATATCATCTATATAATACATGACTGATCAATTAAGGGTTAAAGTAGACTAAACTCATAAGGGACTGAACAGATGCTTAGAATTTAGGCTAAGGATGAATGGTCTGAACATCAATATAGGCAAAAGGGAATGATGCTAAGGAGACTAAAATTATAAGCTAAAGGACAGGACAATTGGGTCCACTTGTATAGTCAATGTGAAAGGAAACCTACATGGTGACTGAAACGTGCCTCTAGATCAACCTGGGCTCCCTCTCTATCTAGCTGAACTAACATGCAAGATAGTGGTCTAAAAGAAGTGAACCAAACTGATGTGCATGGATTGCAATAGGCAGTACTGCAAATAGGTGCAGGCTACATACCAATCAAAATATATTACATATATACAAGCTATATATATACAAGCTATATATACAAGCTATATATATATATATATAACAAGCTATATATATATATATATATATTATATATATATTATATATATATATATATTATATATATATATATATATATATATCTATATATATATAATATATATATATATATATAATAATAATATATATGCTTTACCCTCATCACCTCAACTCTACTCAAAGTCTAATAACACCAACTCACTACCACATGCCTATCACTTCCAAGAAAAGGTCAGATACTGCAGGGTGTGTTGGGACAGAATAGTGGTCAAGGGAGAACTCTTATCAACAACCCACATATATCCCCAATGAATACAACTGTCCTAAATGGACTGAACAAACCTGCCCAAAAGGTTTTGTAGGACAGGTACTACAGGTTATAATAAAGGATATTGTAAGACTATCAAGTAAGGTAAAAGCTAAGAGATGCAGTAGGTCACAATGTACAGGAATAGGGATGAGAACAGACCTCTAATATGCACGATACTAACTCTCCAGATATGCAGAATATGGTAAGAGGTTGATGGTTATATTGGTGAGTCAAAAATTGGTGTCTGAACAATGGTCCAGTGAACTATATGATGCAATATGGTAGGTAAGGAAAGCTGAGTGCAGTGAACAACTTATACAAGTCTGGACCAAGGGAACATGGTATCTAGTGAAGGGTCTGCACACTGCCTATAAAGGTTGATCAACATGACTGAACTCAACACAAAGAGAACTTACTAAAATAGGAAGTGGACCAATAGGCTAACAACATGTCAATAATCCTATACAACAACGATCTATAGACATCAACCAAACTCATACCCCATATGCCAATACAATCTGTAATCTATATGTAGACTGGTTGGTATTATAATAACAAGGAAATCATCTACCATGGGTTACTATTCTAATACCAATGCTAACTATCATCTCTAGGGTACAGACACTCTACAAGCCATCACTCATTACACCATGAAAGAACTACATATGAATAAGCTCTACGAAACTAAAATATCCCTACTCCTAAGTTATTTATGATGGAATACAATTTATAATAACAGAAGGGTACGATAGAGATGATATGTTTAAAAACTTCCTCAAGATACAGTCTGATAATCATATGCGTCTGTCCAAAATCATGTTACTCGGAGTCCTCGCCATGCCAGTAAGCAAGGCTGCGATAAACGATAGATTCCGTAACTGGGGCATGCACCTCTATAATCATGTCGTCTGGAATTCTCGTTATGTCGACTAGTATAGCTGCGAGAAATTCCATATCTCATAACCAAGATACGTACATCCGAAGTCAGGTCTCTATGTTTCCGCCACGCCAGCTAATATGGCTGCGATAAACTACAGGTTCCATAATCAAGTAGACGTTTTACCATCTCTGTTATTCCCGTCAACATATGTTATCAGAAAATATCGTAACTCAGGCCATAAAATTCATCTCGATAGAAAAAATCAAAATCAACAACGATTCATCAAAATCAAATTCAATAATCAAGGAGTAAGAGCGAACAAAACAAGTGGAAGGATTTCAAATTGAAATTTAAATAAGATTCTCAAGGGTCGTCCCGGAATCTCTCAAGGAGTCCTAACTATGATTGAGTACCTTCAAAAAAAAATCCTAATCCTACTGCAGGCTGTAGTGATACTCTAGTTCGAATACCACTACATAAACTCGACCTGCATGGGCCACCACTAAAAGCGTGTCACGACCCGCACCACACTATGAGGGTACGAGCACGTAACAACGCCCAGCCTATGCCGCAGTGTCGGCAGTAGACGCTGTCCTAGGTCAAATATCTAACAATATAAAGGTACATGTACAGTATATACTCCCCGAATGGGGGTGACCTAACAGAATATAACTCAATCACATCTAAGGTAGAATACGATAAGATAGATAGATAAATATTCGAAATGAAACACAGAGATACAATCCAGAATTCTAAGTGTCTAAAATAAGTACATATCCCAAAATCTCAGAATCTATATACAATAATCCATGAAAGTAAAGACATCCTAATCTAAAGGAGTGTCATCTACTGCTAGTGGATCCTGCTGCTGGTCCAAGTCCAAGCACTCATCTAGTGTAGCACCGTAGTAGGTAGGGCAGAACGCCTCAGCCTCGTCCTCTGTAATATTTCAACAGGTCCAGTCAGGACAGGAGCGAGCGCAGTATATCTCAATAAATTATAACAGGTTAGGAAATATAAACTTGCTAGAGAGTAGGATACAGGAACTGAAGAATAATATAATGAAAGGAAGACTGTAAATAAATAGATACAATATATAGAGAACTAACAGTGACTAGTGATTCAGAGCACAAGATGGTTATATAAACGACACGATGTTGTATACGAGTAATCTACAGAGGTTTGTATACGAGTAATCTACTGGATTGATTACATAACCACTTCTACTCCCCTGTCCCAATCAATACACAAGGATCTAGCCAAGTTATGTTAGTACACGAAGGTCATGTGGATACATGATTATACACGATTTCACACGTTTGTACACGAATGTCACGAATATAAGGAGTACACGATGCTCACGATAAAGTACACGAACATGAAATACCCGATGTATCCGCTAAGGGGATAACATCGCACAACAAGATCCATATAGTACTAATCCGTGTTTCCAACGTGTCAGCATCATGTAAAGTAATCTAAAGCAGAAAATATAATCCTAAACAAGATAAAATGATCAGAGAATGTACTCGCCTGTAACCTGAGAATCTGGAGAATATCTACTGTCCGAGGAGTGTTGTCTGTCTCCTATAGAACAATACAAGTCACTATAAGTCTAAAATGATAATAAGATGCAAGTCAATACATTATACATGAATCTAGGTCAATCTAGACCAAAGTCAACTCTTGGTCAACTCTGGTCAACCCTAGAAGTCAAACTAGGTTAACCTAAGTCAAACAAGTCTACACTAGTCTATTCTAGGTCTAACAAGGCTACACAAGTCTAACTAGACTCTATACTAACACACAGATGCACCCATAGGCTAAGAGCATAGGCTATAGGCTATTAGGCAACACCATGCCTAACCCAACCATATCACATAACACAACAATATGTATATCTAAAATATAACACATTGATATATTTTATAATCTAATATAGAAATATACAACCTAATAATGTATCTAATATAATATAGAATACACATTAGCTTATAGGTTACCTATAATATATGCCACACATACATATATATCTAATATATATATAATAGTACACGCTCATATATATAGGTACATATATGTACATGCCACATACCCATATATATATATACAGTGTATATATACACATACATAGAGAAATAGGAAAGGGGATGTGGTACATGTGTGTGTGTGTGAATGAAGACATGAGTGTGTGTGTGAATGAGATATGGCATGTGTATGTGTTAGGCTTGAACCTATGTGTGTACAGAAAATTGGAACAGTGAGTGATACAGCTAGAGTGTGTGAGGCAAAAACAGTGTATACATTTGTGTGTGAAAACAGGGCAATATATCAAGGAATCAGTGGCATGGCAAATACCTGTGTACTAGGTGATCCTGTGTGTGTATCATGCAGGAAATAGTGAGTACAAAAGGGAATTCAGTCCAGGTATTCAGAGATTTAATCTCAGGTTTAGGGAAATAAGTAACAGTTGACAGCCCATATATCTAACTCAATTCAGTTAAAGGAAGAAGTAATCTCAGGTTAGGAAATGGAAACAGTGACAAGAAAACATAATCTCAGGTTAGGAACCATTTCAGTTGACAGGAACATTGAATCAAAACATTCATTAAAGTTCACTAAGGAATGATTTTAATCTCCGGTTATGGGAGGAATCATGCTCAGTTTATAGTAGAAATCAGTAGGCTAGAAAACAAATCTCAGTTTAAATAGGAAGTTAACAGTAGGCAGGAACCAATGGAACAAAATCAAATCTATTTCATTTGAAAACCAACACAAATGTCTAATTCCTATTCTCAAACCAAAAGTCTAATTCGAATTGCAATATTAAGCTAACATGAACAACCAATCATGTGGGAGACAATTAACCAGTGAAAACATCAATAAAACAGGGAATTAAAAGTGTTTACGAAATGAAAAACCAGTGTATCAGTCCTATGTATCATAGTATCAGTAATGTATATCAGTTAACATGAATTTAGCCCCATTCGATTTCAAATCCCATATCAAAATCTAAACTAACATGTAAATAAATTCTAACATATGTCATACATCATATTTAGGATCAAATTAACAATTAAAATTACTATTTAAAAACATTAAAACTGAATTGAAAATAGGGAAACAAAATAGCACACTGATACGCACAGCGCGCGCCTGCACGCGTGATATCGTGTCCGACACGACACGATAGGTCGTGTCACTTGGAGAACTTCGTGTCAGTCACGAATACAACACGTGTGTCAAAAATCCCGTGTCTAAGTGTCGTGTGCTGTGCACAGGAAGCCCCGAACAGCAGGAAAGCTACAGTGCCCGCGTGCGCGCGTGTGCACCCACGTGTTCCCGTGTCCGTGGCGACACGACATGACACCAATAACATCCCAGGACACTAGAAATCCATAAACAACACTAAACCCTAATTTCCTATTCAGAAACATTCTAGAAATTAATTCGAAATGCCCTTTGGGATATTTCATCAATACATATATTCATGGACTGATACGTGTCCGATACGGACACGTATAGGACACGAATCCTAGGGTTAGCTATACCTACAGTTAGGGTAGGCCTAGGGCTTCCTAGATATGCAATAAAAATAGTATTTTAAGGAAGGGATTAGAATATTACCTAGGATTTGTAAAGGCTCAAAAAGCCCCTTTCTGTATGGATCCTCAAGCCTCCAAAACTATTCCAAATTATTTCTCCCCTGAAATTTCTCAATACCAACAGCAAGTAAAATAAATTTAGAGCCTATTGCAATTGGTTTGGATGGAAAAGGAATTGAAATGGATTTTCTAGGAATTAATGAAGATGGAGACTTACCTCTTTCTAAAACTTGCAAATATTTCTAAGGGAGGCTAGCCCTAAATTCTAGGAGGTATTAAATAGAGGGGAGAGGACTAGGGTTGGCCGGCCAAGTGGGGAGTGTTGGGCAAGGTTAGGGTTCCACTAGTGTTGGATTGGGCCTCTAAGGGCTTAAGTCATAAATCATGACTTGTGAAACCACAAGCCATTTTCTATTCAAATCAAATCCTAATTTTCCTAAATAAATTCTAATGAGTTTGAAATCACTAACTTAGGTCAAGCTAGGGTTTCATAACCTAACCAAGTAGTCAAGACCTAGGTTAGCTTCTAGGACAGTCTCCTAAGTCAACACTAGTCAAAGTCTAGAATAGCACCAAATCAAAAATACTAAAATCACTTAAAAATTCTAATAATTATAATTAATACCAATAATTCCAAATAATTCCAAAATTTTAAAAATGACCAAAATACCCTCAAGCTAGAAATGTGGTAGTGACATGATGCGGCTAAGATATAGAAGACATGATGTACGAGACGATGAAAGACTTTGTGGGCTAGATTGAGATCATGGGCGTTGTAAGCCAATCTGGCCGATTTATTTGGGCTATTGAAAGCCTTTGTAATTTTGTTGCATATTCAATAAAGAGATTATTTAATATACTCTTTGTAACTTTAACATGATCATTTTCTTCTGCTGTAAAATGTTGTGATTTGAGATAACCATTTAAAGAATTTTTTTTGCCTTGTCCGAGTGCAACTCTATACTCGTACAATATCACGTCCTAGCGAGGACGATCAATTCGGCCGAATCGATGCAAGGATGAATGATTCGACGGGTCAGGATATGACAGTGAGGGTTCGGCCGGGATTGGAAAGGAAAGCAGCCGGTGTAGGGGTTGAATAGGAGGAGGAGGAGAAATAGAGATCAGAGGATATAGAGAAGAAAAGAGCAAAGTTGTTTACTAGGGCTAGTTTCTGACAAAGGGTTTTCGAGAGATAGAGAGAAAGTTTGTTATGTTCCTCGATCAAAATAATTCGCCACTCATCAATAAATACAAAAAGTTTTAAAAATTACTATAATTGCAGCTGAAAAAGTTGTGACAATTTTTCCTGTACATATATGTTGACGGTTATCACCAAACTATCAATAAATAAATGGTATTTTATGACGGTCCCTCTAAAATCGTCAATTATTATGGCAAATTTAGCTAAATTTCTTTAAAACGTGTGTTTTCTTGACGTATAGCTAAAATCGACAAGATAATCCATTTTCTTGACAGTTTTTCATGACCATTAAGAAAAACCATTTATCTAAGTTGCATTTGAGAGCACAACTAATATGTTGCTAGTGAGACTCAAAAGGTGGTGTGTGCAAGCAATTAGAATGATATTTAAGGTGTGTGGGAGATATGTAACAAGGAAATATATTAACATGGCCAGTCTTGGGACTTGATTACACGAAAGGGTGCGGTGCATTAGAAAATGAAGGTGTAGGGTAGCTTATAAAAATATACTGTTAGCGAAAGATCATTAAACGAGTTAAAGTTAACTAGAATTAGGGTCAGGATTTTAATTTTGGGTTAAATCTCAATGTTGTTTCACTAAAGAAAAAAGACATTTGTTGACGGTCTTTTTATTGACGGTCGGTAATTTCATCAAATATTCGGTTTTACTTGACAGTTTAGGCCTTGTGTCAATCTAATAATACTACTATAAAATATTGTAAAATAATCAATCTAATAATATATACTATAAAATACTGTAAAATCTGCAGAATAATAACAATCATAATAAGATAATAATATAATACTAAAAAGTATTACTAACTACTGTATTATAATAATAATACATGATTAAAGCAACTGTTATCATTCTCTCTATGCGAGAGAATGAAATAGCTACAGTAGAGGAAAGAAAAAAGAAAAAGGAAGAGTTGTGAAGAAGACTTGGCAGTTATTAAGGATTAAACAGTGTCGTGGAGTCGACACATGTATATTATCATTGGGGGGAGGGGACAACTATTAGCGTAGGGCTACATTTATTTTTACACACATTTTGGGCCGAGAGTGACTCTTATGAGCACTACCTTCTGCCTGGGCCGATAGCATCTCGTATGAGCGCTACTTGACGGCCACTCTTTATTACTTGCTTGCGTGAATCTGTTACAGCCCCTGCATAGAACGTTGTCCTCACAGTGCATATCACATAGAATGGTTAAAACCTTTACTCATGCATACTTTTCTGTTGAGCTTTATTATTCAGTTTATTGGCATGATATTATATGTCTTGTTACGTCCCTCTGAGGACCTGGTGATCTCTCCAGGTATGTGTTTCGTGATTTTTGCAGGTGCTCTAGCTAAGGCTATGTCTTTTTCCTTCGTGATGATTGCTCTTGGACTCGTCACTTGCTCTCGTTCGACCAATTCTTTCTTTGTATATTTTTTCCATGTTTAATTTAATTGGTAGTGGATTTGTCTCCGCCCAACTATTGTGTACATGATAAACTCAAAGTTGTTTTATATCATTATTATTCTTAGTGGATGAGATTTAGTGTCTTGGATTTCTACATTTACAACTTATGTATACATACGAGCCGTATATTTACTCATATGTATACAGCTGGCATGATACGTATTTAGCCCCAAGTATTTTGGGACTGGGGCGTTACACAAGTAAACCCCTCTTTTGTGTTAAGTATAGAATGTTATACCCCTTTAGTTGATGGGTTTCAGGAAATCGTCACGAAATCTACCACTTTTAGTTGACGGGTAGGTTAAAGCCGTCAACTGAAGTCAGGGGAAATTCTCGCATCTATTTCAGATGTCATTATCATAAATTTTTCAAAAAGTTTAGGTTCGTGACGGTTTCCACCAAATATTATATGTGGAGAAAACCTAAATCTCACTGATCATAACCCCGCTCCTCTTCGAATTTTTTTTCTTCACTAAGAAAATTCCCTCTTCTCCTCTCTCCTTCAAATCCAAATTCATCCCCACCTCTCACAAACCCTCAGCTTCCCCCTCTTCTTCTTAAATCCTTTGTCCTCCTCTGTCTCCTCCCACCCCTCCGCCGTAAAACCCTAACCCTAGCCGAGCTCCATCCATGGCGCCGGCTAAACTCTCCTCACAAAATCCTAATCCCCTCCCTCCGCCTCATCTCCACCATCCCCTCCCTTTTCCAGCAGTTCCTTGACGCCTCCGGGAAGCCCAACTGGCCCGACGTCGCCACCTACAACCCCTCTCCAAAATTAAAAATTTTCCAGATCCTTCTCATTCCATCAATAGATTCTCATCCTTCCTCCACTTTCGACGACTTCTCGGAGTTCCTCCACCAGCACTTCCTCCTCCCCCGTTTCCACATTCTTTCCCTCGCTTCCGATCTCGATGACTTACCGGAGTTCGGCCTCCAGTTGCGGCAGCAAAAGAAGCACTACATGGAGGAGCTGGAGGACAAGGTCTGCAGGCTTGAGAATAGTGTTCAGTCCTTTGAAAAACTTTGCCAGGATAGCACATATTTCCTTTTTCACTCCGACTGATGAGAGAATGCTTTTTACTTTAGGATTGTGGTCTAATTTCTTGCAGCAGAGTGCTTTGCTCGTTGTTGATCAAGTGAAGATTCTGAAATGAAGCTAAAGACTATCTATTATAGCTATTAGACATTGTTCTCTGGCCATTTTATTTTGTCTTGATGACCTAAGCCTTGTTAAGATCTTATATATTTTGTTTCGTCAATTATGCGATAATGGTATTTTATGTGAAAACAAAAAATCTTAATTATATTCCTTCTTTGTTCTTTAGCAAACTTTGTGCATGGTGTTGTGTATGGCATGATAAGACTCAACGGCATGTAAATTAAGAAATAGAGAAATTAGAGTCAATATGGAAAAAGACTTATACAGCCTAGGCTCCAATATGACTTGAGATTATAATAAAATAAACATCATTATGGACTTGAACACAAGTTATTCTAGGAGTCCAGGATTTTTTTTTGTTTACTTAGGGTCTGGCACATACAAAGCAACAAAGCCTTTATTTTTTAGGTTGACTTTTTTTTGTCCTTTCCATTTCACTCTATTAATGTCCATTTTCCATCTAATATTAGCAACAACATATTCTCTTTTAGTTCAGTTAGAGTTAGCTCCTTCAACTAATATCATATCTCTCCTCCTAACTAGTGCATCTATTTGTTCCTGCTGTACACATGTGCAACCACCTCAATTGATTCTTATTTACTTTCAATTGGCACCACCATTGGTGAATTTTGATAATTTCCTCTACAAATTAAAAATATAGATCTTAACTTTATTTATCTTTACTATAAGTTTTAAAAGCAAACTTTACAGACTAGTATATTCATTTTAATCCTTTTCATTAGTGTCCTGTTGAAGCCATTGAATTTACTTTATAGTCACAGTTCTCTGAATGTGATAATTAATAGGGAGGTGTCACAACTTTAATGCTTCCGTCGTAAGTATCCAATATTATCTTAAGCTACGGGTAATTGTCTACTTTTGTAAGTTTCGATCATATCCAGATTCTTTCTTTCCATCCTCTTACTGATTTCATATCCTTCTATTGTTTCCTCAATGGAACCAATCATACACCCATTATAATCACTTCTCAGTCTTAAACAGTTTATACACTGTTTAGTCTTTAAAAGAAATGAAATTTATAGACTGCAATCGATATTTTGAAAAAAATTTAAAGGGTGAATCAAGGTGACATAACTACTGGATATTATCAACATTAATTTGGATTGGTTTCAAAATTCCTTCACCCAATTTTTTGACTAATTATATCATATGTTAGGTTCTTGGAGTTCCTGTTCACAGGCTTGTACAAGCTGCTGATTCAGTTTTGGTATATTTTTTATTTCTATTTATTTCTTTTAGTCATTTGGTAATCGACTATAACTGAAGAATCATCTCTCTTCACTCTTGTACTTGGTGATTTTAACCTTTTTTACGGGTTTGTTTCTGTATCTTTAAATAGGTATCTATGTCAAAAGGTTTGGGTGCCCAGTTGGATCTGTCATTATTTGGTCAAAAGATTTCATTGACAAGGTATGGTTTGAAATAATAATTGCACACATAGGCACGTATTATTGTAAATGTCAACATAATTATATATTTATTATATTCTTTTTTGTCCATTTTGACCCTTTTCTCAGGCTAGAAGGCTTAGAAAAAATTTGGGTGGAGGGATGAGGCCAATCGGGGTCCTCTACGCAGCAGCTAATGTTGCTCTCCGAGAGAGTGTAAGGAAGCTTTAGGATGATCATAGGAACGCCAAAATATTCTCAGGTTTTAACTATTTCCTTCTTGGTACATGTAGCTAGTTTTGTTTTATGTTCTAGTCTTTTCTTTTTCCAAGGAAATACCCGAGCATCTTTAAGTGCATATATTTTGCTAGATCAGTTGTAATCTCTCTATCTTTCCTTCATATAAGCAAAACGCAATTCTTATTTTGCATATATTTTGCTGATCAGTGTGATCATAGGAACGCCAATATGGTTAGTATCACCTACAGAGCATTTGATCTCTTGTAAGGTTTTCTTTGTAGGGGATCTTCATAAGTATTAAGATGTTACTGATTAGTGATTACCCTCTATACCCATGACAAGTTCACTTAGTAAATCATCTAATACTTATAAATTATGACTATAACTAACTTGAGGTTTTGTTGTGTGACGTTGTGACGAGTTTCACTGGTTACAGTCTCATTTTCAATATTGCACTTAGATAAGATTATACTATGAGAAGATAAAGTATGACTCAATTAAATGATGAATAACGATGTAGGTGCCCTACTTTTATTTTTGAGTTATAGACTTAGGCAATATGATCGGGCATGCAAGGAATTATAATATTCATGCCATCAAGTACATAGTATACTATTTGGGGGCATCTCGGATGAATATGGTATTATATCTTGCCATCTCCCTAATGTCTAGTCTTACAGGCCTGTGGAAACTTAATAAGGTTTATTTTCATAGCCTTTAAGACGGTCTCTCTTCACGAGATCCAACTTTGTAACTTTTGCCTTGGTATAGTAAGATTCAACTTTACTCCTGAGATGTCCAAGTTTAAAATAATTAAATGTTTTCAAGTTACTTGAAGCTTAGTACATTCAGTATGCTGGAACCCTACTTAGATGGTGTAAAGCATATTGGTTAATGGTCGATTGCACGTCCATATTTCTTTTAACAATGTTTGAAGCCTATGTATGTGATATATATCAACCTGTGTAAAGAAATTGTCACTACCCGATTTCAATAATCTATCTTCCTTGTGATGTTATGACATGCAATCTAAGTTGAACTTGTACAAGTCCAAATTTCAATATTTCTCACGATAGTACAACCATGATAGTCAAGGGTGTGCCTAAGACGTACCTCGCACAAAGGCGCAACAGCTGCACCTGTGCCTTGCACCTCACTAGGCGATGCGCCTTTCTCCGGTGCACCTAGCATAAAGGAATTGTTTTATCTGTACTTGAGCGTGCATTTTGTAATGCCTGACAACAATCATAACAACAATGAAGCTTTTATTATCTCCTTGCACCAAATCCATTTCACTTTATCTCTGCTATGATATATTAGTGTAGTCTCAGGTGGATTGTAGTTTGCACATCTAAAATCTATATGAGCATTCACCATGCTGATCCCTTATCAACTAAGCAGGCTTTTTTGTACATGTACATCTTTGGTTATAACAAACAAGGACAAAGGCTTCATTGAAATATTGGGGGCCAGCTGCACCATCTTTCACAATGGAGGAGGTTTTTTTAGAGCATGGTTTAATAACAAGAACAAAAATTTCATCAAAAATTTATGGGTTAGCTTCACCAACCCTAGATTTTTGTTACAAACTATTTGCAGGCAACTCATTCATCTTCAGGTTTCATAGTACGAGCTTTTAAAAGTATCCTCATTAGTCCACTATATGTAGTTACATGTCGAGTCTTATTGGATCTTTGATTAGTTTGATATGAAGTACAGTAAACGATGCTGCTTTTGCTGATCACTGAGCAGTTTCACTTCACCTACAAAGCTTGATATACATTTTTTCAATTGGTATAACACATTTTACTATCCACCTATGGTCATTTTGTTTTTGTGTGGGCTAAAATGTTAGCATTGGCCTCTGCGAGCACTCTTCGCAAATGGTCAAGAAAATTTCAAGTGCTCGGGATGCCCAAACCCATAAATTTGTTTTTGGTTTATCTTGGTTTGAGATACCAGCTTGATTCCTACCTTGAAGCATTTATTTTCTCGTGCTATTCATTGTTTCGTTTTTTAATATGATATAGAAATTGCAGTTATAGTAATAGAAAGAAAGACCTGGAAGCAAATGATTGATATTACTTGATATCAATTTTTTTACCTTGAAGCCACTACTAGTAGAATTTAGCTCTGATACTTTGATAGTAACTATACCTAGTAGATATTAGCTCTGATACTTCTACTTCACTAAACTCTAAAGCTAACAATGTGTTAATTTTTAATTGGATACAGGGATTCGATGAATGATGGTTTGTGAAGCTGCGGGCTTCGGTTGGTATCTTGTTTGTAAATCTACGGGCTTTGGTTTCGGGTATCTTATGTTTGTGAAGCTGGAGCTTCGCTTAATGGTATTTGTTGTACTTTGGCACTTTAGACTTTGGTGATGGGTTGGCATCATGTATCAAATGTGGTTCTATGAACAAGTTTTTTTTGTTGATGCACTCATTGAATATTGTACGAACATGTTTGTTTTTGTTAATGTGAAATGTGTTATAAGTTATTTGATGTTTGTGAGAGTTTCTGAATTTATATTA
>JANAVB010041331.1:0-40000 GCA_029216955.1 Iris pallida
TGTTCTTAAGCATTATGGTATTAGATTAAAATAGGATTACTATCAGTTTTGTATCACTTTCAGACAATCATTGATTCTCGAATCAAACTCTTATACTTGGTCCTTTCATCTATTTTATCAAAATTCATTATCTTAATAGTGCCATTAGCATTTCAGATTGCAAACCATTCATATCCTTATTAAGTTTGAACTTTCTTAGCACATTTATCATTTCAAACACCCATGTATTATAGTTAGACCCTATTATCTGCAATAAGCAGGACCCAAGTTCAAGGGTTGTAGAAGAAGATGAAGCAGTTGGAGACCGCCACACCAAGGACCAAGACTTTGAGAACTAGTGCTAAGAGAATCTAGAGTTGTTAGTAGCACTAGGTGATTCTTTGTGAAGTAAACCGGATAACTTTAGAAGAAGTTTAGGAGAATCTTCCTATAATTCTCTGATGATGTGAAATGAATCCTTAGTTAACCCTTATTTTGGCAAATCTTTCATAATGTCATGCTTTCCTTACAATACAATTTCTAAAAACTTTAAGGATTTCAATTTTAAGGAGAAGGTAGGTAAGAATTATTGAGATAAGACTTGTCAAATATATATTAATGTTAAGGTTTGGAAGAATATAATTTTGATATGAATCCTTAGATATATGTTGATAGGTGAAGATACTCATGATTATTGGAGGCGATATCATATTTTCAGTAACATCATTCTTGTATGGATTAGTGACAAGCCAATGACTGTAATTTTGCCAAATCAGTGTAACTATTATTTAGTTTGCTTTTTCAATTCTTGGATATTGTAGCAATGTTGAGTTTTTCAGTAATAGGATATTGGTAGAGAGAGGAAGACTACGACAAGCAAGAACATGTATGAGTATGGAATAATTTCGACAATGACTGTTCATCATGCTATTTAAGGATTACCACTTAGAAAAGAAATTATACGAGTTTAAAAGGTGATTATGAATTGATTAGGATGTTATTGGTAAACGGACGAATGTTATATCATTGAGGAAATTTTTTTTGAGGACATCATCTATCATGTTCTATTTCATTCTCCTCGTACTATGACATAATGCACCCCATAAATATCTCTTAGTTAAGACACCTTTAGACATGTTGTGTGTTACGTATACTGTTATGTATATTGTGTAGTTAATAGTCAGACTATGTCATTCCTTTGTGGGATTAGCATCTTTGAAGACTAATAGCACAATTGATGTTCGGATGGAACACGGATATTAGAAGAAATGTAGATCGATAAATACAACGTTCTAGAGTGATTGGAGAAAAAAAATATTGCGAGAATATTATGTATGCTTGGTAAACAATAATAAAATGACTAAATTTGCATAATTCCTTCGGTAATTGATAATTCAAAAATAGAAGCAGAAATCCACAATTGTGGACAATGACTGTGTTTCTAAGGAGGGAAGAATGTTATTTTAAAGAGATTGCATGAATTGACCAAGATATTTTTTTTTCCATTGTAGATTAGCCATGGGACAACTAACGTAGTTTCGTTTGAGGCAGTTAAGAGATTAATGTCTTTGCTTGAGGAGACTTGATTGTTGAGAGTATTAATGGGCTTTTAGTCCCACATCGGGTAGAATAATAGGGAGAGGGGTTAGCCTCTGCTATATAAGTGTAGCTCCACCTCAATAATAAATAAGTAAATATTCTACTTAATTCTATTTGGTATCAGAGCCACCACCTTTCTCTCCACCAAACCCTAGCCGCCATCCCTCTCCACAAAATCCTAATCCTACTCCACAAAACCCTAACCCTACCCCACAAAACCCTAGCCGCCACCCCTAACCCCTTCCCACCTTCTCCGCCCCCACCGCCCCGCCTCCGCCTGCCTCCCCCCCTCAGCACCGCCCGGCCTCCTCCCGCCTCCCCTCCTTCGCCGCCAGCACCGCCGCCCCCCCCCACCGGCCCTTCTCCTCGTCATCCGGCCATACGACCTCCAGTCACAACCCGGCATGGGACATGAGGAGCGGCTCTCAGAGACGCCGCTACCGCTGAAGGAGGAACAGTAGACGTGGAGAGGACGGTGACCAAAGATGCAGCCGGTCTCGATCTATCTTGTTGATGGAAGAGGAGAAGACGAAGATGATGGAGACGATCTACGGCAAGCTGACGGCCAAAGAGATGAAGGCTTTGGTAGACGATCTCTTCTCCAGGAGGCTGACTGAGACTAGTTCCCGTCCTGCACACACAGATGTGGATCATTCACCATACAAAATGGCAAAGTTGGAGAAACTGAAAGTAAAGTTGGAGGGTACTTCCAATTATTTGAAGTGATCGCATCAGGCGATGCGGACTCTGAAGGCAAGAGGCTTGGTGGGCTATGTGAATGGCCAAACCAAGGCACCTGAAGATCACTCCTCATGGGAGTTTGCTGTGTGGGAGATCGTCAACAATGTTGTAGCAGGATGGTTGACAGCCTCTTTGACCGACCAAGTGTCGGGCAACGTGGAGGCAATGGAGGGAGCCGGTGATATTTGGATGACGCTGAAGGACATGTACTCGGGGATGGGAAACCCTATGAGAGTCTTCCAACTACAGGATGAACTTGATAAGGTGGTCCAAGAAGATCGCACCATCTCCGAGTATGCGGCTGTGCTGAAGAAGTATTGGTCAGATCTCGACCACTATGATTCCATTGGTGTGGAAGATAAGCAAGTGGAACCAGCATTTGCGAAGCATTACCAGAAGTTCATGGAGTATATCTCGCGACAGAGGATGATGAAGTTCCTGAAGGGGCTCAATCCAGCATTCGAGCAAAAGAGGAATGTGCTACTCGCACAACCCGGACTGCCATCACTAGAGGAGGCCATTGCTGCTATGGCACAAGAAGAAGTACGGTTGAAACTGATGTTCAGCACCACTAACACTCCGGGAGAGAAATCAGCTCTAGCAGTTTTTAACCCAAACCCTTCAGGAGGGGGAGGGTGCTACAACTGTGGAGACCCAGGATACTTCATCAGATTCTGTACGAAGCCTGTGAGAGGCCAGTCCAGCGGTCGCAGACGTGGCCGTGGAGGACGTCGAGGTGGCAGAGGAGGCTATGTCGGTGGCAGATGACATTATTCTGGAGGGCACATAATAAACCTGGCAGAAGGGGGAGGTAAAAATCAGTCATCCGATGTGACCCCTAGTGAGAGAGAGATGCTGGAAATATGGAGGAACATGAAGCTTGTAACCAGCGATAGTCGCGCCAACACTGCTGGGACATCGACTCCAACCACCTCCGGGGGTAACATCACATACTATGCCAGTACAAGCACATGTATACCTGCTCATGCCCTTGCATCTACCTACAAACCAGGAAGTGTAAATTGGATAATTGACTCTGGGGCATCCTGCCATTTTACGGGTGCCCGTGATGAGTTCCAAGATTACACTCACCTGATGACACCTGAAAGCATTCAGACTGCTGATGGTACTACTAGACCTATTGTGGGTAAAGGGACAGTTGAATGCACCCCTTCGATGTGTCTTACTGATGTCTTGCATGCTCCATCCTTTCCTGTTAATCTATTGTCCATAAGTGCCATTATTCTTCAACTTAATTGTGTTGTTTTCTTTGACATTCCGAAGGTTATTTTTCAGGAGAAGGGAACGGAGATACATTTGGGGACTGGCACTTGGCATAAAGGGCTATGGTACTTGGACAGGGGTGGGATGGATACAGCACTGGCAGCACTGGTGGATGAAACACAACTGAAAGAGCCGCGAAGTACCGTAGAAGAAGAATTATTACTCCAACATCAGTGCATGGGACACTCTTCATTTAGTCTACTTAGTCGAATGTTTCCATCTATGTATCAAAAAGCTAATAAGCAAAAGTTGGTTTCTGATGCTTGTGAACTTGAAAAACACACCAGAAGCTCGAACTTGGAAAACACATCAGAAGCTCTTATGTGAGTTCTGGAAATAGAAGTTTAGCTGCTTTTGATATGATACACTCTGATGTGTGGGGACCTTGTCCTATAACTGCTGTTAATGGTTTTAAGTGGTTTGTCAACTTTATTGACTGCCATACTCGTGTCACCTGGGTATACCTAATGAAGAGTAAGAGTGATGTCTTTGCATGCTTTCAAGACTTCCATCGCAGGGTTTCAACACAGTACGGTGCCAAAGTAAAGATTTTGAGGTCTGACAATGGGACAGAATATACCAACAAAGCTATTGAGGAGTACTTATCAGCCAGTGTGATACATCATCAGACTTCATGTGCCTATATACCATTACAAAACAGCGTGGCGGAACAGAAGAACAGGCACCTGTTGGAAGTGGCAAGGTCGATGATGTTTGCTATGAATGTTCCGAAACACTTATGGGGACATGCCGTGTTGACTGCTGCATACCTTATAAACAGGATGTCCTCTCAGATGTTAGGATGGAAGACACCGTTTGAGATGCTTACAGGTGAGAACAAGTACATTGTTCTCCCAAAAGTATTGGTTGTGTATGCTTTGTGAAGGATAATAGACCTGTAGTAGGGAAATTAGACCCTCGGGCAGTGAAGTGTGTCTTCGTTGGCTACTCAGGGACTCAGAAGGGATATTCTTGCTGGAGTCCAGTGGAGCGAAGACTCTTTGTGAGCATGGATGTTACATTCAGAGAGATGGAACCATATTATCACAATGGTTCAGGTGAAGGCTTCGTATTTGGTGACATTCCTAACACATGAGGTATTAGGAATGAGGGGGAGATAGTCCCAAGCGTGGTTGTTGGGTCAGTTCTATGCCCAATGATGGAAGTTAGTCCAAGAAAAGCAGGAGGAGATAGCGAGAGTGAGGAAAGTGATGATGATGCATACAATCAGGAGGAAGGAAGTGATGCTCCAGTGCAGGGGGAGACTACAGAACAGGGGGAGTAACGAACTACAAAGCTCCAAGTCTACATAAGAAGGAATCAACAGTCCACTACTGTACCTATTGCCCCTACTGTGCCAACTGTGTCATGTCCCTCGCTTAATCCTGCCCCAACTTCTGAAGATGCGCCTTTCGCACCGGATCCCTCTGATTCGGATGGTATGATCTCTTCTCCACTATCTCATATTCCCTTAAGAAAATCTTCTCGTAGTAATACAGAAAAATCTCCTATTCATTATGGTTATGAACATGATATTGCTCATTTTCTATCATACTCTAATATATCCCCTACTTATGGAGCATTCATTGCATTGTTAGACACCACCTCTTTGCCTAAGTGTTGGCAGGAAACAAAGGAAGATCCAAGGTAGAAAGCTGCAATGTTGGAGGAACTTGGGACACTGGAAAGAAATGGGACATGGAAACTTGTTCCATTACCTGAAGAAAAAATGGCAGTCGGGTGCAAATGGATCTTTATGGTGAAGGAGACACCAGAAGGAGAAAGGTGGAACGATACAAGGCAAGATTGGTTCCAAAAGGATTCACTCAGTTCTATGGCATCGACTATGATGAGAAGTTTGCTCATGTAGCGAAGATGAGCACTGTAACAACCATGGTCTCTCTTGCAGCCAACCATGGGTGGCAACTTCATCAATTAGATGTGAAGAATGTCTTTCTTCATGGAGATCTACAGGAGGAAGTATACATGGAGACTCCTCCTAGATTTTGCATGAGGCAGTCAGCAGAAAAAGTGTGCAAGCTGAAGAAATCACTGTATGGACTCAAGCAATCTCCTCGGGCATGGTTTGAAAGATTCAAAAAAGTTGTCACGGGCATAGGGTACAGCCAGACTAATGCAGATCACATAGTCTTCTTCCGACATGCGAGAGGCCACGTTACCTTACTTGCGGTATACGTGGATGATATAGTGATCACAGGTGATGAGGAAGAGGAGATTACCCAGCTGAAGGAGAAACTTGCCAAGGAATTTGAAGTAAAGGACTTGGGAATGATGAGGAATTTTCTTGGGATCGAGGTAGCTCGAGGGAAAGATGGGATCGTCCTCTCTCAGAGGAAGTATGTACTAGAGTTGCTCACAGAAACTGGTATGTTGGGATGTCGTTCGGCAGTCACTCTGATTGACCAAAAAGATAAATTGGGGGCAGAGGCAGGAGAGCCGGTTGATCGTGAAAGATATCATAGACTTGTAGGTAGATTGATTTATCTGGGTCACACTTGCCCTGATATCTCATTTGCTGTGAGTGTAGTGAGTCGTTACATGCACGATCCAAGGAAGGGCCACATGGATGCAGTTTTTTATATTTTGGGATATCTAAAGGGGGCTCCTGGAAGAGGGATATGGTTCAAGAACAATGGACACCTTAGTGTTGAGGGATACTGTGATGCAGATTGGACAAGTTGCATGGATGACAGGTCTACCTCAGGGTATTGTGTATTTGTGGGGGGTAACCTAGTCTCATGGAGAAGCAAGAAACTGTCTGTGGTAGCTTGATCAACCGCTGAACCAGAATATAGAGTTATGGCTCTGGGAGTGTCAGAATTGTTGTGGATAAAAGCATTGCTGGCAGAGTTGAAGCTGGACCAAGGAACACCATTGCGTCTTCTGAGTGATAGCCAAGCAGCACTGAGTATAGCTAACAATCCAGTTCAGCATGACAGAACGAAGCACATCGTGATCGATCGATTTTTATCAAAGAAAAGCTGGAGAAAAGAATACTAAAGCTCGATCATGTTCGCTCTGAAGAACAAATTGCAGATTGTCGTACTAAGGGACTTAATTCATTAAGTCTCGCTAAACTATGTAACAAGATGGGGATGATTGATATCTATCACCCATCTTGAGGGGGAGTGTTGAGAGTATTAATGGACTTTTAGTCCCACAACAGGTAGAATAATAGGGAGAGGGGTTAGCCTCTCCTATATAAGTGTAGCTCCACCTCAATAATAAATAAGTAAAATATTCTACTAAATTCTATTTTGATTATACCCCTATCTCTACCCATAGAATTTCAAGGACGAAATTTTCTGAGGGAAGGTTGTAAAACCCTGATTACAAAAAGATTAATTAAATTGGGATTTGCAAAAAAAAATCATTTGGCTTTTATTTCTTATTTTAGTTTATTATTATTGTTATTATTATTATTATTATTATTATTATTATTATTATTAATATATGTATATAAATAATTAGTCGGTTAAAAAGAAATATAATTTTAGTTTAATTAATCGAATTGATTGCAAAGTTGTTAATTATTTATTGATTAATTTTAGCTAGGTATTGGAATTATTAAAGCCTTTTCCTACCCAAGCCCATTCCCTATCCAAACCTATCAACCCATTCCCTACCCAAACCCATCAACCCAACTACCCGTTCAACCCACTTCCCCTAGTCGCCCGACTATCCCGACTCCTCACCCCCACTCCTGGATCTATCATCCTCTCTCCCTCGTACAACAAGACAGAAACTCACAGAAGAAGAGAGTCAGAAGCTTTTTATTTCCCAAACCTTCACAAAACTTCTTCCATCTCCTTCAACCTTCACCGTCTCCCAAATCCGACAGTACTACGACCATCCTCACCACGCCCCACTCGATCCGACACCCCTTTTGGGACGTTTTTGACGGGCCGCCCGACCGGCCGCCGACCAACCAACCGCGCCCGACCAGGCGACCCCCGCGCCTCCCCGGCGTCCGCCGCCCGCGTCCGCGCTCCCCCCTCCCCCCCGCACGCCCACGTGCTCGCCGTTCGGCGACCTCCGTGCACTTGTCCGGCGCTTCCCCGGCGTTCCGAGCCCCTTCGTACGTCGATCTGAGTCCGAGACCTCCCCTCGGTTCTCCTTCTTCAGCTTTTCGGTAGGTTCCTCAGTCAGAAGGCTATGTTCATTTCCAGAATAGGAATTAGACAAAACCTTATTTCTGTCCGACCAGAATTGACAGAATAAAGTTCTGTCAATTCCGGAATAGCTAGTTTCCTAATTTAACTATGTGTCTTATTTATAAGAGTAATTAATTAGTTAATTAATTGGTCAGTAATGGTTAGGTAATATTAGAATTGCTAGTAATATGAGGCTATTGTATAAATTGTTGGATTATATATATAATTAATTTAGAATAAATGTTTCACGTAAAACGGTTAAATTAGTAATTAATATTACCATTGTCATATTACAATTTATTTTAAACTAATATTTAATTACCGTCCTTAGAAAGTATTATTAAAAATAAAGTAATTATTAAATAAATAATTATCGTAATAATCATGATGTTTTAGACTTAAAAGCATTTATTAAATATGTTATGGTTATTTTACGTAAATAAAGTATTATTTAGTTTCAAAAATATTTTCATTACCAAAAAGGATATTTTGTGGGTAAGTAAACCTAACTAAAATATTAGTTTTATTTATTAAAATAAAAACTTGTTTATTATTTATTCTAAATAAAAATAATAATTCTCACATTATTAAAATAAATAGTTTTTTTATTTAAAAGATTACTTTATTCAGTAATTGCTAATTATATAGATTACGTTAAAAATATTAAAATAGTATTTTTGCATCAATTATTTTCATATTCACAAATAATTACTAATTTTGGAACGAACTTATTATTAATTAAATTAATGAATATTTCTATTTAAGAAATGGCAAGTTTTATTTATTCACTAAAAACGTATTTTTCCTATATTCTCATTTAGAGGTTCTCTAAAATTATTTTATAATTAAGTAAAGGTTTTAGTATAATTATTAGTGATTTTAGAGTTTAGACTATTATTATATTATTAATAAATAGATTAATTAGAATTATAGCAAAAACCTTAGACTGACAACTAAGTCATGTTTCACTAAATGTAGGGTTCAGTTCCGGGCTTTAGCTTGGATATTTCCATGTCGTTACCTACAGCACCACACCAGGAACCAAGGCAAGTTTCATATTATTCAAACTTGGATTTTAGTTGATAATTAAATACATTGCATTATTAGAAACATTGTATCGACACTTCACGGGATCCCGCTAGGATCCAATTGATTGCTTGATTGACTCATTGACTTGGGATTGGGGAGTAGTGTTAGCACCTGTGGTCAAAGCCTCTTATTGCCTCATTGTGGATAGCTGAAGCCCCACCTCACTTGGACTGAAGCCGGACCGTGTTCACTAGAACACATATTGCCTCTATCCCCAGCCGGCCACGGGATGCTACACTCTCAAAATACTATTGCTAGTTGTAGATTGCATCATTATTATTTTCAGAGATTTACTGCTTCACTGATTCTTTATTATTATTTAGAAAGATAAATTATGTTCTAAAACTGCATCATACATCTTTAATTATTTTATTAAAAAGCTTGAATGGATATATATGTTCTTGCTCCCCTCCTGACGGGAGACCAACATTTTTAGGTGACTACAATGGCGAGGAGGTGCCTTTTAGTACCTACTACGAACCCGACTTGAGTTCTGAGGAGATAGCTGACCCAATCAGGGAGCCCAGGATCTTTAGTAGCACTTGCAGTTTAGTTCCTTTGATTAATAGTTGTAATAATTTAAATACTTTCTCTGCTTGTGTGGATGTTCCAGATAGACATCTAGTTCTAACTTAAATGTTTTGAAATAAAAGTTTTAAATTCCCGCATTTTAGAATGTTGTGCATTGTGTTACTACTGATTGATACAGCTTACTGCCGCCGTCTCACAACGGTGCAGGCTGGGCATGATCCGACTGGACCCAGAATCTTGGAATCGGATCGTGACAGCAGTCGAATGCAAGTGGGTCTTTACTGTGAACCAGAACCCAGATGGACAGGTTGAGCGCTACAAGGCTCGACTGGTGGCAAAAAGATGTCAGACGTACGACATTGACTATGACGAGACCTTTGCACCAGTGGCGAAGATGAGTACCGTCAGGACCCTGATTTCTTTGACAGCGAATGGTGGATGGAAGCTACACCAACTAGATGTGAAGAATGTGTTTCTTCATAGAGATCTAGTGGAGGAGGTGTACATAGAGATTCCACCAGGATTTTGCACCGGTAAGACAGTGGGCAAGGTCTGCAGGTTGAAAAAGTTCCTCTATAGATTGAAGCGGTCTCCTCGAGCATGGTTTGACAGATTCAGAAGGAGGATGATAGGAATGGGATAATCGGCAGATAAATGCTGATCATACTGTGTTCTTTCGTCGAAGTGGAGGCCACATCACCATGTTTGCGGTGTATGTGGACGATATGATTATCACAGGAGATGATGAGCAGGAGATGGTCCGACTCAAGGGGAAGCTTGGCAAGGAGTTAGAGGTAAAAGATCTTGGTACTTCTTTGGGATTGAGATTGCTCGAGAAGCAGAGGGGATTGTTCTTTCTCAGAGGAAGTATGCGCTGGACCTTCTCACAGAGACATAAATGTTAGGATGCAAACCTGCAGCGACGCAGATCAATCAGAGGTTCAAGCTGGTCGCTGAGGCTGGAGAACCAGTTGACCGGGACAGATACCAGAGACTAATGGGCAAGTTGATCTATTTGAGCCACACACGTCCTGATATCTACTTTGTAGTGAGTGTGGTGAGTCGCTACATGCATGACCCAAGGAAGGGTTATATGGACGCAATGTACCAGATTCTGAGATATTTGAAGGATGCCCCCGGAAATGGGCTGATATTCAGGAAAAATTATCACGTGAGCATCGAGGGCTACTGTAACTCTGACTGGGCTAGCTGTGCTGATGACAGGAGGTCTACCTCGGACTATTGCATATTTGTAGGAGGCAACTTGGTCTCTTGGAGGAGTAAGAAGCAGTCAGCGGTGGCCAGATCGACAGCTGAAGCGGAGTACAGAGCTATAGCCTTGGGAGTTGCAGAGCTGCTATGGCTGAAGAGTATGCTGGTGGAGCTGAAGCTGGATCAAGGAGCCAAGATGAAGTTGTGGTGTGACAACCAGTCAGCCATCAGTATCGCCAACAATCCAGTGCAGCATGACAGGACCAAACACATCGAGATCGATTGTTCTTCGTCAAGGAGAAGTTGGACAATGGACTACTGGAGCTAGGCTACGTTCCAACCAAGGATCAGGTAGCAGACAATCTGACCAAGGGACTTAGCTCTGTAAATATGATTAGAGGATGTGACAAGATGAGCTGAGTGAATATCTTTCGCCCATCTTGAGGAGAAGTGTTGGTATATTAGAATGTATTAGGGGATTTTATGTAAGATGGAGGGTTGTAAGGCTATATATACAACCAAGAGATTATCAATAAAAAGATGAATCACTCCTAAATATTCAACATTTTTACTGTATAGTCTCTGCATCCATAACGATATACTTTAGCACGGATACCACTTACCAGCATGTAAAATAAGCATTACGAAACCAACATAGAATCTGAAACTGATTGACTGAAGTCTGAAAATCAATGTCTGATTAGCACTGGAGCTTCAAAAAGGACCACCCAGCTCAGAATTCTCTCATATTACATGGTTTTCGAAGGCTTTCTCAAAGCAATACAAACTTTCAAATCTTATATCGTTTTTTAATTGGAAAACCCTGCTTACTCGTCGATGTTTAAACCTAGCAACCATCTCAACTGTAGAAGGTGTTGGAGTTGTGTGGGTTCCTAGCCTATGTGGAGAATACCCCGGACAGCGAGTGCGACAAGCGTCATCCATGTGTTGGAGAAGTTCGGAAAGTTGAATGTGTCAAAGCAGAGTTCATAAAATAGCAGTTTGAGAATCTGCCCAAACCTGACCATGTTCGGTCCGAATTTGGTCACGCCGAGTTCGGACCGAGTTCGGTTAGTTTTCAGACAAAACTCTTTAGCATGGACGTTCGTGTTCGGTCTATGTTTGGTCCAAGTCTAGCAGAACTATTCTGCTTGGTCAGACCAAATTCAGTCGTCGGGGTGAGACGAGTTTTTGGTGTTTATTTGTACTGTTGGATCAAATATAATGGTTCAGATTTGTTGCAGAATTGACGGGACTATATATAGATTTGTTTAACCCTAATCTAGGCAAGTGGATGCAAGTTAGCGCTTTACAACTTTTGGAGAGAGAAAGGGGGAACGATGGCTACATTGAAGCAAAGACAGTTTTGGATAATTCTTCTCGTAGTCTTTGTTCTTCAGGAGTTTGTAATTAGTTTTTCATCTTCCAAGTAGTTATTGTGATTCGTTTGGATTAGTGTGAAGTCTGTAAGGAGTCGGTGCACTTTCTTATTCCATTAGTGGAGGCTTTTCATGATTGTACTCCTATCGTTCCATAGTTTTTCCCGCAAGAATTTCCACGTCAAAATTGTTGTATTTGTGTTGTTTGGTTCTCGTATGATTTTTGACTATTTGGTTACTCGGTTCTCTCGTAGCTTCTTGGTTTGGAGGAACGGTTTCTGTGTTTCGTTCCTAATAGAGTGGTATCAGAACTTTGGGTTCAAAGGAGATGTCAGAGTTGATAGTCAAACCAAGAAGAAAAAATTGATGTGAAGCCGGTGCACATAATAAACCTAAACGGTTCCAACTACCACTACTGAAGGAGCAAGATGAAGGATTTGTTGTTTTCCAAGAAGTTGCATCTTCCAGTATTTGCTTCCGAAAAGTCCAGTGAGAAATCCGATGAGTACTGAAATTTCGAGCACGCAAGAACACTTTAAGAGAAGATGGAGTCCTTGTACGCAAAGAAGACCGGGTAAACAAATTGTTCTTGATCTGACAGATGATGGGTCTGAGGTAAAAGGATTGTTCGTCCATTATGGATCACCTAAGTGAGTTTTAGGACTTGGTTGACCAGTTTTCCTCTATGAGAGTAAAGTTTGATGACGAAATTCAAGGGTTGTGGTTGTAGTGTACTTTGTCAGACTCTTGGGAGACCGCTCGAGTGTCCATGATCGCTTTTGCTCCAAAAGGTGTGGTTAGTCTAGAGTTCGCCAAAAGCGGGGTATTGAATGAAGAGATGCAGAGAAGATCTTAGGGCACGTCATTAACATCCCACTCAGAGGTGTTTGTTTCAAAGAGCCGAAAAAGGAGTAAAAGCAGGGATCTGAATTGTGGCAGAGACAAGAGCAGAGTGAAGTCTAAGGGTCAGTACTTGGACTCTGAGTGCTACTATTGTGGTAAGAAGGGTCACATTAAGAGAAATTATTTCGCTTGGAAGAGAGATGAAGTGTAACAAGGAGAAGCAGAGTGAGAACACTACAACGGCTGTCTCAACACATGGTGGCGATATGATCATTGTGGTTGATGAGGTAATCATGAATCTTGGCTGTGATAAAAATTCTTAGATTGTGTACTTAGAGCTTCGGCGCACGTATCTCACAACAGAGCATTGTTTGCTACTTACACGACAGAAGACTGTGATGTGTTGAAGATGGACAATGGAGACGTGTTAAGAGATGTTGCTATTCGAGATGTGCATTTGAGAACAAAGACAGGGGCAACTTTCGTTCTAAAAGGTGTTCGTCATGTCCCCGATATCCATTTCAACCTGGTATCAGTTGGAAGGTTGGATGAAGAGGAATTTTTCACACTCCTTGGGAACTGTTAGTGGAAGCTTTCTATAGGTTCGATAATAATTACCAGAGGAAGCAAGAATTCTGATCTCTACTATATGGAAGGGAGCGCACAGGGGCACAAGAGGTAAACGCAGCCAGTGATGCATCTACCGAGTTGTAGCACAGGTGACTCAGTCATATCAGCGAGAAGAAAATGAACTACTTGTTGAACAAAAAAATGATTCTAGGGCTCAATTTTACAAAGTTGGAGAGATGCATACATTCTAGCAGAAAAACAAAATAAGGTGTCTTTCCAAAGTCACATCTTCAAGGAAGCTGACGTTGCTCGAGTTACTTCACTCGGATATTTGCGGTTAAATAAAGGTACAATCTATTGGTGATGCTTCTTTGTGACTGTTATTAATGACTTCCAGAAAAGTTCGGTCTATGTTTTAATGACTAAGACTCTAGTGTTGCCTACTTTCAAAGAGTTTTAGGCCTCTGTTGAAAGGGAGACGGGTAAGAAGTTAAAGTGTATTTGGTCCGATAATGACGATGAATACATTGGTTCCTTTGATGCTTACTGCAAAGAACAAGAGATTCGACACTAGAAGACTCCGCACAAGGGAACTCAGCTCAATGGTGTAGCAGAGCGTATAGACATGACACTGATAGAGAGGGTACGTTGTTTGCTGTTAGAAGCAACATACCCAACAGTTATTGGGTGAGGCTCTCAACACTGCTGTGTATGTTATTAATTTATCTCCGAATACTCATTTTCAAGGTGATGTGTCTGATAAAGTATGGTACGACAAAGATTCGTTATACAGTCACCTTCGAGTGTTTAGTTGTAAGACATTTGTTCATATACTGAAGGACGAGAGATCCAAACTTGAGCCATAGACGAGACAGTGCGTCTTTGTCGGCTATGATCGGGATGAGTTTGGCTGTAGACTCTACGACCTGGTGCAAAAGAAAGCTCTATAGAAGTAAGAACGCGGTATTCATCGAGGATCAGACCATGACCAACACTCATGATTCCGAGATGCCTTTTGAGGCTGAGGAATTACCTGATTTAGAGTCCTCACGCTTCAAGCTGCTTCCAGAGGACATTGCAGAGAATTCAATTACGGAAGAGCCAGTACATGGAGATGCACACAACCTTGATCATCAACTTGCTGATGGTGATTAGGGTAACAATTAGGAGGATGAGCACGTCGAGGAGGCAGCTCCTAAAGAGAACAAGGCTGTCGGTACACAGCCAACAACAGAGGTTCCGTTGTGGAGGAGCACGAGATAGTATCGACTATCCATGTAGTACTTGCCAGATGAGTACATGCTATTGACTGACAGGGGGGAGCCTGAAAGCTTCGTAGAGACGATAGAAGACGAATATAAGTATGAGTGGATGCAGGCCATACAAGAAAATGAGTTCTTTACATGCAAACTCTACTTATGGGTTGGTGTGGTTGTCAAATAACAAGAAGCTTTGAAGAATCAATGGATGCTCAGAATGAAGCAGACGGAAGGTGCTACTATTAGTGGGTCAAAATGTCACCAAGATAGCGAAGTTGAAGTGACAACTGGATGCGGCCTTCCCTATGAAGGATTTGGGTGCAGCAAAGACTATTCTTGGTATAGAGATCAATCAAGAGGAAGAGTGTCCAAGCTGCTTCACTTGTCCCAAAAGAATTATATTCACCATATACTTCAACGTTTCAGGATGGACTGGTCAAAGAAAATGAGCACCCCCTTGCAGCTCACTTTAAGATTACTGTGGAACAAGATCCATCTACCGAAGATGAAAAAGGGATATAGGGCGGGTTCCATAGGCTTCAGCAGTGGGGAGACTCATATATGACATGGTGTGGCCATATATTGCTCACTCGCTTGTTATGGTTAGCATGTATCTTTCCAGTCCAAAAAGGGTACACTAGAGTATGACCAGATGGATTTTGCGATATCTTCAGGATACTGTTGATTGGAAGCTTTTATTTGGTGGTGATGAACCGAAGCTGGTCGGATATACTGATGCTGATATGGCTGGAGATGTAGACACGAGGAGATCAACTTTGACCTATGTGTTGGTGGAGCGGTTTCGTGGCAATCGCGGTTGCAAAAGTGTATTGCCTTGTTTACGACAGAGGCAGAGTTTGTTGCGACGATGGAGGCTTGCAAGGAGTTACTATGGTTGAAAATTTTTCTGTAGGAAATGAAGCTTACAAGAGCAATACATTTTGCTTTGCAACAGCCAAAGTGCAATCTATCTTGAAAGGAACTCGATGTTTCATAGTAAGCATATTGATACTTGGTATCATTGGATATGAGATATGCTTGAAAAAAAGGACAACGCTTTAGAAGGTTCACATGGAGGATAATGGAGCAGATATGCTCGTGAAGGTTCTACCAAGGGGCAATTTTGAATACTGCAGTAGGATCGTCTGTACGACGAGCTCCTCCACCTAGTTGGGAAGGGAGATATGTGTTGGAGTTGGGTGGGATTCCCAACCTATGTGGAAAATATCCCGGAGTATGACGATCGTCATCCGTGTGTCAGAAAAGCTTTAAAAGCTAAAGGTAACGAACCAGTATTCAAAAGATAGCAGTTTGAGAATCTGCCCAGACCTGACCGTGTTCGGTCTGAATGCGGCCATGCCGAGTTCGGTCAGTTTCAGACATAACTCTTTAGCATGGGCGACCGTGTTCGGACCAAGTCGAGTAGAACTATTCTGCTAGGTAAGACCGCACCAATCGTCAAACTGAGATGAGTTTTGGGTATTTATTTGCACCGTTGGATCAAATCTAATAGTTCAGATTTGTTGCGAAATTTAGGGGACCATATATAGGTATTTTCCTAACCCTATTCTAGGCAAGTGGATGCAAGTTACGGCTTTACAACTTTTAGATAGAGAAAGGAGGATTGACGGCTATATTGAAGAAAAGACAGTTTCAGATAATTCTTCTCGTCGTCTTTGTTCTTAGGGAGTCTGTAATCAGTTTTTTATCTTCCAAGTAGTTGTGGTGATCCATTTGGATCGGTGAGAAGTCTGTAAAGAGTCCATGTACTTTCTTATACCATTAATGGAGGCTTTCCGGGGTTGGACTCCGATCGTCCCCTGGTTTTTTCCACAAGAGTTTTCCACGTCAAAATCGTTGTTTGCATTGTTTGGCTCCCATGTGATTTTGGCTATTTGATTTCTGCGTTTTACTTCGGTTCTCTCATAGCTTTTTGGTTTGGTGGAACGGTTTCCGCGTTTCGTTCCCAACAGAAGAGACAATGAAATGAATTACAGCTTCAACTTTCCGTAATTTGTCAACCGAAGCACGAAGTTAAACTTGCTTTTCACACACACACACACACACACATATATTAACACACAAAAAAATACTCAAAAACCACCCGGATGATTTTATATTAGAAAACCAACCTATGTTGCAACTGTTGGATCTGAATTGCAAGGATGAGAGAGTATCTTTTAAGTAGATACTCTCATTGCAATCGAAATCCAATGGTTGTAACATAGGTTGGTTCCATACTTTGAAACCATCCGGTTGGTTTTTTTTTTTATTTTTTTTGGGAATAAGGGTGAATTTATTCCTCGCATATAGCGGAAAAGGTATTAGAGTACAACATCACAACTTTTCATGCCCCAATAGAACTATTATGGGGCCATTACAGATACATCGAATTCTATATTATGTAGAATTCCAATAGGGGGGGTAGTCAAGCCCTCAAAGATACGTCTGTTGCGCTCCTTCCAGATGTGCCAAACAGACGCAGCAAGCCGAACTCTGGCTCTTCTAGCCCACCCCGGATCCCGTCTTCTAGCCCACCATCCGGTTGGTTTTAGAGCATATATATATATATATATATATATATATATATATATATATGAAAGATATTTTGGTATTTTCATATATATAGAATATTTTGATATAGGTGACAGGAACATACCCAAGTGGGTCATCTTCGGTTAGGTGGTCTTTATCATAAACACTAATAACGAGCACATTAGGTGCTTCCCATGAACTGATGGGGATCTTAAATTCTTCATGCCATTTTGGAGTCAATGTCTTCTTTCTGATCTTTGTTCTGAATCTATAGGGACCTAGTTGACCTTTCACATACGGGTCAGCAAGTCCTGCAAGTTGGTTCAAATTAAAATTCATGAAATCACTGGGCCTTATTAACACATGAATATATGTTAAACTGAAAAATAATAAGATTATACCATTTAAATCTGATGGTTGCATGTCTGCTGCTTCTACAATCTCTAACTTAACAAATGCAATAGGAAGTTTCTCATCAACCGTGAACCATGTTTCTGAAAAGTCCATAAGATAGCGTCACTCAAAGATTGTCAAGACATGGCATGTCTTTCGAGAATGAAGGACACAAGTTACTCTGAAATAAAGTTTACATCCACACAAACCCACAGGACAACTGAAAATTTTGCATACCATACTTACGTGTCAAATATGCACTTAAACTTTCCAAATGTTAAATGTTACTTTTTCCTAATAATGCATCTATACAGAACCCTAACAATCAAACTATATCACTGAAAATATCCCATTTCATGTCTAAGGAAATTTACGTTAAATAAAAGAAATGAGAACCTATCAGTTTTGATTTTCAAACATACCAAATCCCACAAAACCGACGTGTATAATTTACAATATCAATTATTTTAATTCTTCCATCTTCAATCTGTTCAATAACAGCTTCTTCACTTTCCAACATAAAAAAACAACCATGGGAATAACTGCAACATGGGAATAAATGCAACACACGACGAGAAGCTAATGTTCTCCATCGTGAACCTAGAAAGTAGAAACTTGTTATAATTATATCGTCTCTTATTCAACTTTAGAAGAATTGACAATCTTTAGGACTGGATGTTATCCCAACCATCTGTCATAGTGCCAAATTTCTAGCCAAGTAGCTAGTTTTTCCTAAAACCTAGAAGGTTAACGTTGGGTCGGTAAAACTACCTTTTCGGTTTACATTTTAAGCTCATACAACCAAGGAGCACCCTCCAAGTTCCCCTAAACTAGAAAAGTCTTAGCAATTCTTATCGTAGAAGATAAACTTAAGGATCAACTTATATAGAAGAGTAAAGCAACAATCAATTATGTGACACTTTCAAAAACTAAAAATTTATTACAACTAAAAACACGAGGATCCAAGTTCATTAAATTAAAAATAGCAACTCATTAGAATGTTACCTGGGTTTTCTGAAGCAAATTTTTCCACATCAACCACCAGTAGATTGGGCTGAAGAAAGAAGGTGCATAACACTGATCAACATAATTAAGTTCCAACGAATATTACATTAATATAAGAACTCTCATATAAATATCTTAGCAAAAACATTAAGTTAGTCTTGTGTAATATAAAGATAGCACCCTGGATAAAGCTGAAAGAAAGAATAACTCATATACCCAACCCTAACAATTGGGATAAAGACCTTTTCATCATAAATTATTACATCATTGAAAATGTAATTGACCAGAACATGATCAAATAACAACTGTTCTTGTCACGCAGACCATCGCGATGAATATTCCTAAGATATGACCAATTTAAATTTTTTGGGTTTTAGTAATTCTTTATGTAAGAATGGAAGATAAATCTTTGAAGAACCGGCACACAACTAACCTCCACCAGTGTCTGCTCAAATGCAACAGCCAAAATTTTATCCTGCCACAACAACGAAAGGTCCCCATAAATAGAAGAGAAACAACAAATGAAACATGCATTTGAACAAATGCCTATCAACTTTTAAGGAAAAACGGAAATGCACATCAGAATATTAAACAAAACTTACAAGCCATCCTGCGAGTCCTGGAAGTTCAGAAACGTCAAGGCCATGTTGGAAGATGGGTTTAACTGTCATCTGAAAATGTGGTGGCTCAATAAAACATACACTCACGCGTTTAAGAAACGGCCATTCTGGAATGAACTTTAGACCCACCAGGACCTAGAAGACGAGTTTTTGTTATACTTAAATGGTATCAAAGCTGTTGGAGGATGATTGTTTCTCTTTAAGTGGGCTGTAATAAAAGCAGATAAAGAAAAATATTTTTCATCTACTATTTACTCTTGTATACTCTTGGAAAGGTCAATGTTACTTCTATCATCGATGGAAAGGGCCATATGAGAATAGTGTTGACAACTAATTAGAAAACATGGACTTACGAAGTGGCAGTCAAATTATTGGTTATTACATTCTTTATAATCAATTAATCTTTCCAATTCTTGTTCTATCAGGCAGAAGTCCAATACTATTCATTACTCTATTACACTGGAATATCTGAGCTAGGCTTTCTATGATCATTGACATAAGAATCGCACTCACATCCATTTCAAAAATAAACCTAGCAAACTAAATTTCCTAAAATATATACTGACTCATGACATATTATTCAATGCCTAAAAAATACGCTTGGGTCAAGGCTTGATGGTTAACATATTTATTGTGTACTTCCAGCTGAGTACTCATAGCGTGTTTTAAATAAGTAACTTATTTGTATTCATAAATTGACACTCTATATCTCCCAGTCCAGTTTCAGTACATTAATACACAAGAAATAAATATATTCGACTTTATACCTTTCCTTCCACATGCATGCCTGTCACATGCATCTTCGCCCACATACCAAAAGCTAATCTTTTTCTGAGCTGAACTGCAAGTATTGCTGTCATATCTTCTCCTGATAGAAAATCCAATCCCAACTCTAGAACCTGCAGTAACTAACTACAGTTAGTATACTACCAAGTAAACATGCACAATAACTTTCAGTAAGTATATGTATAGTTGTATACCATGTCGTCATCACCAGTCACTTGAGGTATCCGAATGCCAGTAAATTTTGGGGGATTCCTACCCAAGTATAGTTGCTGAATTACAGCTTGCTTCTGCATTTAAATTTTTTATTGATATTAATAAATCTTCAATTTAATGAAGGGGAAAAAAAGATCCTTATAAAGAACATTGTGCACTATGAAAAAGTACGGAAAAGAAAAAAGTTTCACACCGAATATGGAGTATAAATTTGAGAAAGACAAATATTATCATCTAAACACTGTAATGTGGCTGCAGCAACATTAGCTAACAAGTAACATAAGGGGGAAGTTCCAGTGCTAGCAGTTGTGAGGGAGGGGAGGAGTGTGCATGGGTTTGAATCCCAGCCCGGACATAATATAAATTAAAATTGGAGGGCAGGGGCGGATCTATGTAGAGCCCAGACGGGGCTCAACCCCCATCACAACCCCCATCCCCCCATCCCCACACCTTCCCTGGATTTTGGGGGATTTTTTTAGTATAGGTCCTATATTAAAGTTTGGCAAGAATTTAGTCTATATGAAAATTTGGAACTTGTATCTATTATGTAGAAAACAAACTCTTAACCATTAGACCACTTAACTTATAATGTCAAGACTAGATTCTTACAACGTTTATCTATTTACATTGCCATATAGATGGCAATCCCCTTTGACTCGAGCTCCTAGATCCGCCCATGTAGAAGGGGGTCTAGGTGCTAGTAACCGAGGACAGGGACGGTCATTGATGACAGATAAGCTGGAGATACAGTATACAAACAAGGGATACTTATCACAATAGTGGTAACACAGCAATTTTGCAATGATATCAGCTCCATCGTTATGTTTCATGGACGGCACAACATGGTAAGAACAAGTCGACACAAACACCACACCTATTTGGTGTGTCCTAGTGTGTTTTGGAGCAGGTGGAGTGTCTGTTATGTGTTCATGGAGGGTCACACTGGAGGGTCACACTACCACATTTTTTGAGTGTCCAGTTTCGTAGATGGTAACAAATATGTTCGTAGGAAGTAAAAAAGAGTAAAGCTTACAGCAGTCCAGGGCTTGTACTTCTCCAAGAACCATGGAATGATGGGCAAGAGTAAGTGTTTTGAAGCAATTTGTTCCATGCATATAGGCCAAACTCTTTGAACTACCAAATTTAACCATCGGACTGATTCTGAATCCGAAAGAACCTGAATACAAAATAACTTGTCAAACTATGCAATTCACACACTGCAAGGGGAATCAAATTAACACTTGAAGAAACAAGGACAAAATTGATTTACGTATATGATAAACTTGATACCCTTCTTTGACTGGCATCTTTTCTTTCTTCATACTGTATTCTCCTGCAAAATCTTATTGAATACCGTCCATTAACCTGCACATGGATAGCATCAATAAAGAGAGGAAGTACAAGAGAGCTGACAAAAACCCCTCACATACTAAATATTAAACAAGCAATTCTATCATGACAATCAGTGTTGGGATTAGACCAGAAAGAATCGAACCTTCACTCTGATACCAGATGTTGGGAATCGGACACATCCTCCGGCGCTCTGATACCGCGTCTGAAATGTTACCGCAGCGGAAACTTAGTCCAACCCACCTGAAATAACCAACCCCCGTCTAACGGACACCAAGCACAAATAAAGACAAGTATATGGCTGTGACTACGTCACCTGGACAAATCTCAATCTCTATAACTCAGATGAATTTACAAGATTGACAAAAACAATATTGAACCCTTTGTCCTAATAGGTTCAACCCCCCTCACCACACTCAAGAAGAAAAGAAAGATATTACAATTGAAATCGCTCACCAACCCGTAGCAATCTCCCAAACCGAAGTTGACGACTGTTCGATCAGATCTCCTCTTTCTTTCTATCTTGTATGGCGAAGACCTAACAACAAAGTGCGGACTTTCACTTAGATGTCCTGTGGACAAGCACCCTGAATCTCAACTTTTGTGCTCTACTTTGTGCCTCCATCCTCACCACATATATATAGGAGGAAAAAAAAATTCTATTTTAGGTCATAATAGGATTTCCTAAATAGGAAGCCCTCAAATAAGAATCATATTATACCTAAAATAGTCCATCAATATCCTATTTTAGATTATAATAGAATCTCCTATATAGGAAACCCTCAAACAAGAATACTGTTACATCTAAAATAGCCCAACACCAATTATGGACATTCAAATCAAATTAAATCAAATATTTAATGAGATTTGGACTCCATAAATATGCTATTACCAAATCCAAACTGGACCCCAATAATCTTTCCCTCCAGTCTGATGATAGGGTGTTGATCCCATGGCTCCTCAATTGGACTCTATGTATGTCGCCTCGCGATAGAGTTCCTGCTCCCCGATGCCCACTGATCTCCGATCCCCCCGAGCTACTTTGCATCTTCCTTCGTCTCTAGCTTCTTGACCGTCGCGTCAACGCTAGCTGCCATGCGTAGCACCTCCTGCACCACTGGGATCCTACCGATATCAATAACACGATTAAGACCGAAGTTCCTGACGATCAGCCTCACTACAAGTCTCGGCTGTCTGTCCCCGACTTCCTTCTTCCACCGGAACGTGCTACCATTCCGTTGAGCTTCTTCACCCTTGGTTGGCCTAACCAAGTGGACGGTGCGGTTCTCCTGGGATTCGAAATCCTGAACCTGCCCACCTTAGTGTCTGACACTGAAGCTCCCCCGTACACATGCATCCTCGAGCAGAACATCATGCACTGTGCACGCCGTCGATGACCCACAGGTCCTCCTGAACTGTGTGAATAGAGATGCACCTGTCTCAGATTAAGTTTGTTGCAAACCTTGATCTCCTTCCTGGCTTCGAACTGCTGAAACCAATGTCGCTTTGTGAAGTTTTGGCAAACCACCCGTCGCCAAAATCGGATCCGTAGAGCAACCCCCACATGGAGATCGACCAGCTGTTATGGGACCGACAGACTGACCCTCAATCTTTAGCTCACCTCCATTCGTCGCTTTGTCTCGACGAACCGAATCTTCTGTAACCCTCAAAACATCTCGAAGACCCTCCTCAGCAAGTTTTCGATGATCCAACTCCTATCGAACACCCCTCGAGCCTCCATTCGGTGTATGTGACCTGCCTGTACAACACAGCGGCTTGAGCCTGTACATGCCACAACACAAATCTCCTCGAGCCAGTTGTTGGGAACCCTTTGCAAGCATCCAATCTTTGTCTCCAAACAAATTGCGACAACCATCATCTGCCAGCCTCCCTACCAAAACCAAGTTGTAGCGCAAACTCGGTACATGTCGCACACCCTTGAGAACGAGCTTCGCACCAAGCTCCGTCATTAAATGCACATCACTAATGCCTACAACTGCAGCCGTCCCCTTGTCGCCCATATTCACACGTTCAAACTTACCGTCACGGTATGACGTGAAGATCCTCCTCAGCAGAGTGGCATGATACGTCGCTCCCGTGTCCATGACCCAAGCACCATCATGAAATATGCCACAAGGTTCCTCTGCGTCGATTGCTGCGATGATGATATCTCTCAATGCTGTGAGATCCTCTTTATCATCCTTGTGTTTAGCCTTCTCAGCTTTGAGATTCATACAGTTCCACTTTCTATGACCCATTTCGTCACAGTGATAGCATCCCTCCCTGCAGTCCACAGTCACAAGATCCCGAGAACTCCTCCGTGTCCTCGCCTATGACTTTGGTCTTTCCTTCCCATAGGAAGCTACCAGAGCGGACTCTTACGACGATTCAACTTGCTTGCGCCAGAACTTCTCATTCAACAAGCTACTTTTGACTGCCTCCATCGTGACAACTCCATCAGGTACGGAGTTGCTCACTGACACCACCAACGTCTTCCAGCTTTCCGGCAGAGAACTCAAAAACAGTAGGACCTGAAGCTCAACATCAATCACAATCTTTATCGCAGACAACTGATTGATGATACCCTAAACCTCGTTCAGATGTTGTGCCACTGGAGCACCCTCTGTGTACTTCGAGTTGACGAGTAAGAAATGTCTTGTTGTCAGCCGTCTTTCTTTCGTACAGTGAATGCAGCTTCTCCCACAATGCTTTTATCGAACTCTCCATGGACACGTGGCGAAACACCGAATCGTCCAACTATTGACGGATGAATCCAACGGCCTTCCGATCCAGTCGTTTCCAGTCTTCAACAACTTTGTCCGATGGCTTTGCGCTATCGCCCTCCAAAACCATGCAAGTCCTTGTACCAGAGTAGATCCTCCATCCTTGGCTTCTAAATCGTCCAGTTCCCTTCTGTGAGGGTGATTATACGAGTGTTCCTCTGCTCGTAGACATGGTTGCCATAACCCCAAAAGTTCTGATACTAGATGTTGGGATCATACCAGAACGAATCGAACCTTCACTCTGATACCAGATATTGGGAATCGGACACGCCCTCCGGCGATCCGATACCGTGTCTGAAATGTTGCCGCAGCGGAAACGTTAGCCAACCCACCTGAAATAACCAACCCTTGTCTAACGGACACCAAACACAGATAAAGACAAGTATATGGAGGTGACTATGTCACTTGGATAAATTCCAATATCTATAACTCAGATGAAATTACAAGATTGATAAAAAAAACAATGTGGAACCATTTGCCATAATAGGTTCAATCCCCTCACAACACTCAAGAAGAAAAGAAAGAGGTTACAATTGAAATCGCTCACCAACCCGTAGCAATCTCCTTAACTGAAGTTGACGACTCTTCGATCAGATCTCCCCTTTCCTTCTATCTTGTATGGCGAAGTCCTAAGAGCAAAGTTTGGACTTTCTCTTAGATCTCCTATGGACGAGCACCCCGAATCTCAACTTTTGTGCTCTGCTTTGTGCCTCCACTCTCACCCCATATATATATGATGATAAAATTCTATTTTAGGTCATAATAGAATTTCCTAAGTAGGAAGCCCTCAAATAAGAATCATATTACACCTAAAATAACCCATCAACATCTTATTTTAGATTATAACATGATCTCCTAAATAGTAAACCCTCAAATAAGAATCATGTTACATCTAAAATAGTCCAGCACCAATTATGGACATTCAAATCAAATTAAATCAAATATTTAATCAGATTTGGACTCCATAAATATGTTATTACCAAATCAAGACTGGACTCCAACAATCAGGGCCACAAAATTAAGTAAAACCAAATAAAAAGTAGAACTAAGCACAGGAACAAAAATATATAATCCAACATATAGATCTCAAAAATATCAACAAATATAAAGAAAAGTATTTATGTAAATGACTGTTTGCAAAAACAAAATGGCGACTCTGCTGGAGATAACATCTGAGGAGAAGTATATCCGAGACCTCTTTGGTCTTGCTATAGTATATATCAGATTTTTCTTTCGGAACTGCTGTACGAATGGGAGTTCGTCTACCCTTACCGTAGTTGAGGCCATTTTTAAAATCATAACCCATCTTACGGATGATGTCTTTTGATTGTTGACTATAACGACGGAGTTGTAAATGTCCTGTATCGTTAAGCTTACTATCATCCGTATAGCTGAATTGTTGTTCTGGTCCTTTACTAAAAAGTATTGGACTTTCGCCTTTCTTTCGTGCAGGGACAATACGGTAAGAGTCATCTGGATCTTCAAATGAGACTTCTGTTTGAAGAGATTGTACAACTCCCATTGTAAATGATTTGAAGCTATCTAACATATCCAAATAGTATTTAGTATGATAAATAACATCAGTATACTGGAAAGTAGATGCTTTTTCATTGATATGTACATCTGTATTTACAGCAGGACCTTTAGCCTTAGCAGGCTTGGTCAGATTAATTACAAGAGGGGGAGAAGAAGAACGTGAAGGAGGATTAGCCTTGTTACGACGAAGGTCAATAACAAGTGGCTCAGAGGAGGTGAGCTCCCTTTTGTCCTTATTGTGAGTTAAATCAACAACAAGAGGCTCAGAAGAAGTGAGCTGCTTTTTGTCCTTGTTACGACGTAAGTCGATAACAAGTGGCTCAGAAGAGGTGAGCTCCCTTTGATTTTGATCGCCATCAACTGATTTTTCCTGAACTGGCAAGTGAATAGCCAGTGGTTTAGAAGACTGAGGATGAGAAACACGCCCTTTGACAGGTATGATGAGAGTGTCATTGGGTACTGCTTTTTGATCTTCTTCAGTATCCATGGCCAGTACCACTTTCATAAATTCCTCCTTGTACATACGAGCATCATTGCAATACGCTTCAACGCCCTTGAAAGGATAAAGGTCTGCAACTTCCTTGTGAACTTGTCCTTTGTCATCAACATATTTAAAGCATTGATGAAGAGTTGAGGGAACAACATTGTGTTCATGAAGGAAGGGTCTTCCCAGAAGAGCGTTGTAAGAACAACCATGATTGTCAATGATATAAAAGGTCACCTTTGTACGAAGATTGCCTATATGGAGTTTTAGGCGGATCTTACCCAAAGGTTCACTTCTTCCTTGGTTGAATCCCAAGATAGTGGTGATTGTGCTTGAAAGACTATGCACTGGTATCTTCAACGCATCTAGCATTGTCTTTGGCATGATGCTAAGTGCAGACCCTGGATCTATCAGGATACGATCAACTTTTATCGAATCGACATACCCTGTATAGTAGAGAGGACGATCATGCCTATTATCCTCAAGTAGCATATCATCTTGAGTGAAAGTGATGTTTGGAATCAACTCCAAAACACTATGACAGTGACTGCAAGAGACTGGTTCTGATTCCGGCTTTTTGAGAAGAGTTAAGCAAGTTTCAGCCTGCATCAGAGCTTTACTTAAAGTTTCTCGAGTCTCCTTAGAAAGGCGCAAGAGCTCGAAGATTGATAGCCTAGCCGGTGTATTGGCTAATTGGGCCAATATATCAAAGTTATACGGCTTTTCAAGTCCTGTAGGAGATGATTTCTTCAGTGGTTTATCAAAGCGGACTTGTTGCTTACCTTTGTCAGCCGTCATTGGCTTGGGAGGAATAGGTACTACAACTGGTGAAGATGTAGAAGGGATCTCTTCAGTAGAAGTAGGTTGTGCTGGAGTAGGTTCAGAAGAAGTAGGATTCTCTTGAACTTCAGAATGATCTTTCAAATAGGCTTTCCCTGATCTGGTACCTAACAGAATCTCTTCGTCAACTATGGGGTCAAAAGACACCATGTTGCAAGTCCTTGTTTTGCCTTTAGAACGATCTTTCTTCTTGGAAGAAGAGGGCATCTCAAACTCTGGAACAAGATCGGGATGGATCCACATAATTTCGCCATTGTCAAGAGACAAGGGAACAAGACCTTCATTTTGTGGAAGTGGGAGATTCTCTATCTCAAGAGTAGCTTTGGGAATTGGAATGACACCGTGCTGTACCATTTGCGGAGGAAAGTCACCAAACTGGACTGAAACCATGTTCGCAGTAACAGTTTTCTCATCTTGCTGCAGAGTGACGACACCAGCATTGACAAGTTCTTGAATTTTGCCCTTGAGCACGTAGCATGCTCGAGTAGGATGTCCAATGAACCTGTGGTAGACACAATATTTAGGATAATCTGTCTTACCGACTTCATCAGGTTTCTTTGGGTCTGGGAGCTGAATTTTGTTGCTTTTGAGTAAACATTCAAAGATGCTTGCAGTGTCATTCTCGTCAAAGGAATATTCTACTTTCGGACGAGGTTCCCTTGGTGGAGGTGCAGAAGGAGTAGGAGTGGAAGTCGGTGGAGCCACATTGACAGCCAAAGATTCTTTATTCTTGTTCAAATTAATGTTCAAAGTCTCTTTTGCTTTGCGATTGTTCTGGCGGTTGCCACCACCTGACGTCTGATGTTCATCTTGATCGGGGTTAGACATCTGTACCCCCAATTGTTTGAACTTCTCGGCACTCACTTCCGCAGCTTTGGCGTTGACAATGAATGAAGGCCAATCTTGGAATTGGGTAGATCCCGTCCACATACTGATAATAGGCAAAAGATTTGCCTTACAAGTATCAATAGTGACAGCAGCTGGAGTTCCGGGAGGCATTTTCAAAGCTTCACGGCGGAATCGTTCGATAAAGCTCTCAGCAGTTTTATTATGTTTCTGTTTGATTTTGTTGAGAGCTGACATAGTCATGTCGTTAAATTCTTCATAAAATCGTTCTAGAAAGATTTGTTTGAGACCTGAAAAGGAAGTGATACAACCATCGGGCAAACTTCTGTACCAGTCATATGCTACGCCGGCTAAACAACCGACGAACACTCTGGTAAGAAGAGCGTCATTTGGCTGAAGTTGAACGGTCATTACCTCAAAATGATTGATGAATTGACTAGGAGAAGTACTGCCATCGAACAAAGAGATTGTTGGGATTTTGTACTTCGGTGGGAACGGGACTTTCTTCCATTCAACTGGATAAGGTTGCTTGATCCCCAATCTTTGTAAGTTGTCTTTCTATTTGAAAGCTTCGAACTGGGTTCGCAAGAGTTTGACAGCTTCATTGGCATCTTCTAATGACGAAGAAGGAGCAGGTTGAGTTAGAGTGGTAGGAGGAGGAACAGCATTGTAAGCACTACCCCCAGCTCCTGACTGACTAGGTGTAGTTTGAATTTGTACTTGTACAGGAGGCATTTAAGGAGACACTACCCCCAGCCCAGTATTGGCAGGTACTGAAGATGCTATGATCTCTGGACTCGTAGTAGGTGCAGTTGGTGGTGTAACATGTTGTGCCACAATGATGGAATGCATACTAGCAACCATTTCAGCCATGGTTTTTAGTTTGTCTTCAAGTGCAGCGATTCGTTGTTCCTGATTTATAGAAGTTGAAGCATCTGGATCTTCATTAACAACATAAGCCGTCACTTCTCTTGGTACAGTGGAAGACACCGTCTGTTCAGAGCTTTCGCTATATGCATCATAATCGAAGAAAGTCATCTCCTGACTGAGAAGTGGGAAGATAACCTGAAGGGTTTTGAAGAAGATTCCTTTGACCGATTGTATCTCGGCTTCGAGAACGGGTATGTCGAAACACTCCTTCAGAAGATTCTTGGAGTAATTCTAAATACCGCTGGCTTGGTTTACGAGGCTTGCCATGCTTAGAGCATCTCCTACCCCCAGTGTCTCGGGAAGTCATGTTAACAGAAGCATACAAGACTTCGTCTTCCTCTGACATAGGTTCAGATTTAGCAAAAGTCAGACGATCGAAAACAGATCGTTTTGTTGTTTGACAACAACATTGGATGATGACTTTGTGATTGCAATGATGATCAGATGGTTGAGATGGAGGTGTTGAGACATTGTCCCGTTTCTGTCTAAGATGTTCTCGAAGATCGGGAACAACAACAGGATGAGGAAAACTCTGAGGGATCTGTTCTTTGATAACATTCGGAACATGATTCCGATTCTTCAAATATTTAGTCCCTTGAGTATACAGGGAAGTGCTCACTTCATTGGCATAAGTGTCGGGATTTTTGACCCTAGAGATTTGTTTTTGATGATGTTTGATCTTCGGCATTGGCTGTTTGCGTTTTACCGAAGTGGGTCTATTAAGATAAGTTCTGAGATCAGCAAATTCACCCCCAGGGGTTTTTGTCTGAGACACTAACAGTTTTCCCTGTCTGGAACGGAAAATCTTGAGAGTCGGGAGGTCCTGGAGTTCTTCTACCGGAGTAGGCAAAATACCCCTTTGATCAGTACAAATTCTCTTGTTATAAAGGAAAGAAGAATCCTTGTTTGAAAGAGTTCTAGTACTGATTGGTGCCAAGGCACGTTCAGATGAATCTTCTTCGGTAAAAACTGAAGAAGATTGAGAAAAGACCAAAGGGCCTTTTCCTTTGTTTTGTGACGAAGGGTTAGCTAAAGAGCGTTTCCCTCTGTTGTCTTCCAAGTCATGAGACAAGGAAGTTTGAGAAAAGACCAACGGGCCTTTCCCTTTGTTTTGAAGAGAAAGAGGAATAGCCAAAGGACTACCCTCAGTAGATTGCACAGGAGCAACAGTGTGTTTAGGAAGAGGAGCAGAGCCTTTTCCCTTGTTGTGAGAAGAAGAGAGTTTAGCCAAAAGGCTGTCACTCTTGGATTGCGCAGGAATGCTTTGCGCATGAGTTGATGGTACACTGGTTCTGGCCACAGAAACTGTGGTTTGCGCATCAGGAGTTCTTGCCACAGAATGCTTAGGTTGCACTCTGGTTGCTGGAATGTTGGTTTGCGCAGGAAGTTTGGCAGCCAATTGCGCCAGGGGCATAGGAGTTTTATACTTAGCCATGGCAGCATATGAAGTCTTTTGTGTACTGGCCATAGCAGACTGCGCAGCAGTAGCAGAGACAGATTGTGCACTAGGCTTGGTGACAGAAGCTTTGGACTGCGCCAACACAGATTGCGTCAACATGGATTGCGCTGTCAGCTGTCCTCGAGCGCCGTGCTGCACGATTAAACGAACGGCCGCCTCGTTCTCCGCGCTGTCAGTTGTCAGAAGATTTGATTTGTGTCAGGTAATGATGGTGATTTGCCACGTCAGCCTGCGCGCTTGGATGTGTGCGCAGTCTATCTTGCGCAATCTGAAGTATGCGCAATCTGATGTCTGCGCAGTTCATCTCAAAGTTGTATTTCTTGATTTTCTGACTTTGTTGATGTGTACAACTTGATTTTTTAGGACCTACAATGACTAGTGGTAACTTTTAGATATTTTGAATGAAAGCCCGAGAAAACTCGAGTGAAACAACATAATTAATATTTACAAAATTTGTTTCATTACACAAAAGACCAAGTTCTGTAGGGATAAGAATAAAGATGTTAGCTGTCAATCTATTTAAAGAAAATTGCTAATTTTATTCTATACCTTGGAGATCAACAGCAGGAGTTTCCTCCAGGGCCGCTTCTTCATCTGCTATCTTTTCTGGAGATGCCTGTACCTCAACATCCTTTTCAGGATCTAAGGTATCATCAGCAGCTTCAGGAGATATCTGCACCTCAACATCTAAGGTGTCATCAGCAGCCATAGGAGACACATGCTCTTCATCATCCCCTTCAGGATTATGTGTATCCTCAATGTCCTCAGATGATGAACTCTCCTCATTTTCATCTTCCTCCGGTATTTCCCCACTGGCAGTTGCAGCGGTTTGATCAATGTAATCCTGTGAGCCGAAGTCACAGTCATCTAAAGCCTCGATCATCAAACGATCCTCTTCCTGCGGATTGCTCATGGTGTAGCAGGAGGTTGAGTAGTATCTATCATCGGTAAAGGGGATTGCAAAGCTTCATGCTCTGTCTCAGCAATATTTTCTCTGGGCTCTACGGCCTCATTTCTCTCTTCCCTCTGCTCGATCTCTTCCCTCCGTTCTGGACTAGGAGTTTTATGTCTAGACTCAGAAACAGGGGTAGGAGATGGCATGGTGATTCCAGCCGCAGCGTTCATCACTACCGAAGACAAAATTTGCCTTGGAGGAGAAACTGTTCTCTTCTTTCTTCTGTGAGCTAGCTTCTTCTTTCTGTGTAGAGGCCTCTCAGGACTCTCTACGTTTACTACCTCGACCTGTTTCTGAATAGAGGTCGGTGTAGCTGCTTCATCTCGAGTGGACTCGGCCAATTGTCTAGATTGTGATCTCGTAGTGACTTTCTCTGAAGAATGTTCCAAGATCAATTTCTTCTTCACAGCTGGGGAAGAAGGCTCTTCTCTCCTTCTCTTCTTCTCCTTGACCGGAGACTTAACAACCTTCAGAGAAATTCTTAAAGGTTGGTTAACTTCCTCAGGGAAATTGGCTTCTCTGGAAGCTTCCAATGGATCATCCACTGGCTCATGTTCTTCGTCGTTATTGGGAGCTAATGTGTCAGTCGCTCCTTTCTTCAGACGATTTGCTGTTGCAAAACTATCAACGAGGCTATAGTTTTCAGCAAATGTATTTGCAGCTGTGTAAAACTGTGAATAAGTATACAGCATTCTAGGACTAGCATCAGTTTTGTTTGGCATCGAGAACACAGTCTTTGTGTCTCGAGCATTGTAGTAAGCCCAGGCCCGGGCACCATCGATCAAATAACCTTTTCCTTTTAGGCACGTGATGGCGTTGCCTACATGAAACTGGTCATAGCCGAATTGGCGCACAAAACGGCTGGGCAGATAGGGCTCCAAATAGCATTCCTCTTCAAATCTATATACTAGATGTGATGGTCTGATTGTCTTCAGCCATTCAAAAGATACTCGACCTATTGGTTGCCTCCCAAGGTCAATCAGATTTGCTGCCATATGCTCATAACCAGTTGAAGGGGGAGAGCAAAGAAAATTACATCCTTTGCCGAGGTTCAGAGTTCGTCTGCAGTCCCTCAGACTAGTGTATATCCACCTGCTCTGTGAGAATATGCGCAGAAAACTGCCACCAACTGCTCCCATGGCAGGGTTCATCAATGATGGATGATGCAAGAGTAACCATCCGAATAAGTAGGTGTAAGGTAACTCCAGTCTAGGGAAGTTCCCCTTATCACCCTTGCACTTGAGCATAGAATCAACATACAGACGAAGACCTGCATTTATCCTACAGGTCATCGCTGATAGTAAATCCATCCGGTAGCCGAAGACTAACCGGACAGCAGCAAAAAGAACACCGCGATGGAAGCGGTCTACAGTACTTGCTCCAGGCACGACGAATCGACGTAGCCAGTACGTTAAAAATCCTGCCAGCTGGGCTTGTTTAGACATGGACCTGTAGCCCATTCTTATAAAGCTCTCCACAAATTCTCCAGCCTTAAGAGGAGGATATTGGTGTTCGTCATCAACTCTGATATCCATTCTATTATTCTCCTCCATCAGCTTTAGCACTTCACTGTTACTGAGGGGATGGAAGAAATCAGGGTTGCATGAGTCATGATCTTTTGTCTTTTTCTCAATAATGTGGTTGAGAAAAAGATAAGTCAACCATTTGGATGAATAACATGTGCCAGAAGAGCCACTTTGGTAATACAAAGAGCATATGTTATAATGGCACATAAGCTCATCAAAGACTTCCACCATCTTTGAATTCTCTCGACGAAGTCTATCTAACTCGTCGTTGGTCGGGACGTACTCCTCGTAAGGCAAATCACCCATTGGTAAATATGAGATATACTTCATCTCATGGAGAGCCAAGCCCATCTCCCCACAGGGCGTCATAAACGTCCCTGTCCTGTAGTTATACCTCTCTGCCAGAGCCAAAAACAGATGAGGATTTGGGAAGAAGCCATATACGGTAGCATGTACCGCATTATACAGATCAATTTCTCTGAGTTTATCTTCAAACTGGACCAGTATCCAGTTAGCTATGCAGCTCCATCTTTTGATGTCTAGGTTTACCAGACCTGTCAACCGGATGTCTTGATCCGGATAACTGCCCTCTGCCTTGGCATACTCATTGGCAAAAATCGGTGTCCTTACCGGTAGCAACAAAGATGAGTTCTCAGGGGGAATACAACCTGGCTTCAACCCTCTTAATAAAGTGCCATGTCGTTCGGAAGAACTATAGAACATGTCTCTATTATTCCGGTCTTTCTTGACACAGATCTTTCCGGTCCGTGCATGTTGAAGGGGAGTGATGTCCCATTCCATCCTCCTATGATGGCTTGCATGAGCATATCTTGCCAGAGGAAGGCATCTAGCTATGACTGGTAACTGGATCAGTTTCTCCTTCCATTGGAAAGTTCTCGACTCAACTCGGGGTCTTGGTTGAGAACTTTTATCAATGGCGTCGCCGAAGAGGAACATAGGCTTCCTATGAGTGACAGCGTCAGCAGATTGCAAAGGCTGTCCATTTATCAGACTTAGCAAAGTCTCGTTATCCGGTGCTATCAAAATAGTCTGGCGAGAAGATGGAAGGGCGTATTGTGGAAAGTGCACATGAGATAAGTCTTCTTTGAAATCTGGCTCAGCTAAAGTTCCTACAAATGTTTCATATTCAGGATCTTCTCTGGTGTTAACTGCATCAAAACAGAAAAAACAAAATTCAGTACAAGTCAAGTCAGAAATTTTATCATCAGATTGCGCAAACATCAGATTGCGCAACCATCAGATTGCGCTGACAAAGCTTGTGCAACATCATTTTGCGCTGACAAGATTGCGCAAATCAGCCGATTGCGCTGACTTTTGCCAGCACAATTCAACCGATTGCGCGAGAAGATATTCTTCATAAAAATGAAGAATAATGTGTTCGTGCAACCAAAACCCTAAAAAGGGTGGCGCAGTATGATCACATCTCTAAAAAGAGATGGATTTTAAGATCCAGCAAATTCGAAAAACCCTAAAAAGAGTTTTCGATCGGGTTGTCTACCTCGCAAAGCAGGGTGCGCAGTTTCATGACGGAAAGGACGAGGCGCAACACGAGTCGAAGACTCGGCGGGGGCCTTGCCCTTGGCGGCGGCGGAGGAACGCTTGGGAGCCATGAGATCGACGAGGAAGAAAGGCTGAAGTCGGAGTAGGCTCGGGGTTTCTCTCTCTCAAACACAATGAAAGCAAGTAAAGAATAATTTGAAGGATCGAGGGAACTATTTATAGTTTTTCAAAGAACAAACGGCCACCACAGATTGCGCCGAAAAAGCAGGGGCTGATTCATCCGATTGCGCAGACAGCTCAACATATGCGCAACTTGATTTAAAATTCAAAATTCAAAGTATTTCGAAATTTTGAATAAATTCAACTTTCGAAAACTTTGAAGGGGGTCTTGTAGGTCCTAAAAAATCAAGTTGCACCCATCAACAAAGTCATGAAAATCAAGAAGAATAGCTTTCAAATGAACTGCGCAGACATCAGATTGTGCATCATCCAGATGGCGCAGACTGGACTGCGCACACTTTCAAGTGCGCAGGCTGATGTGGCAATGTCATCATTACCTGACACAATCAAATCTTCTGATAACTGACAGCACAAAGAACGAGGAGACTGTTCGTTTATTGCGCCGCACAGCGCTCGAGGACAGCTGTACATGCAGCGCAATCTGTTTGCAGCGCAACCCAACTCAGCGCGGTCCATCCTAGCGCAATCCAAAGTCAGCGCAATTCATGTGGCGCACTTCATCATGACAATTGACAAAAGTACACATGGCATTCATGCCATCAATTGCTCGTTACGTGGCAACCGTCTGCACACGATCATGCGCATTTCAATCAAATGATGCCATGTGTCCAAGACAGTTGGCCCACGACCAGACAACTGCCTGCGCAGTCTGATGCTGCGCAATCCAGTGCCTGCGCAATCCAACTTGCGCCATTCAGAATAACTAAAAGTTAGTTATTTCCAGAACTCTATAAATAGAGTTTCAAGTCTTCATTCAAGGGGATCAGACATAAAGTTCAGAAATATCAGAGAGTTTAGGAGTTCTTGTCCAAGTGCTGCTGCATTCTTCCGAGGCTTTTGCCTTCAAATTCAGAGGCTACCGTCTTCAAAGTTCACATCGTCCAAGGGATAAAGCAATCGTCTTCTAGATTAGATTCTTACAGTTGTACTTTCCCAGAATTCTTGTAATCTCTTTACAAAGTTTGTATCAATAAAGTTCATACTTTTGTTTTTGCAAACAAGGGAGACCAGGGTTCTCACAATGCTCAACTTTGCTACCGGAGCAAATATCTCATCATAGTCGATGTCGTAGGACTGAGTGAATCCCTTTGCAACCAATCTTGTCTTGTACCACTCCACTTTCCCTTCTGGCGTCTCCTTTACCGTGAAGACCTATTTGCATCCAATTGCTTTCTTTCCTTTAGGCAATAAAACAAGTTCACATGTCCCGTTTCTTTCAAGTGATCCAAGTTCCTCCAACATTGCATATTTCCATCTCGGATCTTCCTTTGCTTCCTGCCAACACTTAGGCAAAGAGGTGGTATCCAACGATGCGATGAATGCCCGTGCATATGTCCGCGCATGCGCCCGCGCATGAAATAAGCGCATGAGCACATAAGCGCAACAAATACGCACAAGCGCCATGCGACGATGCTGGCGTGTTAAGTACAAAGTGCACCATCAAAGAGCCACTTTGCATCCTTGAGCCCGAGTCCGAGTCGCTAAACCACTTAGGGATTTAGTTCCAAAGGAAATTTTTCTAAGAGTGTGACAAAAAGTAATAAATGCTTTCTTGAGGAGTTTAAACTTAATTCTACTAGAAAAATATCCCACAATGCACTAACCACATGGTCCACTACCCCATGTGCATCTCTCAACACCAAGCATGATATTATATTGAGATACTCACTTGGAGTATTTTTCAATGTGAGACTATCTTTCTAGCTCTCAAGAAGGAACACCTCAATGAGTATAAGGAAAAATTCCAACAATTCCCTACATATCTTAACACATATGGGTTGAGCGTTCCCCATGGTGACTGTCCATCTTGCATAAGGATAGATGTCGCTTCGACTTGAATCTTCCCACATGGGTTAAACAATAATACAATAAAAGAATGGACTAAGCCTTGAATTTTGTACCATAGCTGCTATTCTTCTCATTCACACAATGACATCAGTTATGCTTTCGGTTGTACATTAAAGGTCCTATGCATGCCTGGTTTTGGTGTATGTATTTTTGTGCCTACAGGCTTACCCTCAAGAGACGGATCTCTGTCCGTACACACTAGGTGAGTTATTTTAAAGAGTTCCAGCATGATACCTTGTGCTTCCGTGTGGTACTGCGCCGCTATGACATGGCATAAACCCGAGGCTTCACCTTATCGTGGTGTCATTCTACTGCAGTATAAGGACACAAGCCTCTTTATAGTGTCGTACTATCCAGCATGAAGTCTTGCGCTTCCTTGTGGTGCTACGTCGCTGTAACATGGCCCATGAAGCTGAGGCTTTACATCGTTTACCTCTTCGTGATGTCACATCACCGTAGCATGAGGTCGCCGGCTTCTTTGTAGTAATGTCTACCACTCTTCATTCTACAGTATTAGGCTACACGCCTATATGCGGTCACGCTGCTATGACCTGGTCCGAAGTCGAGGTTTACCCTCTCGAGATACCTCATGTAGCACCACTCTACTGTAGCATGGAGTACTATACTCCTTTGTAGTGATGTGCTACCCGTGCTTCCTGAATAACACGCTAGACATTCAAAATGCCTGAGAACTCATTAAGGCGTTGAAGTCATCCTCCCACAGGACTTGTTCTATCCAAAGAACAATTAGTAGACAATAGTGGTTCTAGGTCCGTAACACCTCAATGTCTCAAAAGACTATCTACTGTTCTTGATATTCTCCGACTTAATTATTCTTTTTTGAACCAAAAGCTAAATGTCTAGTAGAATTCTTTTTGAACTAATAGTATAAAACTTTATGGTAAAATTACAAAGATACAATATTAGGATGCCTTCAAGCCTATTTTTCTTGTTGTATCCTTGACCAGCTAGCACTTGAGACCTTTGGTGAACGGATACGCCAGATTCTCATGGCTCTGAACATCAATTGATGCAATAACTCCAACCTTGATGTGATCATTCAGTGCTTTGTGCCTAAGCCGCACATTACTCCTCTTACCATTAAAGAAATTATTTGATGCTACCGCTGTAGTCGTCTGGTTGCCACAGTAGATCGGTACCGTCAGAATCTGCGCACTAACCAGAGGAAGATCATACATGAGATTCCGGAGCCACTCTGCTTCATCCGCTGTAGCTTCTAGTGAAAAGAACTCAGGTTCCATACATAAATGAGAAAACATGGTCTGCTTCTTCGACTTCTACGATATAGCAGTTCCACCCATGGAGAAGACGTATCCTCCTATGGACCTTCCGTTCTCAACTTTTGAGCACCAGCTTGCATTACTGAAGCCTTCTACTACTGTTGGATAATCGTTGTAGTACAATGCATATTTTTGAGTTCTCTTGAGATATCGCATGACTCTCTTCACAGCTTTCCCGTGCTCAACACCTGGATTGCTCGTGAACCGACTTCGCATCCCCACGGCAAAAGCTATATCAGGCCTCGTAGCATACATCAAACTCCCGATGACGCTCGAGTACTCCAACTGCCTGATACTTTTCTCTGTATTTGGCTTCAACTTCTGGTCACTACTGTATGGAATATCGATCCCTCGAAGATCCTAATATCCATAACGAGTGAGCCTCTTCTCAATATAATGAGACTATGACAACGCCAGCCCAGCTTATGTCCGGATGATCTTGATCCCAAGGATAACATCAGTATCTCCTATGTCCTTCATATTGAAGACGAAAGGAACTTCTCTCTGTGACACATTCTAGATCCATACACAGGACCAATATTTCGTCCACATAAAGACAAACGATGACTCATTTTCCATCAGCGAACTTAGTGTAAACACACTTATTCATCTCGTTGACCCAGTAGCCGTTTGATCTTATGACTTTATCGAACTTCTCATGCCACATCTTGGAAGCTTGCTTCAGACCACACAATGATTTTACCAACTTACAGAATTTGTTTTCAAGACCACTAATGACAAATCCTTATGGTTATTGCATATAAATCTCTTCGGTCAGATCTTCATTCACGAACGCTATTTTTACATTCATTTGATGAATTACCAGCTTGTGAATTGCACCTAGAGCAAGCAGCAACCTGATGGTCGTCATCCGCGCTACTGGAGCATACGTGTTAAAGTGATCGATCCCCTGCTTCTGAAAAAATCTCTTGGCTACCAGCCTAGTCTTGAACTTCAACAGTTCCATCGGCCTTCATCTTCTTCTTGAAGATTCATTTATATCCGATTGGTTTTACTCCTTCAATTATATCACCCAACACCCAAGTTTTGTTGGAAGTGATTGAGTCATACTCATCATTAACAGCCTCCTCCTAGAGGACAACATCTCCGATCTTTATTGCCTCATCATAGGAAAGCATATCTGCTTCCACATGATAGGTGACAAAATCATCTTCGAAGTCCTTCTACCTCTTAACTTGCTTAGCCAACGGCTCTGCAACTTCGGTTCATATGTTGTCTTTTCAATGACAATATCTTCTTGGACTACATCTTCATTGGTAGTGACAACCTCTTCTACATCAACGTTATTCTCCGAAATGTCCGCAAGAACAATGTTCTTATGCCTTGCAAACTTCTCTTTAATGTATTATGCGTCGCGAGATTCGATGATATGATTTGATTCAATATCAAAAATCCTCCGAGCATTACTCTTTTCAGCACATCCCAAGAATATAGTCTTTGTAGTCCTCGTTCTCAGCTTCTGAATCTTCATGTCCGGAAGCTTCACATAAGCCAGACGCCCTACACTCAAATGGCATTCAAGTTGGATCTGACCTTGAACCAGAGTTCATGAGAAGTAACTTCGGAAGTCGCGAACAGTACTCTGTTCAAATGAAAGTAGCCGTGAGCGTAGCTTCTCCCTAAAAATAGTTTGGAAGTCCTGCTGTTAACAACATTAAGTTCATCATTTCTGTTAATGTCTTGTTCTTCCTTTCTGTAACTACATTTGATTGAGGAGAATATGGAACATTTGTTTCATTAACAATTCTATGTTCTTTGCAAAATTATGCGAATTCAATAGATCGATACTCTCTGCCCCGATCACTCCTTAGTCTCTTGAATTGTTGTCCGACCTGACGTACACTTTATCCTTGAAGTCCTTGAACTTTTCGAATGCTTCTTCCTTTGATTCGAACAAATAGACGAACACATACTTCGAGAAGTCATCGATAAAAGTTATAAAATATTTCATCCCGACCCTTGCGGAGAATTGCTTGAAGTCACAGATATGTGAGTGCACCAACTCTATAATATTTGTGCTTTGGTTCACCGGTTTAAACGATTTTTTTGGTGATCTTCGTCTGCGCACAGACTTCACATTTCTCCACTACCTTACCTCCACATTTGGAGACAAGCCCTAGACTAGACATTTTATTTATTCTTTTACA
>JANAVB010041331.1:42500-50345 GCA_029216955.1 Iris pallida
AACTTCGGATCGTCCTGCACCCTGCAGATAGGTAGATGAACAAGATTAACCTCAACGCCCTCAGAAGTGACGCTACCGAGAGACAAGGGAGCAACCCAGGCACCGCGGGGATAGAACACCGCCTAAGTGGAGAGGAGGAGGAATCTAGACCAGTCAACGAAAGAGCAGAAGGCATAGGGAGATGTTGGGGAAAGGACACAGGGAGGCACTAGAGGTAAGGGGGGCAGGATCACTCACAACGCCCGCGGAGGGGCATTGCCGAGCGACCCTGCACAGGGCGAGGGAGTAGCTCGGTCGGAGTAGGGGCAACACCAAGCCTGGAAGGAGCGGAGGAAGAAGCAGAACCTGGCGGCAAATAAACAGAAGGTGCGGGGGTATGGGGAGGAGAAGACGCAAGGGGGGCGTGTCTGGACAAGGGATAGGGCTGGGGAGGTGGTGGGGATTGCGGGAGAGGCACCACAACCTGAAGTAGCCGAATCACGGAGGGTCGAGGAACCTGCCACCAACGGGGGGCACCTACTGCAGAACGGCCCCGGGTTGGGTCCTGGGGCAAGCACTAGCCTCGTAGCCCCGACGAAGGCACCCACTGCAAAAAAAACAGGATGTTCTTCATATACGATGTCTTGCCAAATAGTAATGTCGTCTGGCATATTGATTCTGATCTGGGGCGGAGCCGGATGGCTGATGTCGATGTCCACGAGCACCCACACGTAACTCGGTCTGGACATGGCCGCAGTAGCACGGTCAATCACAAGTGGGGAGCGGACGCATTGCACGAGGAGGAAGAGAGCTTCTTTTGCAAAAAGGATATGTGACAAGCCAGGAAGCGACAACGAGACATGGACCCCCAAAGACCCCTTCGGGTCGAAGTCCGGAGACCATCGGGCCATACGCATGGAAAATGAGCGACGGTCCACAACTCTTTAGATAGTAATCGCAAGTAGTCCGCCTCCAAGGAAGGACGGATCAACAAATGGTGGGCGTCAATAACACCAACAGATATCTATCCAGAGAATCACATCCTCCTAATCACACGACGAACCACATCCACAGGCAGCCGCGCGTGGATGAACTTACCAATGAGGGCAAGATGGAAAAGGGCGGCGAGCGTGGCCACATCCTCCATACTGAAATCAATAGCAGGAACGTCCTTGGAGAAGGAAAAATTTTGGGACGGAAGCATCGACGGCGCCGAATTGGACGAGCCAGAAGCCACCTCTAAGAAAGATCTAGAATGCCCTCAGAGAAGGAAAAAGTCCTTGTTCACACACTCTCTCTCTCTCTCTCTCTCTCTCTCTCTCTCTATATATATATATATATATATATATAATTTTTGAAGCAATGGCTAATTGTGGTGAACTCACCTCCACTGGGCTCGAACTCCCGACCACTTGGGCCGCATGCATCTCTCTTAACCACTAGGCTAGAGGTCATTTGCTACACACACACACACACACACACACACACCACATATATATATATTGGCAATATATATTTTGGATAGGTACAATATATGTAAATAGAGATGTGGTATTATATTATAACATAGACTGTTAGATTATATTTGTAATGTAAATATGGCCCATACCCATAAGCCCAAATGTAGACACTATATATATTGTAACAAACCCTAGCTATGAGAACAAGGCATTATTATTTCCTACATGGTATCAGAGCCTCCCGAAAAACCCTAGCCGCCATCTCCCGAAAAATCCAACCCCGCTCCCGCGCCGACCGCGGCCGACACCCGCTCCCGCGCCTCCCGCGCCGACCTGCCGGATATCTGACCGCGCCGACCGCGCCTACCTAAATTCCAGTCCAGAACTTCCTCCCGCGCCTCCCGCGCCTCCCACGCTGATCAGAACTCGGCGTATTGTTTCCGAGCAATATTATTGATCCCAATAGTATTGATCCCGAGCAATAAATTTCCTCCCGAGCAATAGTATTGATCGCGATCAATAGTATTAGAACACTACTTCTAATATTATTTCCTGATCAATAGTGTTCCTCCACAGCAATATTATTTCTGGATATCCGAGCACTATTTTTTCCTGATCAATAGTGTCTATGGCGGGGTCCAGCAATATTATTTCCGGAAATAATTCGAACGGTAGGATGTTAGATTATATATATCCGGATATCCGGCGCCTCTGATCGCGGCCGATTCGTCGCCGACCCCGTCCATCAGCGGCAGATTCGTCGGAGTTGTACAAAATTTTGTACACCCGACATCCGCTCGCCCCTACGCGCCAGATTCGGCGTCCCTGATCGCGGCCGATTCGCCGCCGATCCCGTCCATCAGCGGCCGATTCGTCGGAGTTGTACAAAATTTTTGTACACCCGACATCCGCAATGGCAGATGATGATGCGTCCAGCTACTCCGTCGCGACTGGCGGTGGCGGTGCACACAACCCAAATTATCCTAATCCGAAGGATCCATATTTTCTGAGTTCTGCTGATCAACTAGGAAATATTATTACTCCTATTATTTTCCGTGGACCGAACTATGCTGAGTGGTCTCAGTCGATACGTCTCTCCCTGATCTCTAGGCGAAAGATCACTTTTCTGGAAGGTACCGAAGTCAAACCTGTTAATGATGCTAGTAAATTGCTTGCTTGGAGATGCGTGCAAGCGCTATTGGTTCAATGGATTCTTAATACCATTGATCCGTCTCTGAAGAAATCTTTGCCGTACTTTGAGGAGGTTTATCCATTGTGGAACTTGTTGGAGAAACGATTTGTTGTTAGCAATGACACTCGAAAGCAACAAATTAAGGTGGCTTTGGCTGAGTGCAAACAAACGGCTTCAATGTCTGTGGAAACCTACTTTGAAAATTTGTAGTCTTTGTGGGATGAACAAGCTGCTCATTTCCCATTGCCTACTTGTACCTGTGGTGAACTTGCTGCAAAGCTATAGGCTATGAGGGATGAAGACCACTTTCAGGACTTTATGTATGGGTTGAATGCTGAGTTGTATGGTCATACCCGATCTAATCTTCTGGCTCAGGATCCTCAGTCAAGTTTAGATCGGACATACCAGGCAGTCCGTGAGGAGGAGGATATACAAAAATCTTAGGTCCAAACCGCTACTGAGGAGGTGTTGGCGCTGACTATCAAGACTTCACCTCGTCTCTCTACTACTACTAATAGTAGAACCTCAGATTCCAGGGACAAATCAGGTATGATCTGTACTCATTGCAAGAAAATAGGTCATGATGTTACCACTTGCTTTGCCAAGATTGGCTATCCATAGTGGTGGGAGACTCATCCTCGGCGTGAGGGCGGACGTGGTGCTGACGGTGGCAGAGGCCCGACACCACAGCAGAGACGAGAACACTTAGTTCTTGTTTTCAAAAAGTACTATTCTGGTTGTTTCCGAGCCTGGATGGGCTGCTAAAAAGTCTGCCAGAGCTTGACCTTTAACAGCCATCTGTGGGACGAAGATCATGTGATATGGAGACAATAATATCGCCCAGGTAGCAAGGCGAGAGCTGAGTTCCCCTGGTTTGGTCATGAGGACCCTGAGAGGGTTGACTCGTGATATCACGTGTATGGTTTGTCCTGTGACGTAGTGTCGCGTCTTCTGAATGGCGAAAACCAGAGCAAGGCACTCTTTCTCTACGGCAGTGTACCTGTACTCTGGCCCCATCATCTTTCGACTGAGGTAGTATATAGCTTGCTCATGGCCTGCATCGTTGTTTTGTTCTAGCAGAGCACCGAGAGAATGTTCCATCGCTCGCACATAGAGCAGGAATGGCCTTCCAGCAACCGGGGCTACTAGGACTGGAGGGTTCGTCAGATATTCTTTGATGCTATCGAAGGCGCGCTGGCATTCCTCATCCTATATGAATGAAACGCCCTTCTTCATGAGGTGAGTGAATGACTGACATCGTCCGGATGAGGTTAGAGATTAACCTCCTGATGTAGGCCAACCTCCCTTGAAGGCCTCGGAGTTCACGAAGATTTCTCGGGGGGACCCATCTCCATGATTGCCTTCGTCACAACACTTTCAAAAAGTACCTTAGTTCTTGTTTTCACATGAAGGACCTTGGTGTTTTAAAGTACTTTCTTGGCATAGAGGTGGCTCGGAGTGCAGAAGAAATTTCCTTGTGTCAAAGGAAGTATGCTTTGGACATCATTTCAGAATGCGGCTTGATGGGATCTCGACCTGCTGGCTTTCCCATGGAGCCCAATCACAAGCTGGCAGAATCGACTAGTCCAAAGCTGGCGGATGCAGAGACTTATCGGAGGCTGGTTGGGAGGTTGATTTACCTATCGTTTACTCGCCCTGACTTAGCCTATGCTGTGCATATCTTGTCTCAATTCTTACAGGAGCCTCGACAAGATCATTGGCATGCTGCTTTACGAGTGGTCAGATATCTCAAACATGCACCGGGACATGGTATTCTTTTGAAAGCTGATTGTGATCTCCGTCTTTCTGGTTGGTGTGATTTCGACTGGGCCAGTTGTCCCTTGACTCGCCGCTCTGTTACAGGCTGGTTGGTGTTTCTGGGGGGGTCTCCTATTTCTTGGAAGACCAAAAAGCAATCAACTGTTTCTCGATCTTCCGCTGAAGCTGAATACCGATCTCTTGCTGCGCTTGTTTGTGAGTTGAAATGGTTGAAGGAGTTATTGGTGTGTTTGGGCGTTCGCCAAGAGTCTGCTATGTCGGTGTATTGTGACAGTAGTCAGCCCTGCACCTGGCTCAGAACCCGGTATTTCATGAGCGCAGTAAGCATATTGAGGTGGATTTGCATTTTGTTCGCGATGTTATTAGAGATGGCACCGTAATAACCTCGCATGTTCCTACTTCTTCTTAACTGGCTGACATCTTCACCAAGCCCCTTGGAAAGCAAGTGTTTGATTTTTTCCTTCCCAAGTTGGGCATTTGTGACTTGCATGCTCCAACTTGAGGGGGGGTGTTAGATTATATTTGTAATGTAAATATGGCCCATACCCATAAGCCCAAATGTAGACACTATATATTGTAACAAACCCTAGCAATGAGAACAAGGCATTATTATTTTCTACATAGACTATATAGGTTGACTCGCCGGTTGTATTAGTTCCGTAGTTTTTCATAATCGAGTAAAAGTTGATAACTACTTTTTCTTGATCTCTCTCTACTTTTTCTTCATTAACGATTGACTGATCTTAAATATTGGAAACTAACACCAGTAGGTATCTTTTATATATGAATTACTAAGCATAATATTTCATATAAGGAGGAAAGAAGAAGAGGAGTGAACAAGGACTCTTTACTGTGTGTATCAGGCTAAAGCAGAGGTGGACCACCCACCCTAAAACCAGGAGACTACTCCCCGTTATGACAGTTTCCTAATGGAAAATGCTAAGTCTACAACCAAATGTTTACAACCTTTACCACCTCTCTCCCACCCCCTTACACATGGGTACCACCGTGTCCCACCTCCCCTCTCACCCCCTACTACATGGGCTCCACCCGACCCACCACTCACCACCCCCCCCCCCCCCCCCCCCTCCTCCAATCGAAACCCGACACATGACGGCTGTAAGGGAATTGTAAGCATTTGGTTGTAGGCATAGCAAAGCTCGTTTCCTAATATATAGCTTTGTCTATCATATATTTACTAAACTTTCTTTAAATAATGAAAAACTAAATTATGGTCGTATAGGTAAATTTATTGGATTGCAATTTAGAAGTCTTCTGTGCAATTCTCTCAACCCACATCATTTTCCATTTATATATGTTTTTTAATTTCATGTAAATTATATACAATGTTCAAGTTCAGGTATTTTTGCCCCTCTCAAAAAATTTATATATCCGCCATTGGGTTAAAGAATTCCATAATTACGGCTAACTCCTCCCAAAAATTAATTAGCTAATTCCTAAAATTCCCAATTCTTTATGGAAGTACTCAATATTATGAGTCCGACGAATACATATGCCTGGTTCAATTAGCTGTTATAAGGAAGATGAGTAAAATGTCCGGGAAAAAAAAAAACACAAATCTATTTCTTTCACTTTCACGTCTCCTAATTTACTCCTTAACATCTTCAGTTACTTTTCTGGAATTCCAATATATCCTTCTTAGCTATACTAATATTTAATAGAAAATGTTGAGACTTCATCGTGAATGTTTTGTTCCAAAAGTATTCTTATCTATGTTTACTGATTAAAATTGTTTATTAAATTTAACATGGACAATTAGAAAATTACATATAGAAGTAAAAAAAAAAAGGATGACACTATTTGGACTTAGATTTTGGAGTGCACGTTTGGACGTAGGTCACTTATCAGCGCCCGTCAACCGGTGACGGGTCCAAGCAAATAAGGGGACACACATGATGCTGATACGTAACCTGTGGTCATGGTTTGCGGTCCAAGACCGCAGGCCAAATAGCATTTTCCAAAAAAAAAAAAAGGGTGTTGTTTGCTTTTTCTCGAGTAGTATGAAATATGTGCAGAGTACGTGCATATGTACTAGTACAGGTAATAAAAAGTTGTAGTCACTATTCTTGGCCGAAATTCGATTGCATGCAAATTAAGGGTTACAACAAACACACTTCAATATTTGTATGGAATCGAGAAAACCAATGCGCATGCAATTAATAAAGGCACAAATTCCTAAAACAGTTCACAAGACCCATGTGACCAAATTAATTATCAAAAGAGATCGAGAATAAAGAAACGGATAGTGAGGGACCGTCTGACCTTGTAGAGGTACAGGAGCGAGACGAAGAAGAAGAACGGATGAGACCAGCCGAGAGACGAGAGCGCCCAGAGACCGAACATCACCATGGCTACGTGGACCATGATCGAAACTCCGTCATCGCCATGCCACCCAAAACCTTCAGTACGATGTTAAAGAAGAAGCCTAGACAGACGGAGAAGACTACAGGAGAAGAAGAAATTAAGAGTCAAGAACTTCTCACGAGGGGTTGAATCTTGAATGAAACAGGAGGAAGTAGAAGAAAGGGGGAAGAAATTGAACGGAGTATTTTAATGAGGGGAAGAAATTGAACGGAGTAGTTTAATGATGAAGTAAGTAAGTATTTGGGAAGCGAAGAGGACTCTTCCTTGGTAGAAGAAGTCGAATGTTAGAAAGAATTGGCACACGTCAAGAAAAGGCAAGGACGAGTCATTGGCAAGAAGAAGATGTAGAAGGCGGTTGACAAAAGTGTCAGTTTCTTTTTATTTATATGTTTGCATATAAGAATAATGTGTGTGCGCGTCACGTGAGAAGGGAAGGACGACGGACGTGAGAGATGATGGCAATTTACATTTTAGATACCTTGAGCGCAAGTCCATGTTTGCTTGCTAACTGTACCCTTCCTCTCGTTTTTTTTGGCTAATTGCACTTTGCTACCCTCAACTATTCCGCCTTTTCAACTTGATACCATAAATTTTTTTCGTAACAAATTGGTACCTCAACTATTATTTTTTCAACTTGATACCTAATTTTTCAAAAATTACGAAAATGCCCTTCCCTCTTCCTTCCCTCCACCCCCTTTCCCACTCCGGCCACCCCCTCCTGCTAGCTCTGGCCGCCCCACCTCCCCCTGCAGCTACGCCCGCCCCCCCCCCCCCGCTCCCCCACCCCCCTGCTACCTTCGGCCACCCTGCCCCGCCTCCCGCCCCGCCTCCCTCCCCAGCCCCCTCCTCCCGTGCTGCCGCGGCCTAGGGGAGAGGCGGGGCGGGCGGGCGGCCGGAGTGGGCGGAGCTAGCAGGGGGGGAGGGGGGGGGCCGGAGTGAGCAGGGGGGCGGCCGGAGCGTGCAGGGGGGAGGGTTAGGGGTAGGGGTGGGCATTTTAGTCCAAAATAACATCTGGGTACCAAATTGTTACAAAAATAGTTTTAGGGTACA
>JANAVB010041332.1:0-17746 GCA_029216955.1 Iris pallida
GCTGGGCGGCGGCGAGCGGCGAGCGGTGGCAGGCGCGGCAGCGGCTTGGGGGGGGGGGGTCGGTGGCAGCGGCAGTAGCAGGAGGGGGGTCGGGTGTGTGTGTGAGTTTTGTTTGTTTTTTTTTTTTCTTTCTCTTTGTAGTGTGTGTGTGTGTTATATAGAGGGGGAGGAGTGGATGAGTTGTGCTGGTGGGGTGAGGTGTGTTGTGTGTGAGGGGAAAAAGAATTAAATGGGGGAGAGGGAGGGTGAGGTGTCCCTCTTCTCCACTCTTCCTATAAATTCTATTGGTTTAAAAATAGTTTGAACAAAATAAAAAAAATATAATAATAATACTAATAAAAAAAAGAATATGACATGTAATATCAGATGTCTGCACCGGAGTCACAATGTCCTAAATAGAGCAGTACAGGTTATAATGTGTTTAAAATAGGATAAATGAAGTCTACGATGCAATCTACATGATTCTAAGTCAATTCTAGGTCAAATCAACTCTAAGTCAACCCTGGTCAACTGTCTAGGTCAAACTAGGTCCAAGTCAAACTTGGTCAACTCTGGGTCAACCCAAGTCAACATTTAGGGTTTGGGCTTCTATCTAGTCAACATAGTCAAGGGTCAACTATCTAGTCAACTCTATATTAAAACTAAACTCCTAAATTCTATCCCATACCATATCATACCCTAGATATATCACATCATATATTGTTTATAACCCCAACCTCATCCCATATACCTCACACGTATACCCAATGACATGTACACAGTTCCACATATTTACCATGTGTATGGTTACAATGAACCAAGAAGCAAATGAGCTAAGGCAAGCTCTCAACTACAAATACCAAAACACTCATTATCCTAATACATCATGTATATTACCTTCTTACATTCATGTGCATATGACATGATATACATACATGCATATTTACATACTACTCATCCTAATTATAACCATAGCATATACATATATTACCTAGACACTTATCAATTTCCTATAGATGCATATACCAAGTATTCATGTAGGTAAAAGGGAGCATGTACTTTAGTGATTTGGGTTGGACTCAATAATGTAGTGACAGGGCATGTTCATGAACTTCACAATGCAATGTCTGTACAAAGGATGATTGCTACAAACCCCCAACTTAGTCTCTAGGGTCATGATTAAAAATCTAGATTAGGCTAACTTCTAGGTCAAGTCTCAACAATTTAACTAACACATATTTAATTAATATAATTCACAATTTCACAAAAGTGTCAAAATGACTAAAATACCCCTAGGCTTAAAAGTAGAAATTTGAAATCCTAAACACATGATTAGGTCTCATTGGTCATGATTAGTCTTCTAGGTCATGTATGACTAAGGTTACACTAACAAAACACAAATTTCACATTTTACTCAATTAAATAGTTTTAAAATAACTAAAAACCACCAAAAATCATATCATGACTAAAATATCATTATTAAATGATTTAAAATACAAAAGTTCAAAATTACCCTTATTTTGGGTGTTACATATTCTATCATGTACTCCTTGTATTTGTATTATTCATTTACACTCATGTGCTCTCATGTACTCTCATGTTCTCACATGTACTTCATGTATAAACAACAATCATGTACGTAACGTAACGTGATCGGATCCTTGTGTATTGATCGGGACGGGAGAGTAGAAGTGGTTATGTGATTAAATCCCTCTAATGTAATCATGTATATGTCGATTATGCCTTCACGTATAATCGAGTTACCGTAGAATAATCATGTACAACCTAAACCAATCACATAACCATCTCGTGCTCTCAAACACTTATATTTATTACAGTACATAGATCCTCTATTCTATTTTCATGTACTCAGTTTACTTATCTATATCTCCTATATTCCTGTACTTGCTTTACAACATGTCATGTATTTTATTCTATTGCTAGTTCTATACTTTCTACCATGCATTGGAACTACTTTTAGAGTTATGTGCTTCGCTCCAATCCTGGCTGGATAACTATTTTTAGGTAATGTTATGCCCACACCCTGGACTTCATAATGACATATCTCTATGTATTGCTAGATCGTGAGTTGACCTTTGGAGAGCTCTAAGCCATTATATTTTTGACTTATGTTTCGTTATCGAATTTGTCTCCGATACATTCTGATCATATATATTCATTTGTAGATTTTATTTGTTTCAGAGTTATTGATATCTTTTCTATTTCATATCTTCCTTAGTTGTTTGTGATATGATTGGATTACATTGTGATTATGGATCATTTAGATGTTGTATATATTTATTCGGTATTTGACAGCGTTCTACCGCCGATACTGCGGTGTAGGCTGGGCGTGGCCCATGTACTCGTGCCCGAATATTTGGGTGCGGGTCGTGACAAGTCAGCACACTTTATTCCTTTCAGGGTAGGACTGACTATGGAGAAGCTAGCAGATTTGTATATGAGGCAGATTGTGAGGATTCATGGCGTGCCAGTCAGCATCATCTCAGATCGAGATAGCAGATTCACTTCCTACTTTTGGAAAAGCTTACAGAAGCGTCTGGTTACGCAGCTCAAGTTCAATGCTGCTTATCATCCCCAGACAAATGGGCAGTCCGAGAGGACCATTCAGACACTGGAGGATATGTTGAGGACTTGTGCTCTGGATTTTGGAAGATCATCTACACTTAGTGGAGTTTGCCAACAACAACAGTTATCAGGCTAGCATTGGCATGACTCCTTTCGAGGCATTATATGGTCGCCGATGTTGTACACCATTATCATAGAATGATGTTGGAGAGAGACCTCTACTTGGACCTGATCATATGGTTATGGAGGCTGCAGACAAGGTCAGACAGATTTGAAATCATCTGAGGATAGCCCAGGATAGGTAGAAGCATTGGGCAGACAACAGTCGAAGACCCCTAGAGTTCACAGTTGGAGATCTTGTATTTCTACAAATTTCACCGACTCGGGGAGTTATCATATTTGACAGAGACGGGAAGCTGAGTCCAAGGTTTATTAGACCCATTGAGATATTGAGCAGGGTAGGGGCAGTTACTTACAGATTAGCTTTGTCACCTAACCTAGAGGGAGTACACAATGTATTCCATGTTTTCCATCTTCAGAGGTACATAGCTGATGTGGTAGATTACTCAGATCTTGAGATGGGCTCCAGTCTCACTTACTCAGAGCAGCCGGTAGAGAAACTTGATCGCAGGAAGAAGTGGTTGTGCCATCAAACGATTCCACTAGTTCAAGTTGCTTGGAGGCACCACTCTCCTGGAGAGTCTACCTGAGAGAGAGGATGAGATGAGGGAGAAATACCTCTATCTCTTTGAGATGTGATGTATTCACTACTCTCCTAAAATTTCGAGGACGAAAGTTTTTAAGGGGGTAGATTTTTAACTCCACCTTATCAAAAATAGAGGATTTGGTCATTCTCATATTATAGTTATCTATTGCTATTGATTTATATTAACCAATATTATTTAGTTAGTTATTATTTTATCTAATATTTAGTCATTAGAATTATGTTATGCAAGCTTAAGAAAGCCATGTGCCATTTGTTTAGAATCTAATTCATATTCAGCCCAACTTCCTTATTAAAACCTAGCTATAGTTCATTTTGTTACCAGCCACTTGCACCAACTCATTTAAACCACAAGCTCTATTGTTCACAACAAATTGGCCCACAGCCCACAACTCCCATTAAGCCAAAGCCAGCTCCTAGTTAATCCTTAGCCCACACCTGTTAAAGCCCAACTATAGGTCTTCGGGTCTGTGGTTCAAACCGTTTGATAACCACCCGACCTGATACGCTACTAACCCATCCCTTTATTATTTCTCCTTCACTTCAGATCTGAACTCGATTCTTTGTTCCTCTTTCTTCTCCGACGAAGACGCAGAGCAGCGGCGCAATCCATGCACCTCCGGCAAGCGATTCCTCGTCGACCCATCCAGAGCCTTCCCTAGCATTCGTCTCCATCGCCATAGTCGTGGAAATCCTTGTCGTCCCTTCACAACCGACTTAACCCGACCAATCTCCACCGTCCGAAGCTAACCATCGATTCCCCTCTCCACAGCTATAAATAGGACCACTTGCCTCTTCCTTCTTCATCATTTTCATCAATGGCGAAGCCCTGCCCAAATTTCACTCCATTCTCCTTCTTTTCTCCTTTATTACTCGGCAGTCTTAGCCCAAAGCTCTCGAGCTCGTGGTCATGGCGATAGTCGTCATTTTCTCCGATGAGAGGGCTCCTCAGTGAACCCGGCGATGACGTATCGATCTTCGCCTTCCTCACCGTCGATCGAGCTTGCGACCACGACAGTGATCATCCTCTCTTTGTACGATGACTAGGCGAGGATCACAGTGGTGATCACTCTAGATCAGCAAACGATCAGAGGTGAGTTCGATCACTTCTTCCTTCAATCTATTCCTACCTTGTTTATTTTCAATCCGTTCATAACACTGGTCTTTCTCGAACAGTACGCAATCAGCAATGGCGATGTCCTCCAGGGACTGATCGATCCATTGCTAGGCGATACATGTTCGACGAATCGATTGGAGTTTTCTTGAGATCAGTCGGTGAGTAATTCTGCTCCTTGAATTCGCTCAAATCAGTTTGTGCTCTGATGTGTTTGATCAATCCACACCGGTTTCTTAAAAGTGTGCTGATCCGTGATCGAGAGGGGGATTTAAGTTGGGCTTGATTTTGTGAATTCAGTGAGTAATTTCCCTCTGTTTTGTTCAATTGCCCTTATTAGAAATTCAAACGATGGTTAGTAATCGAAATCCTTGTTTTTGTTTGCCATGTTCGATAAAATGACTAGCCCAATTTTGCCATCTGTTCTGGACACGGGAACAACCGAATCGGACTCCGGGGACTCTGTTGGTTACACTATTATTTCAGGTATTGAAGTTAAACTGGTTATGGGGCATTTTGTTTCTTCTTACATTCAGTATCGGTTGGGCGAACTTTTGGACAAAGTTCGTATGTGTTAGAGAGGTCCTGTTGTAACTCATTTTCCCGAAATTTTTAAATTTTATTTATTTAATGTGTTGTATTCTTTTCTTTTCCGTAAGAACGTGTCTTGGAATAAATTATCTAAAAAAATGTAATTATTATATTTTATTTCAAAAAACTAGTTAACAATTTATGGTTTGAAAGATTAGTTGGTTTTAATAAAAAATAATAATTATCATTTTGTACTCATTAAATTGCTTTACAAAATATTTGGACTTCCTAAATATTGGTTTCGAAAATAGTTTTATAATTATAAATATTTCATATAATTTTGTATTAATAAAAAATGTCTTGAATTATTTATTTTTTCGGTTAGAAGATATACAATTTAATGGGATAAAAGTTAAATATTATTTTCAAGTTATTGTGTTGATCACTTATTAGTTTGAGATTTGAATTTATATGATTTAAAGTATTTGATATTATAGAATAATATTTTATATTATTATAATCGTCTTACGATAGAATCATTGGATAGGGATTTTGGTTAAGTATAGTTTAAATTTACTTGATTAATTATCTTTGATTAATAAAGATATAGATTTTAAGATCAAGTAAAGGATAGGAATATATAGATACAAATGTAATATAATTGATTAGTTATTTACTCGATTAAAAAATTAGCCAAATTCTAAAGCTTTGAAAGGATGTGAACATATATGTATACATCTCTCTATTTAAAGAGTTAACCAAATCTTTTAGATTCTATATTTTGTCTATTCTAATCCCTCGCTCTTTACCTGTCCATATAAACGACTCTTGTACATATTCCATCTCTTTCCTAAATACATCAGCCAATACCTCAACTACAAAAATCTCTTCCAGAGACAACACCCGACCTATGGCAATACCTAATACCGTGCGAGTAGCTGGAGAAACTCTCCCCTCAGTCCCGACTTCACCACAGCCATCTCTGCTACCATTAAACCACCATGTCTTTCTCATCCCTCAACTCCGCCACTTCCATCCACAATGGTGCGTGCCCTGTGTCCGTGTCCAGCCACAACAATGCGTGCACTGTATCCGCGACCAACCATTTCCTTCCACTCTTTATGTACATATTACAATTTCTCTTCCCTGTCGTGTCCGACGACCTCGGACACGATAACACAACCAAAAATCATGTTCGGCCGCCCCGGTCGAAGCTTCCACCGCAGCCGAACCGGGACAACCGAACTCCTCCGGCCTCGGTCATCCAGCAACCGCCACAGCCATCAAAAATCATACACACCCACCACCGTCAAGGCGGCATCACTTACCTCTCTGCCGCCAGATCTGCACTGATCCCTGCCGTGACTCGAGCCCCTGCGGCATGCCCTGGCGTCCCGCCTCCAGCTTCGCTGCTGCGTCGGCCAGCGACACCGGCATCCCGCCACCACACCTAGCCGACCCATGCTCGTTGACCCCGGCACCGCCACCGTCCTGCCGCCAACACCACCATCATCCTCACAACCACACCATAACCATCGCCGCCACCGAGGAGCCGTGTCCAGTGCGCGTGTGCAGTTTCGGCCATGAGCTCTCCGCCGAACTCTGGAGCAGCCGCCGGAGTCGCCTGACCGAGGACTTCCCGCGGCCGAGCACAGCCACCCGCGCGACCGCGGCCCGGATCTTTTTTCGACGAGTCCCCACCGCTGAAGGAATCGCCACCACCAGCGGGATACGGTCCGCGTGCCTCCCTATGCCGTCGGTGGGAAACCTTGCGTCGCGCCTCCGCCGAACAGACCCGATTCTTCCTCTCCGCCGTGCAAGCCACCGCGCCACCGCCACCATGTCATTTTGCTCCGCGAGAACTGCAGGCGAACGCCGCTGGAAACCCTACGGTGAGGACTTCTCCCTTCCCCTCTCCATCTTTCGCTAGATTTCTAAAACCAGAAGAATTGAGTTTTCTCTCTCTCTTTCTTCATAATGCATTCTCTTTATGTTGTCCTCTCCCCTTTCTCGTAGTTCGAGAGAGCAGAAAGAATGTGTTTTCTTTTACACGATTGTAGATAATCATAATTGTTTAATTTTCCTAGCTAAATATCAGTAGACATAAGAGATTACTATGTTTTAGGTATATGTTAGACTTATGCTACTTATCATCATCATTATTATTTACTTTTATATATGTTGTCTTTAATATATATATAATATAGTATTTAGGCTTTGCGCCTATATAAAATATTCAAAATCGGAGTTCTAGTCTAAAATGGTTTTTCTCGATTTTCAAGAAATCATATGAGTATATTTTCCAAAAGGGTATATTGCTAAATAGGGTTGAGTCATAATGAATTTCCTATATATATATATATATATATATATATATATATATATATATATATATATATATATATATATATATATATATCCAACAGAATATATATATTTCCAACAGAACCTGTTTTGTTTTAGATATATTCATATTTGGTTTTATTTACAACTATCAGTTTCTAAATTAATTATTTTTGGGCTTTGTTGAATTTTATGTTAGGTATTTGGACAAATTGAGACTTTAGTCCTAACATGATTTTCTTTTATATAATAAATAAATATATTTTAAATAGGGCTTTGAACCTATTGGGCTTTGATATTTTGAATATATATAAATATAAGGTCTATAAGTAATTCAAAGGCTATAAATACTTTAATAAAAATATTCTTCTCTAATTAATCCTTATTGATCGCGACTAATCATTATTCCTATTTGCTTGCTAACCCGAACTCCATCACATGGACCCTAAGCCAACTGGACTATTATGGACTATCATGGACTCTATGGTATTATCGGTTTCACCAGCAAAGGACCAAGGCAAGTGCATTTTCCTGATTGCTTTCAATTCATAGTAGTTTTTCCATTTCATGTTTATACATATGCTCTTGCTTGTTGACACATTGTTATACGAATTAGTGTCATAGATCTCTACATACTATATTTCGTGATCGTCGTGTTTTCGTGTTTCGTGACTTGCTCGAGTCCATGAGTACTAGTCGGGAGTGAAAATATCTTAGTAGACATGTGGACTACCTAGAACTATCTCCCGTGTCTTTCGTGGAGAATAGCAGCTGCACACGACACGTGCAGGATACCTGATTTACCCCCTAGTCGTTCTCATGTCGAAACTGATATTTCAAAACACGTAGATAGTTGTCTTTTATTTGTTTCCTCGTTTTTTTTCACCACTTGCCATGACATCAGTTACTTTCTAGTTTTTATCTCATATATGTTATTTTCATGTCTTGTGAATTCTATTGTGTTGTCGCATTGCCGTCGGTTTGTGTTCTTGTTCCATTTCTGACTGGAAACCAATATTTTTCAGGTTAAATGTGGCTTCACTTAGCTTTGGGAGATACGGGTGTACTTGCAGGCAGAAATCTAGAAATTAGATAGATGTGGTATCATTTATATTAATTGTAAGAACCTTGTACTTTCTTTAAATATAAATGTTGTAATCAATTTAGAAATGTGAATGAGCAATAAAGTTTATTTTGAGCATTTATTTGTTGCAGGCTTGACATCGTTCTAACGCCGACTCTGCGGCATAGGCTGGCTTGGACACGCACTCGTATCCCAAAAAGCGGGTGCAGGTCGTGACACCTGTGTCCCGAGGACATGGTTTTTGTGTCAAGAGTTGACACTAAATAGTGAGTCAACAAGAGTTGTGTTTTTGTTTGACACTGGTGTATGTGTATCAGATTGATATCAATTAGGAGAGTGATTTTGAATGATATAGTAGCCGCTAGATTTTAATTTGTACAAGGGTTGGGGTTCAGTTAGATATGAAAATTATGTGAGGAATGAAATCTGGTTGGGCTTGCCAATTCCTGAGTTGTGCAGATAGGCTGCAGACTTGGACTGGCCAAATTATATTAGGAATATTGGAAGTTTGGGCTTCTAAGCTCTTGGTCATTATAGGATGTTATAGAGTTGGTTTATTCAGTATGGGCCAGGACTGAGCAGATAGTTCTTATAATTCTACTTATGAGTTGGGCTTTTAGTTCATATGTTAGGTAAGCTGGACTATTGGCCAAGTTGAAGATAGGGCTGGGCCGACTTATATAGGAATGACTAGTTTAGTAAAGGATAATTAGGGATATTGAGTTTGATAAAGTAATTAGTAAAGATTTTGGGTAACATTAGTTACTTGTAATAGATATAGAGGTCAAGCTAAGGAGATTACATTAGTTAGGATTGAAGTATATTTAGAATGTTTCTAAAATTCCTTTCCCTATTTTAGGTGACTTAGAAGACATTGCCAATTCTCGAAAAAAAAGGCAAGTACATGTATCTCGATTTTATTGCCACATTGCATACACGTACACACACTTGTTGTTATACCTGTTTCATCTACTTACTTGCTTGCATGATTCTCATGTCGGGTGGGGACATTCTAAAATATGTTGTAGAGTAATATTGGACAACTCATGCCTGATAGCATATTATTATATGCCTGATGTCCATTACATGCATGACTGGTAGCATTATCATCAGACATGCATGATTATTGCGTGACTGATAGCATTGTCATTAGACATGCATGACTTTTACATGACTGGTAGCATATTATTCATTTAATATGCCTGATACATATTAGTCCCCACATATTGATGATGTCCAATTACACAAGTTCACGTAGCTAGTGCATATTCTATTTATCTCATGTTTACCTGTCTTCCATTTACTCTTGCTTTACATGTTCTTTGATATCCTGTTGGTATGTATTATTGAGTTACATTTTGCTTTGTTCCTTTCTTGACTGGATCATTGATTATAAGTGAAATTGATCCCTTATATTGTTATGGCCAGTAGGAAGACCTAGCAGCGGAGCTCACTCCGGATGCTCAACAGGAGCAGTATTATATTTTTGGACTCTAGATTGATGTATAGGATATTGATATGATGTATTGAGATTGAGGATGTTGCAGACTTAGATAGCCTTTATCTTTACCGATTTTGTACCCGGACATTCATGTAAAAGGTTGTAATAACAGCATATATAGTGAACTGTGATGGCTAGTAGTAGATACTCGTGATAGATGTTGTGGATGATGATAGACTAGATGGCTGACTACCACTGTCAACGACAGCGTAGGCCAGATGTGACTCGATTCGTACCCGATTATGCAGGAGCGGGTCGTGACAATTCCTCGAAGCGGTCCATGTCAATTTTGCCATCTACTTTTTCGAACTTGAGCTTGCATTGTGCTTGGATATTTCGATTTATATGCCAAGTGCATATTAGTCTACGAGCATGAAATATGACATCTATAGCATTTATCAAGGCATATTCTTGGTCGGTCACAAAACATATGGCTCTCCGTCTCCAGTGTAAAGTGACTTCAGTTTGCTCAACGACCATGTATAATCCTCTACTGTTTCACTCTTCAAGAAAGAAAAGCCATTGAAAATGTTTTACCCATAGACGTAAAGCCAACAATGTGAAAAAGAGGCATCTTGAATTTATTAGTCTTGTATGTGCAATCAATAACCAATACATCGCTGAAGGACAGGGCCAAATGTGTGCAATCAGGATGGGCCCAAAATATAGAAATGACTTTATTAGTCTGTGGATGTCTTATACGATACTCCACATAATGATTGTTGGCAAATAACTTCAACACTTGCTACATCGGCATTCTTTCTTTCATAGTATTAGTTCTCGATCTCGATAGTGCGTTGTAGATTGTCCTAATAGTCGACTTGTTTTTATCATTCTTCCGACGCACCACAGAATAAATGTCAACCCCTTGACCAATTTTTTTCTCTTATTTATTAAATTAAAACCCATCCTTTATTGTCTCATTTATTGTTATGTTTATACTTGATTTTCTTTACTTAAAATACCGATGGAGGACCAAAGGGTAATATAGGAATGGACAAGGGCCTTAGTGCAAATGTCACCTTTAAACAAATTAGGCTGACCTAGATAAGAAGAATTTCTCTCCCCACAATTCAAATTCTGATATCTCCAAATTCGCATGTGACTCCAAAATCACCTCGAGTTGAATTTAAATCAGATTCTTCAAATCTCTTCCGACTAGGTCTAATACTGGTATATATATACGTTACAAGAAAGGCCACCGACCCTCTGATCATCTACAATTGCCCTTGTTTTCCTTCTCATCGCCAGGAAGATCATTGAAGGGTTGAGGAAGGAAGCGAGTGTGGAAATCAACTCAATAGGTACAGCCATCTGCCCTTGAATTTCAATTCCTGTTATGTATTTCAAGTGTTCGAATAAATGCATGGGTAAGGGACTAAGGAGTATCATATAGAAATAAGTATTGGCACATCGATTTTGATCATTGTTCACAATAACCCTTGTACGTCTTTAGTTTGTACTTTTCACAGGCAAGAATAGAAGAAAGGAATCTCCATTCCATGACGTTTATCAAAGACCATGGAGCTCTGTAATTCTCCTATATCAAGATGATGATATACAACAACAAAGAGAAATGCCAAAGACTATGAAGCAGTCCATGCAAAAAGATCCAGCTTGGAGACTACAAAGAAGACGGTTCTTATCCTTGTTCTTTTCCTGAGTCTGTAAATGTCTAGGAAATCTTTGTACGTACTTTGTTAGGATGACAATGATAAAGAAAGAAATGGTGGAATTGTCATTCAGAGAAGACGGAAAATCCGCCGGATTTTCGGATAAATCCGCCGGATAATCCGATCACTCACAGCAAGTTAGTGAGCCAATGATTGGATCATCCGACGGACATTCGCAGAAATTCGCCGGATAATTCGATCGCTCACAGCAAGTTAGTGAGCCAATGTTCGGATAATCCGACGGACATCCACATAAATCCCCCGGATAATCCGATCGCTCACAGCAAGTTAGTGAGCCAATGTTCGGATAATCCGACGGACATTCGCGAAAATCCGACGGATAATCCGAACCTCTCACAGCAAGTTTGTGAGCTATTGTTCGGATCATCCGCCGAATTTCCGCTGAAATCCGACGGATAATCCGCTTGACTTATTTGCCACTTTTGAATTCAAATCCTAACGGCATCTGGCAAGTGCATTTAATGCATCTAACGGCTCTTTTTATGACCGTTACTGTTGACCGAATAATCCGACGGATTTCCCCTGAAATCCGACGGATAATCCGGTTGACGGCTGAATTGCCTTTATGACTTTGGATTTGTATAAAGGGGCTTTAGTCTCTCCTCTTAAAGGCTATCTCTTACAAGCTTTAAATTTTCTCAACCACAAAAGAGCTTCACCATTAATACTCTACCAAGCTTTTAAATTGTCATCCTCTCCCAAAGTGCTAGAGTATTTGCGAGTTGTAATCTTCGATCTTCACGTGTTAGAAGATCAACAAATTCTCTTCTCATCTGTTTGAAGTTGGCGAGCCTTCGTAAGAAAACTTGTGTATTGAAGTTGGCGAGTCTTCGGATCCAAACTCGTGTTGAAGTTGGCGAGTTCTTCGGATCCAAACTCGTGTGTACTATTTGATTAAATAGTAGATTTAAGCCGGAGAGAGTTCCGGGACTGGATTGCCTCAAGCGAGGATACCAGGATACATCTTGTGTTTGATCTTCTTACTCTTTACTTTTATTTGTCATATATTGCTTCTTATGATCTAGCTTTATTTTATTTCCCTATTCACCCCCCCCCCCCTCTAGGGTTTTACAATTGGTATCAGAGCTTTGTTCTCTTGATTTGGATTTACACCCTTTGAGTGATCCATGGCCTCTAACCCTATTATCAACACCTTCCACAATGAAGGACACTCCACAAATAGGCCTCCCCTATTTGATGGAACCAACTGTAACTACTGGAAGATTAGGATGAGCATTTATCTGAAGTCCATAGATTTCGATTTATGGGATTGTGTGATAAATGGTCTTCCTACTCCCTCCAGAGTTATTGAGGATATTGCTTCTGACACCCTTAGGGACACACTTACTGAAAACACCAAGAAGCTTGCGAGTCGAGATGCCAAGGAAATGAACGCTCTTTATTATGCTCTCGACAGTAGTGAATTCAACCGAATCTCTACTTGCAAGACTTTCAATGAGATTTGGAAGTTACTTGAAGTCACACACGAGGGGACTTCACAAGTGAAGGAATCCAAGATTAGTAGACTCACGCAAGAATATGAGCCCTTTAAAATAAAGCATGATGAATCTATTACTTGCATGTTTACCTCGTTTTGGTGACATTATTAATCCTCTCTCTTCTCTTGGTAAGGAATATCCTGCTCACGAAAAGATCAGAAAAATTCTTAGGGGATTAAGGAAAGTTTGGAGTCCTAAAGCTACCGCAATCATTGAGGGGAACGACCTGACAGTCATGAACCTTGAGACCCTCATGGGTAAGCTAATGACTCATGAACTTGATATGAAGGATCAAGAATAATCCTCCATACAAGAGAAGGAGAAGGAGAAAACCAAAGAGAAGGAGAAATCTCTTGCTCTCAAAGCCACAAAGTCCTACTCCAAGGATAGCTCCGACGACAATGAGTCAGACGACGATGAAGAAATAGCTCTCGCAGCTAAGCACTTCCGGAAGTTCCTCAAATTCAACAAAGCCAACCGCTTCAGACGGGACCATGAGGAAGATCCGGCGTGCTATCAATGCAGAAGACCCGAACACATCAAGAGGGACTGTCCGATGATAAGAAAAGACTCAAGCAAGTACGATAAGCCTAACAAGGGAAGCTCGTCCTCCAGGAAATTCACCAACACAAGCATTTGGTGTGAGAGTGACGCAAGCGACTCCGACAACGACAAAGAGTGCAAACATAATGCCAACGTTTGTCTCATGGCAACCGATGAGGTACTTGATGATCTCTCCCTAAATACTCTTACTTATGATGATTTGGAGAAAGCTATCCTTTGTAGAAGTATGGAATTTCACAAACAGAAAGCCCATGCGCCAGACACTACATACGCCAGAGCTCAGACAAAGTGCTTCACAGCAAAAACAACAAGTATAGACATTGAAAGAGGACTTTTTATTTAATACATAAAAATCTATTACATGTCTAGAGAAGGTTGTATAAAGGAGAATTTCTACAAAGGAAAGATCCTAAGTCTACAGCCAGCAACCACCATGCGCCGCCAGTCAGGCGCAGCAACCACCATGCGCCTCCAGACAAGCGCAGCAGTCACCATGCGCCTTCAACCGGGCGCATCCCGCCATGCGTACTCAGCAGGGCTCATCCCTTCAACAGCTCAGTTATGTGCATCCCCAGTTATGTGCATCCCTTCAGCAGCCCAGTTATGTGCCGCTCTTCCAGCCAGGCTCACCTGATCGAAACCACGGCTAAAGGAGCAGGTTTCAACACAACCAGAGTGGGCAACGCCCACTTTGAAGGAAGAAAGAGCCTAGCACCCGCCATTCCGATCTACGGCTCTTCCAGCACAACGGAGACGAGGCCCGAGCATCCCTATCTTTGGATGCAACAGGCACCTTCCGCCTGCCTCGGAAGCCCTCGACTCCGTCTTTTGGATGTAACAGTCACCTTCAAGTGCATCAACGAAGACACTTGCGTCGCATCTTCAACCTCGGGAGCACTTCGTCAACAGAATGCACTAGAGTACCCAAGTTCATGTTGGAAGTACGTGAGAGAACGAGAAGCAAACCTTCTCTCCATGCCACTATTTATAGGCCGGGCAGATCAAACCCACGCGCCAAGTGGATGGCTCTCTGAATTCCGTGCAATGAATTTGCATTAAATGGATGAACCAGATGCTTCGAATTCAGCCAAGTCAAAACGGCTATTTAAAGCACTCGAAGAACGTAACAGTTGCACCATCAAAGACGCGTCACGAAGCGGATGCGCCGGCCAGACCGCGCATCACACAGACGCGCCCTTCAACATCAAGCGCATCTGTACCAAGCGTATCACAGGGGATGCGCCCCCATGTGTCCCCGTACGCCTAGTGGAACACCAACCGACGCGCCCACTCAGCTGTCCATCGAATGTCACAAACATTAAATGCTGAACTGACAGAGTTGGCAGCACGCCTCCCGAAGTCTGAACAGTCGACAGCTTTTTCAGAAAATGAAGCGTCGGCAACGTCAGCATCATCATGACTTTACTCCCGACGGCTACTGCCACGTGGCCACTTAACCACCCGCATGCGCCTCTGCAGCCATGCGTCCAAATCTGCATGCGCCTCAAAAGCCATGCGCCCTAGACTCTTCACTGATCCCTAAAGACAGAAGAAAAGTCTCCATTTGAAGCTCTGCATGCGCCTCAAAAGCCATGCGCAGACTGCTCTTGATCCCAAAAGACAGAAGGAAAGTCGCCTGCATGCGCCTCAAAAGCCATGTGCCCAGAATGGTTCGTGACTCATAAAGGTTACGAGCCAAAGTCTCCTCATGCGCCCAAACCTAGGCGCATCCCACCAGATCATTTCCCTCCACCAAATCCGAGATCTCCGAGCCATGGGTCGACGACACGTGTCCTTTGACTCAACTCACCCAAGATCTCAGCAACAAAAAGATCCTCTTCTCTGCTACGTGCCGGCTCACAACAACAGTATGAAGAATTCAACCCCTCGATCAGGCGCATCATCCATGCGCCTCCATCAGCAATCTCCACGTGGCGTCCCACGCACCGGCGCATCCTACATATGCGCGCATGAGCAGTAACCTGCCCAACTATAAAGAGAGGGATCATTTCCTTCTCACCCACGGACAGACGGACCTACAGAACGAACAGACAGAGACTTCGCACCACCAGAGAGGCAGATACAGACATTCAACGTCTTCCTTCCTCTCAGCAAGCTCCAGCACCCAGAGCATTCAAACCTTCAGAGAACGATAACCGTCGTCAGCTCGTCAACGGAATCAAGCATTACCACGCGCTCCATCAGCACAAGGGACCCAGATTAAACAAAAGTGTACCTAGGGCTACGTCTAAGTCCTATATTGTAACACTGTTCTGTTTGTATTGAAATTCGTAATCAAATAATTTTAATGGCAAACAAGCTGGCGACTCTGCTGGGGACCTCTTTCTCCTCCACGAGAAAGTCGTGTCGCAGGCCGACGACGTGAAGGTGGGCTCCTCCCACAAGACGCTGGTCGTGCACCTCAATCAACAGGCGTACGAGGAGTTCATTTCTGAAGGAAGTGCGAGTCCTTCGAAGCGGCTGCCGAAGCCGAAGAAGACCCGCCGGGTCTGGGTGCGCAAGGTCGACGCCTCGGGCACCACTACCAAAGGGATGCGCTAATCCAGCCTTCCCTTCCTGCTGACGTCCTCAGCAACCAAGGTGCGCCCGCTAGTGCAGCGCATCTCTCGGGGAAGCGTGCGGCTGACCACATTCCCCAGCCATCTCCCTCTCAGGCGAGGAAGATGCGTCGACGGAGCAGGGGCGCAGTCAATGCTCGCGCATCACCTCTGATGCGCCACAAAAAGTCTCTGTCTTTGACAGACTCACTCGCTGTAATGGCGAGGAGAATTTGGATGCTGAGTACTATGCGCCCCAGCGGGCTAGTACGAAGAAATCCAAAGCGGCACGGGCCATGCGCCACAAACGTGCTATGCCAGCAGCAAGCCAAAAGCATGCGCTCACAATCATGCGCGCTGCTGATGGCAAGCCGTACAAGGTCGACTCAGGTGCTTCTGTACCAAAAACGAGCCGACCCTCAAAGCCCTCATCTCACTTGGGCGCATCTACTGCATGCACAACCAAGTCGAGTGAGGCAAATTCAGTGGTCTTGAACTCTCGCGCCTCCTCTGGTTGTGCGTCTGAGGTCCGTTCAAGTCACTTCAAATGTTGTGGTTCTCTCCCATCACTGATCGGGACGCATGTTTGGTTAGATCAGGGGGCGCATCACTCACTTGACCACCCCGGCGCTTGGCCTTGCCATGCGCTTGAAGGGGATACGAAGGTGGCACTCTCCTCCAACGACCTGCGTAACGTGATCACTCACAAGCGCCGGTCAGGAGAGTCGACCAACAAGCACGATGCGCCTCTCACGGGGCATACTTGTGCGGTGGTCACCATCAACTGCTGTTGCAAGGCGGCAGTACCACCAAGACAGTCAGTCTTTCAGCGGCTGCAATCATCGACACCCCTCCGACATCACCTTGGGATGAAGGTGTCAACAGAAGAGGAGCCAAGGGTTGCTTCATGCAACGTGATCTCCAACTCCTCGTCAGTCCGGAAGACGGCGGGCAATTCTTTATCCTCATCCAAAAGCCAGCCGAGGAAAACCAAGGCAGCTGTCCTCCAGAGTGTTCGAAGGCACTCGGTCGAGAAGAAGTCCTTGGAGGAAGTTGGGGGTAGTCAGACCCTTGTTGAGCCTCCTTCTGAAGACAAGATGTCCAAAGCACAGCCGCAGCGGATCTTCATCCTCGAGGCGAAGTCAGCCTCCCAGAAGCCCCTCAAAACGAGGATGTCCCCCAAAACACAGCTGGGGGTAGTTCCGAAGACGAAGTGGCCCTTCAAGAGGCTGAGGGTAATCAGACCCTTGCAGATGCGCCCGTCGAGAATGACCTCCAGAACGTGGCTGGGGTGGCCAAGATGAAACTCCAGGAGAGGCGACTCCCCTACATGAGAGTGAGACCGAGAGCGAAGCCCCAACCAATCCATCCACTCCCAGCCGTGTCATGACAGTATACATGGCTGGGGATGATTCCGAGTCTGATGCGCCGCCGCAACATCGTCCAGCGCATAGACACATTAGAGGGAGGACTCAAAACCCTCTCTGCTTCTATGCAAACACTGACTCAGGCGGTGTTTGAAATACGGTCGGCCTTGACCGAACACCTTCGATCGGTCCCGACCCAGGG